>CM037874.1:29316299-29916299 GCA_021292105.1 Anadara kagoshimensis | reverse complement strand
AACTGCACGCTCAAGTTGTCACATGACGCTGTCGTTTGTGACGTCATTTGATTTTTGTCGACGTCATCGCTGTGTTGTTGATGTACAAAGTGGTATTTTAGAAATACTTGACGGAAGTAAACGATTTTTTTCTATATAATAAAAAGGTTAATGAACTGGTATTATAGGGTTATTGAGCTAATATTGTGATGTGATATTCACCGGAAAAATAAATATTGACCTCGGCTGTCGCCTCGATCAATATTTATTTTTCCGGTGAATATCACACCATATACAACCACTAAAAAGTCCATAATTGTATAATATTGTCTCTAATTGACTCGACATTTGGACGAGCTTGCGAGTCAACGAGGGACAATATTTGACAATATCAGTTTAATAACCCTTTTATTATGTAGCAAAATAAATTTCGATTACTCCCGTCAAATATCATTTTGTCGTACAAAACAAAAAGTATTACACTAGTTTTTGTAAATGGATATAAGAACTAATGAAATATGACAGCAACACTGCGATTACGTCTACAAGAATTGTATGACGTCATAAATGACAGCGTCATATGACAAAGCGTGCAGTAGGAACGAATTGATTCGGGAAACCTCGGACTGAAACAAAGTTAGCGTGCAAACATTAATATATATTGCACGCTAACACCTCGGGACTTATCGTATTATTTCTATTCGAAGCATATATTGCTATATAATAATGTGAAATATTGCACGACAATATTTCACAATATCCGTTCAATAACCCTATATTATTGTATAAAGTAGACTTAAAAAATTTATAACTTAAGAATGTGCGACAAACAGCATAAAGGACATTACTCATTCGAAACATGCTTAACAATAATTTATGTTCCTCTCAATTCTTGCATATTCAACTTTTATGCCTTGTATTACTGTTGCAATCCTAATATGAGTTAAAAATGTGAAGTACATGTAGTATATATTTTGTATATTCCTACCAAACATTTAAGCATCATCCAAACATGTATTAATTAAAACAAACAAGCACAGCACTCCATGTAAAAAAATCAAAATCCCAAAAGCAAAGTAAAAACTTTGAAAACAGACAAATTAAGTTAAACACGACAGTCGTAAAGTTCCACAAATGAAGAGAGACTGAGTTATTCGCGGCGAGAACTACTTTATTAATCTTTATGGATTAATCTATGAACAAGTTCATGTATGCATGTGATGTGCAAGTGTGTTTTGTGGTCTACTTTGTACTAGCGTGCACTCAGGACAACTTTAAGGTGCTAAGCTCACCGAGTCAGTACGCCGTAGACAAGCGTACCACTCAACCAGTCGCTTGTTCTGACACCAGGTGAGCCAGTAAAGATCAACGGCAAGGAATAGCTACATATAGTATTGAGTATACAATTAAGACAAGCCACTATTGTCTGACCTAAGGGGCACCTTATGGGCGAAACGCTCATTTTACAAACGTACGACCCGGGTTCGATTCCTCAAGGCATCAAGCATCAAGGGAGGATTTTTAACTAATGCATTGTAATTACGTTTTATTGTTTGCAGTATACAAATGATTTACCGATAAATGACATCGTTGGCCATTGAAGTCCCAATGATAATAAAAATGTAATATATGTGTCATAGCGATGCTATTCATTTTAACTGTTGTGATTTTATTGTTGTCTAAATTGTTGATTTGTTGCTTAAAAATTTTATAAATTGAATGATAAGAAATGAAAATACATTTTCCTTTTTGTTTATGAAAATTTAAAGAATTTGACATCTAGCACACGTAACATAAAGAAATGTGAAAAATTCATTTTTTTTTCATGACAAAATGAAAATTTAATTTAATTTTATAGTAATATACGGTTGATCTGTCATTGTTGAGTTGGGTAGAACAAAAGAATTCGTTATTTATACAAAGATAAACCATAACAGGTATTCAACTCTTACTGCAAGTAAAATGATATGAGAAGGTACGAGTTAGTCCGCTTTCAATGTACATGTTATTTCAGATTCAACTTTAAAATATTTATTTTTATTTACATGCTCCATATATGTATAACCTTCATACACAACGGGCAGTTCCATATAACTCTATAACATTGTCACATTATACATTTATAAATGTTCATGAATTTTCTGAAGAAAATATTCAAAAATTTATTGTATGACAAACCTCTAATACTTCAGAAAATTCTAAAAAAAAAACAACAATATACTTTACTCTTTATCGTCATTTCTAATGCCATCAGTAATATTTAGCTAGCATCCCTATAATATGTTTGTCCTTCTTGCCTTGTTTGCGTGCGTCTTAAGCTTTCGTTTGTTGTTTCGTGTTATGATCTTTGTTGCATTGGCAAATTGCTTTTTTCTGTTTTAAATATTAGAATTTTGACAAACTGTATATAAAATCACTGGACTTGACACATTACTGATGGGCTTGTCATGTGCTGATTTTAAATTTTTATTAAAATAATGCATTCAAATTCAGCACATGACATGATTTTGAATGCATTTTTAATATCAATTCAAAATCAGCACATGATAGGCTTAAAACTGCACGAATATAAATCAATGAGTAACAACTTGACATGATAATAGTATATAACTGACCATTCTAAAGCATTCTGGTTGTGTGCATATTCAATCTAAATCTTGACCAAGTGCCCCTTTTGTTTTAGTATTATCTATTTAAACAAAAAAAATTGGCACTCACCAAAGAACATAGCTTAAATCTATTCAAACATAGGAAAATGTGTCCTTATTTTTGTGAACCCATACTCTTTTTACCATCAATTTTTGTAAAGCGAGCAAATCAGAAGAAATCGGAATGTGTGCATTCAAAGGAAACCAACGTACTCTGTCAAGCGAACTAACAAATTCACTCATTTTAAATGGATTGTTCGAGTGGTATTCTAGGCAGTTACAGCCTTGTGTTTATCATCGGTTACATATTGCCATGTGCTATATTTGATTTTCACAAATTCCATATTATACAATTTTAATTTTAAAGCACTAGACGGCCGTTTCGGAATACAACTCCTCATCAGTAGTGCTTGGACCAAAATTGTGAAACTAAAATGGTTTACCAAGATGTTGAAAACATATCCAAAAGGACCAAAATATATTTTACCAAATTTGGCTATGGAAATACTTTGCATGAGGTAGTATACCTCAGTTTGTGAGGAATTTCAAATTTTAACCAGCAGCAAATTTAGACATTGGTATATTTCTGACAATAATAAAGTTAATTTAAAACAGTAACTGAATATTTATTAAATAGTAACATATACACATTTTTTAGCAATAAATACTAGATAATATAATAATAATATCATTAATAATAGTTACAATGTTGATATGAATGATATGTTCATGATGTACTTAAGTTTTAAAACTGGGTCCACATTAGCATATTGGCAATGGCGTAGCGTACATATAAGCCAATAATCCTGTGCTTGCACATTATGTTTTGTCAATAAATGTTGAGATTTTGCAGTAAAAATAGTGAGAAAAGAAAGGGTCCTGAAAATTCAGCTCAGCTGGATTTGACACAAATATCAAAACTTTTTTAATCTCTTGTTTGATTGAAGATGTTTACTGTCTGAATAAGAAGAAACAAAAGATTTAAATCTCTTTTCACTCAGGTAAACATTGTTTTAGAATGCATAAAAATGCACCATATTACTCACTGTTCATAATTTTCTTGGGAAGCATGCATACAGACTATACGGTGTGTATGGTGCTATTGTCACCAGGCTTGCACATTCACATTTGTCTGGCTACGCCACTGATTGGAACAGTTCTTAACTTACTCCACTAGATATAAGGTCAAACAGATATTGAAATCAAACAGCTATAAAAAGAGACACTGTATCACAAACTCTGAATATTGAACTCTACAATACAATAACATTCTTGAAACAAATACGAACTAAGAAGTTAACTTCAAATTTTATGTTAGATTTTCTATGCATAGATTCCATCGAAACAAATACAGGTAATGCATAAGAAATACATTCCATGCCTAGACGAACCCATTCCACAACAGGAACTACCAATACAATTAACATATTAATATAATCGACATTTTCTTAGAAAATAAATGTTTCATCAATCCCCTCAACCGGATTTAAACAACAAAATTGCGACTTGCCCAAGGTAAAAATATATGAAGTGTTTTGTCTCGTGTGTGACGTAACTTCCAAAGTTTCTTCCCACAATGCAGTGCCATGTTGGATTGTACTTTTTGTCGAATTCCTTTTTGATGTAAGCGGCAATGTCTTTTTCGATGTTAAATTTCTCTAGCGCAGTTGTAGCAAAATCCACCGCTTCTTGCTGCATGTCTTCACTCATGTCAGCGTTCTTGATCACGGCTTTTCTGTCAGACATCTTGTATCGAAGCACCAGTATTGCGTAGTTCTTTTATTGTTTTTTTTTCTGTAAAATATATAATAGATTTAAAAGGTTGGCCCAGGGATATTGCAAGCCTAGGTTTATCAAGGTCCTCAAAAAGTTTTATGGTCGTTATCACCTGGATATATATTTGAGGTCCAATAGCTCCATGTTCCTTTCACACATTTTTAATTACACACGTGGCGGGTGTAGCTAGCTAAACAGGAGAGGTGCTTTCCCTTCCGGAGCAACCGGCCTCACTTCCCTGGTGGGAGTTCACGTGTCTAACCTGACTTGTCAGTTCCAAAGTTTTATACTTTGCTTCTGGACTGTGATTCGGACCTTCGTGTCTAACTTAATCAGAACGTTTACCGAAATTCAGTACGGGATCAGCATTCACAGTTGACTGTGGCCATGTCAGAAAGTGCAATAGTCAAATAAAGTTTATGTACTGTGAAACGGTTTAGAGAAGGCAATGACGGACATTTTATACATCATTCTTTAGCGAAATAAATGTAGAAACGAATGGTATATGTTGTGTTTTTGAATTCTCAGGCATTACGTAAAAAACAAAGAAAAACCAAGGGGTCAACATTTTGGATAGCGTGGAGATGGATACTTGTATTAGTGTTATTTTTTAATATCAGAAAAAAGTGCCTGTGGCTGCTTATCTTTCTAGAAAACCAGACCTCACTTCCCTGGTAGAAGTTCACGTGTCTACTTTAGTTTGTCAGTTTTCAATGTTTTTACTTTGTTTTTGGGATTTTGATCTGGACAGGGATCTGTAAATATGTTTTTGATGTAGTACAAAGTGGAAATGGTACAAAAACGTTTTAGAGAAATCATATACACTAGTTGTATAGTACCGTGTTGATAACGTTTTAAGTGCTTTTAGATTTTAAGATTTATACAGAGCTTCCGGGATGTTCGCATTATCGCAATCCAAAAACTGTTTACTTCGAGTTATCTACAACGTTAACAATAATACACATACTCTTTAGTTTGAAAGACACGCGAAAAGGATTTCACATGTAAGTCTCTGTAACGTTTCCTCCGATTGCATGATGTTATATATAATTAAATAACTAAATAACTACATTAAAATCATATATTCAACTTTAACATTCTCAGGTAACAATACTCACCTGTCTGGAGTTGACTATGTTAACCAAACTGTGCGTGAAATAACATTCTCAATAGTTGTGTAAAATTAGTAAAGTATGCAAAAAAATAAAGTCAATTTTTATTGGATGCACAAACACAACTGATTGGTTGAAAAGAGTTTGCTTCATATTTTTGTCTATCATCCCATAATTCTTTATCTTGACACGCATTTATGATTACACTATCATCATCCTAGTATCGATTTAAATGAAAGCAGATACATTGTACATGTACATATCAGTGAATAGACTTACTTTTAAATGATAACAAAATTGAGCTCGCTTATATTATTTATTGTATGTGAAGTATATTGACCGACTTATCCGATGATTTTATCGTCAATCTTCTCTCTTCTACTATGTTTTAAAGTTGAGCTGAGTAATGGTGTTTAAAGTCTCAGTCAAGAATGTTTCATTTATATCGAGACGTCACTAGCTATAGGCGAAGGTGCATAAAATTTACCTGTGCGTTGCGCTGATGGCATTATACATGTACAGCAGGGTTCATTAGCGTGCCAATTCTACCATGAAACCGGAGCATCGTTTATTTTAAGTTCCCAACCGAAAGAAATGTGACTTTCAACCCGTAATGCCGAGTGCTTGGCGAAAAACAGTCACTACCCACTTTTAAGTTTTGAGTCAGACCCGGCCGGGGGTCGAACCCACGACTCCCACTCACGGAGCGAGCAACCTACCAATATTTAAATATCATTGTACCCATTTCCATAATAAGCACTAAATAAAATGGTTGATTTCAAATCAACTTTAAAACAAAAATCCAAATATATCCATTCAAAAGACCACACCCTAGTTTAACCATCATTTCAAAACTAAGATTTTTTTCTTGACTTAAATTTGGCAAATTTTAGCTATCTTGTGGAACAACAAATAAATATTTTTGCATAACTAAATAGAGGCCGTTTGCTTGATGAGATCTTCAAAATACACATTCATTTCCTGAATATTTAGAAAAGTCACAAGAATTATTTAGATATAAAATTTATAAAAAAGGAAAAGGTTAGAAGATTAATTGTGAACTTCGGGCCAGGTTCGAATCGTGGTACAAAGGTATACATGCAGTATGCCGATATACATCATCGATCAGAAAATCTAGCCTTGCACTTGGTAATGCACGGTATAGCATTGATTGACAGGTCTGGACAAATCTATGCCAATTTCAGCAGTTTGTATACTTTATCTTCAGATATTTACAATCACTGATAACTTATTGACAAGAATAATGTTTACATTTCAGTAAACAATAAGTAGCATGACCTGTCAAACTCCGAGTCTGATTTGGGCGGAGCTACATGCGTTGACGGTATGCAAATCGTGTTTATAGTCCGTAAACTGTGTTAAATTGAAAGTTATTTCTAAAATAAACGTGAAAAATCCCTCGACTTTTCGCGCACAATTGAGGAAAGAGACATTGTGTGTTTGAAAGGATTTTATCCTTAATGGAACGCACTTGAATGAAAACGTAATAGTATTATAATTTTATATCAAATTTCAGATTTTGGCTCATATTAGTATCGTTTTAGTAATGTCAGTGGACTTAAAATTATAAACTTCCTTCGGGAAATTAACTTGTATCATAAAATATAATTGTTTTATCATATATAACCCAGTGTTTGATTTATAAATTGTCTGTGATATAACTGCTTTTTATCAGTTTAGCAATAGTTTTATTGAAAAATTATTTGTTGTTATCTTTAATTTTACATTTTAATACTTTGTGTTATTGATACTATTGTATCTTTTACTTTTTCTAGCCGCGAATAGCTGCAATATTGCTGATGCGGCTTTAAACAATAACTCACTCACTCAAATTAGTATTTTTCTTTGCAAGTCCACCTTAATAATTCCATACATGCATGCCTAAATATGAAAAACGAGGGGGTGGGGGTGGTGGCTCCGTCTTTGACAATTATTATCGGAAAACCAACTTTTACGATATTGTTTCTTAAAATATTTTCAAAATGTAATCTTTACGTACGGATTACGTCTGTGTAAGGAGGGTTATTTCGTAATTTTGAAATACTATTTCGTATAAGTATTTCGAAAATACGAAATTCATTACGAAATACCGTCTTTACGCGTGTCACTATTATCCCGGTAATAAATCGAACAAGCATGAAAAAGAAATTAAACGAGTGTTCAATATCCTCTGTAAGAACAAATCACATCCAAAACCATTAGCATCTATTTATTCATTAGTTTATTTTTGGCAGATTCGCTTTATATATAACAGTATCCTTTTATTATGCATTTATAATAGAGTAAATATGTTATGTATATCGAAACAATAAGAGTTTAATAATGACTTAAGATACTTTTAAAATTCTAGTAAAAGTCTGTGTTTGATTTGAAATAATCCAATATTTTAAACATAGCTGATAGTTTCAATTGTCTTCTGTCCTGTATAGTACATTTCACTCAGATATAATTGCCTTGTATTTAACTCTATACATTTTATAACAAAATGAAGCTTTTATAATAGTCAGCAACTCTTTTATTTTGTATTTGTGCTTGCTGTGTAATATGCTGTTTATGAATGCATCATTCAAAAACACTTGCCATTAACATTGTAGTTAACTTACGGTTGTTTATCTGAAGGAGATTGCACTTTTAACAACCCCTTGTAGCTAACTGTGAAATGCACGAAATATTTGTATGTAAGGTTTTACATTGACTTACTATGTGAATACGTCCAATCACATCAGACCTAGAGACAGGAAGTTTTTAGAAGCAACCTGTTGTAGTTATATACATTAAAATATACGCCTTCGATTTAAAATGGTAGAATGAACAACATTTTACCTTTAACAGACACGTCGACGTATTTGCTAAAGCTCATTCTAGACAAAATATATAGACCTAGAGTTAGAACGCTATCTCAAACAAAAGATAAGAGACCGCGGTGGCTTAATGGATAAGACGTCAGTCTTCAAATCCAGGGTCTCTCACAGCTGCGAGTTCGAGTATCGCTCAGACCACATGTGGGAAAGTGGATTTTCCTTGCCGTTGGTCTTTACTGGTTCACCTGGTATCCGTATAATGGACTGAGGAGTGATACGCTTGTCTGCGGCGTACTGACTCTGTGAGCTAGCGACTTTAAAGTCGTCATCAGTGCGCGCTAACACAAGGCAGACCATAAAACACACTCGCACTTCACATGCATTCAAAGAATTGTTCATAGATTAATCCATAGAGATAAATAAAATAGTTCTTGTCGCGAATGGCTGGAAAATTGCTGATGCGACGTTAAACAACATTCAATCAATTAATTAATCAAACAAAAGATAATGTAAGATTGTAATATTCTTTATAAGGATGTTATCTTAAACCCAAAAGTCGAACACTTTCAATTTCAGTCATAGTCTTCCTACTGTAAACGTATTTAATTTCGCTTGTATTTATTTTCAAGGTATTTAATTTTTTTAAAATATCCATGTAGTTAAATTTTCGCGTTTTTTAAATATGCACTATAACACAAATTACGCATAAGCAAATTTTCACTCTGTATTAATTATCGCGCAAAACAAACAACTGCGAAATAAGTCAAAATTTGTACACTGCAAAAATTAAAATAAATACGTTTACAGTATTTATTGAACAATATTAAGGATATTTTAACGTGGTTTTAACATCGAAAGTAGTTTTCTGAATACACATCCTGATAACTGTTAAAATTCATTCATAAACGAGTATCTTCATGATAATCTGATTTATCACTTCTCAATTTCACTTGAAACTTTGGACGTTCGAAAAGGTTATATACTTTTATGGCATTCGCTTTCATAGCACCCATAGTTACAACTAACTCATAGTTTGGAGTTAACGCAATGCCTTGCGGGCGAGCTATTCCATGTCCGAATTCCAAAATAGTGTTTAAAAACACCCCGTTCCGTGAGAAAACAGAAATTCTATTGTTGTAATGATCTGCCACAATGATATTGTTACTCGAGTCGCAGACGACACCGTACGGGCATTTCAATTCTTCATGGCCAAAGGATCGCAAAAAGATGCCATTGTTGTTAAACACCTTTATAAGATTGTCACCGGCGTCAGATATTATAATGTCGTCTTGCTGGTTGACCGTTACATAGCGTGGACGGACAAATGTGTTCAGATCACCTAGATATTTCACAAATGTGCCGTCCGGTTTATGGATCGAAACACTTGCGGATATAGTATCTGTGATGACAAAGTTACCGTTACTGGCGACAGCGACACCTGACGGGCCACGCAGCATGTCCTCGCCAAAAGATTGAATAATACCGACATCAAGTGATACTACATAAACGCTATGACTTTGTAATGACGTCACTACAATATGTCCGTCGGATGTTAACGCTGAAGACACTGGTTCTTTTATTTCGTGTAGTTGGTTGACATACCAAGGACGACAACCTTTACAAAGAATACACAATCTACTGTTGTTCATATCCGTAACCAGAACTTTACCATTCCCAATGTAACTGACATCAGTGGCGTTTTTAAACAGGCCGATATCTTTATTGTTACCCCCGAAACTAGTTTCAAATTCCCCATACATATTTTTGACATCAATGTCGATGCGTTCTTTTGTTCCTGGTATTGACATTTTTTCTGTTGTTGCTTGAAAACTCGTGTGTTTCAACTGTGATCCTTAATATAATTGACGTTATCCAAAGTTGACAAATGTTGTTGCTTGAAAACGACGATATTTATAATATGGTTATCCACAATTGACAGACGGTAATAGGTATTGGTCACTTCTGAAACATAGGACATACAAATACATAATGATAGGTAACTCCTTTTTTGAAACCACGGATTCGAATATGAAAGTACCCCCTGCAATTATCACTTCAAATAAAAGGTTTTGCCGTCGGTTACTTTTTGAGAAAATGACTCGAGAATCGGCAATTCAGAGTTTTTAAAAATATGTAATTTAGAAATGGCATTCATTAACCATTAAACTGTCTAGAAATGACGTTTATAGTGCTATAACTTACATTGCCGTGCAAAGCAAACCGAATAACACGCGCTAGCGCGTTATGACTAGTTTGCTATGCACGGCAATGGAAGTTATAGCACTATAAACGTGATTTCTAGACAGTTCAATGGTTATATTAATTTTACATTTCGCATTAAAACATTGTTGTATACGACATGCAATTCCAATTCCTGGAACAGCCTATCAATGACGTCAAGAGCATAGGTGTCAGCAAGAAATTAGTGACGTCACATTAGCAAATGTAATTAAAGTCCTATAACTTCATTTGGTCTAAAACAGAGTTTAATACAATCAAACACCATAAATGTAAATATAATCGAATAAAGAATACTAAGCAAGATAGGCTTTGTATTTAAATTAATAGGGGGTCACCGCTGTACCACGTTATGAATACCTCTTAACTTTTGTGCGGAACGTTTTGGAAAACGTCAACGTCACAAATTCCCGAAATGACGTCGTTATGCGAATCCATATCTATTGGAAATAAGTGTTCCGCACAAACATTAGAGGGTATCACGTGATACAGTAGCAAACCCTAATGGCTGGTCGCTAATGTTTTAACCCAGTAACACGAAGCAGAATATTGTTAGCAGTGATCGGATAAAATTTATCCAACAAATGACTAGAACCACGAAACTCAAAACTGTTTAAATTTGTCGATAAATTTAACTCATGGAGCTGTAAAATTTTAAATTACACAAATAAAAAATCACAGTAAAATTAGTCACAAATGGAATTTTTTTAGAAAATTAAAAGAAATTACCAACCTGAAAAAAGAAAAACAATGGACTAATTTCCAGTTTCATCAAGGTTAAGTCACGATTATCCGGTTTTGTATTTTACTATGATGTTTTTCTAACGATAAAAGAATTACAATGGACATGCGTTTCTTGATAACTACAACATTCCTCTAACAACAAAAGAGACAGTACTAGTACTTAAGCACCGGCTGTTCCGGAAGTAGATCTGTTCGCCAACGGAAGTAGGTTTTGTTCGCTAGCGAATTGAATAGTTCTTATGTTCGATGTTTTCTCCACTACAAGAAAAATAAAAACACTCAATATTTTCCACGAAAACGCATAAAAGATTAACACAAGTCAACAACCAGGCAATTTATATTATTATTTCTATTAATTGTTTATAGAACAAATAAAATAAAATAATATCTTGACTTTGACAAAGTGAAATATTTCTTCTCTGAATGATAATGCACTTTTAATCGTTAAGTGTGACATGCTTCCTTAAGAAACACATTATTGTTTTATGCCAACCTACATAACATGGAGATTTGAAATAATTATTCGTTGGTATTTCTTATATAAGAAATTTCTTTAATCATAACGTTTTAAACGTGTCTTACTCACAAACACGGTTGATGTGCATGTTAGGAATTTTGAGTCCACTTACTCTGCATCGGGACTTCAAACGGCAGTTCAGTTGGTGTTCGATCCGTATGTTGAAAGTCGGGGTTCGAAACAAGATTTAAAAATAGTAACTGACGGTCCTTTCGTCAAACACTCGACATTTAGAATTGAAAGACAAGGGTCTTTCGATAGAAAAATTGAAAACCGATATCGATGTTTCTTATCACGCTTGAAAGGCTTTCTGTCACTACATATATATATCTGGTGGCGCTTCGATATAAGTGAGATATTTTTGATGAGGATGTTAATATCATTAAATCAATCAATGTGTGGATTGTACATATCACGTGTTTATGTATTACAGTCTGTACGTTGGTCGACAAACCACGTGTACATGTAGATGTAAAATTCTGTTTATCTGTATTACACGTGGTCCTATAAATCCAGAAGTAGCTAGCTTCATATTGAACGTTTTCCTGATTTTACAATAGTTTATTATTAAGAGGCGTTTGAAAACGTTCACCGTGAATGTTACTGTTCTTACTGTGGTTTATTATTTAGATGCATTTGAAAAAGCTTACAGTTCACCTGTAATCCTATAATCTTAATACAAGCCTAGGGAACGTCTAGTGGCATACATTGAGACGGACTGTCTACTAAGAGCTCCTATGACGATATCGATAAAGGTGAACAACTCCAATCAAAACGCGGATGGTGAGCTATTTTGATAAGGTTCTGATCCGTAAAATATGTCAGAACATTCTTCTTTAATTTTATAGTTAATTGTAATTTCACAATGTTCAGTGAACACCTGTTTCTTATCCTATTTTTACAATCCGTTAACAGTTTAGAAATAATCTGTTCATTGCATAGACGATGGGTATACTCGTTTATGAATAAAACTATTTTTTATCGTGTAAAGTTACACATAATTATGTGTAAATGAGTTCAAATGTTAATTGCAATACGTGTTTAATGAACATTTGATTTATAGCAGTATTGATAAATAACACTGGATAAAATTAAATCCCTCCCTCCTCTCTCTCTCTCTCTCTCTTGACCGCTCGTATTGTATTTACCACGTGTATGTATGTATTTTATGTACGTTTTATATCCCGGATTTGAACACGTAGTTGATTTTATGCAAATAGAACCCGTGTCCTAAAACATACAACACTTTTGTATCCGATGATGACAACCATATACAAACGTTCAGGTATGCGGATCTCGTATATGAACTAGTACAGTACAGACCTGTCGAAAGTTTAACAATAAGCTAAGGAAAAGGAGTCGAAATTCGGCTGGGGAATGGCTGAGGTATGGATAGCCAGTGACTGAAAAACTTGATAACAGGTGCCGAAAGGCTGTGAAGAACTGTCGATTCGGCACTAATTCGTTTGCTTGGTGTTAAACTTTCGACATGCTTGTATTATGTTTGTTTTATTCAGTCAATAAAACTTTTTAACAAATTACCAATCCATAAGCATTTTTTTCAAGTACATTGTCATATTTCATTTTTTAAAAAAAATTATCATTCAATATATTCAAAAAATGAATTATGACACGTTTTCCATATATGTATTTACAAAACAATCCATGCTCAATTCCCTGCAGAATATTAAACATAAGCTTCTACATGTAAATTATAACATCATTTCAATAACATCTGTTTCAGCGCATTTTCAGTAATAAATCAGTATACTTTTACCACGAGAGACAGATTAACATATAAATGTTTTGAAATCCAATTAGTCAGATTGGCGCACGTAAGGATGACAAATGATGTGTAGAATACGGTTTGAATGCATTGGACTTTTAATATAAACACCAGGATGTGTTGTTGCAAAACATAGGTAAGCGTATATAGGTTTTTTTCATTGGGGAATATTTTATTCCGGTGCGTTTTTTTTTTCAGAAAAATGCCTATGCATATAGTGTTTTTCATTAAGGAAAGCCATTAGAAAAATATTTTATGTGTAAGTTTTAAGGACCAATTCTTGTAAAATAAATCAGACAGTTTTTGCCAAATAAAACGTTTCCGGGATAATGTAAATACGCTGCGTTTTACTAACAACGTAACAACTTTTCGAGACATGCCAGCATGCGGATAAAATACACTTTGTGGGATAAATTACAATTGGTTTAAATGTGTTTGTAACAGCGATTTAAGCCACATTTTCATAGATAAAACATTGAACTTGAATAGATTTTAGTGTTTTCATTTACTTGAGCCAGTCATAATGGTGTATAGTTATGCACACCCTCAGTCATTTTAGTATATATCTGCATATAGTAAAACGCCACTTAAGACACGATAGAGATTTTACATAATTTATTGAAAAATCAAGTGAATGACGGATGTTTTTGTGTATATTTGCGTCATCAAGAACATCTGTTCGATTACAGTACTAGTGTAAAAATCACTACTTTCAACATGCGAAAACCCAATAGCAGTTTCATCTTTCCTTTCTTTGTTATTTACCGTAGATCCCCAGACTGATTTTCAGTTACACCTAAATGAAGAAAGTAAACAAAACGACCAAACTGCATTAAGGTATTTGGATTTTCCTAAATAAATGCTGCATAATACGTTGTCAAAACACAACGGATAGTAGTTTTAGATGTAATGCTATTTTTGTATTTAAAGGTCCATTGATCGTTGATTAAAATTAAAAGTTCTGTCATGTGCAATTTTTGATTTTTTGTGAAATAATACCGGTACATTCAAAAGTGCTTCTTTAAATGTATTATTTTATTAAAATTCAAAAGTAGTCCTTGATAGTTAAAGGCCTTTGGAAACCATTTTCTTATATTTACATTTGATTGTATTGAACTCTGTTTGAGACCAAATGAAGTTATAGGACTATAATTACACTCGCCAGCGCGCGTTATTCCGCTAGCTTTGCACGGCAATGAAAGTTAAAGCACTATACTATAAACACCATTTCTAGACAGTTCAGTGGTTAAATAATCAACAGATACAGTCCAAAGTAAGAATTTTATTTGATTTTATCTTATAAAGTTGTCTGTCCTTGTTTCTTTTGTTTTCTTTTGACGTCTTTGTTAGCTCTGAAAACATTGTCTGCAAATATCTCTCTCACGCTCTCTTTTTTCATTGTTTGTTTGTAAACAGACACGGGATCACTAAATGAATACCTGTAACAAAATTTCGGTTTATTATTATTATTATTATTATTTTTTATTATTTTTTAAATTTTGTACAAAAATTTGCAACTGTTCCCAGCAATTTTACGTCAAAGATGAAATGTCTCCGTCGGTAACGCCAAAAGACAAATGGTTACTTGAATGCATTAAACGTGGCTTCTAATCGTGTCTATTATTCTTGCACTCAGAAATCCCAAATTTACACTGTTCAAATTATAAGACTAACAGAAAAAATAAGTAAGGAAAACGATCCGCTGCAGTACCAAATCATTGTATCTTACCATCCACCGACGCATTCGTAAGCTTTTGACACATTCTTGTCTTCTGAGACGATTATATCCTGTAATTTTAAAAGCTCATCATGATATCTAGATTATACAGTCAAATCTGTCTATAAAGGCCACCAAAACGAGTAAAAGTGACCTTTATGGGCAGGTGGCCCTCATATACAGGTTCAAATAATATGAATAAAGAACAATTGGGATACAATTCTAACGGCCTTTATAAGCAGGTGACCCTTATATAGAGATGGCCTTTAAGGCAGGTTGAACTGTAGTACATAAGAAAAAAAATCAATTATTCAGGCCGATATATTTTCACTTTTCCACACGTTTTGCCACTTTACAAAGATGGATGATTAATTATGATTTTCCTTTTAAAATTACTTTTGCCACAGAAATTTAAAAAAAAATCAACATTTTAAAAGCACAGGCCATCTTTGACTTTTAACAGTACTAGTAACATCATGTCAAAGTCCTCATCTAATCGACACAAGAAAATTATATGACATATACAGGGACCTACATTACACACAAAACCTAATCTGCATACATAAACCACTTACACAAGTATTTAAATAGTTACAAGTCATGCATGTAGATATTGTTTGTTTGTCACGCTCTACTGAACACAAAAACACATATTGTCTTTGTTAATTTTAATGTAATTTTTGGACTACATGATGTTACGCCACCGTCATCAGTCACTCCACACAACCTCAAAACTCGATTTCATTCAGACGAGCATGTAGATTGATTTTCAGCATATAATATTGTTTTAACACCTGTATCAGGTATCGTTTTTAAAACACACCTGTTACAATTTTCCAGGTAAGTTTTATTCGTAATTTTAATTAACGGTACAAATATGTTTAATGTATTATGACTTCACCAAATGATCTAATATGTCATGAACGGGATGCTACGCTGACGTTTTATTTCTCTTTCCTTTATTATGTCTGATGTCAACACGGTAATATCTTTTCTAACAACTTTTTCCTAAATTTATTTTTAATTATAATATTGTCTATTGTTTTAATATTTATCTAGTATTT
This sequence comes from Anadara kagoshimensis, assembly GCA_021292105.1. Taxonomy (NCBI): domain Eukaryota; kingdom Metazoa; phylum Mollusca; class Bivalvia; order Arcoida; family Arcidae; genus Anadara; species Anadara kagoshimensis. The sequence continues at coordinate 29,899,896 of CM037874.1, read as the reverse complement.
TAGTAAGTTATCTAACCGACATGTAGCAGTGTTTATAAAACGTTGATGTTGACAAGTTATTGATCACTGCTCAGTTGGAAGTTGATTTGTCATCACCGTAGCTTAACATTTTTTTTTATTTTGTCGCCCGTCTTGTTATGCAGATCCTCTTTATATCACTATAAATGATAACATGTGCGAAAGTTTTTATTTTATAACGCACTAATTCTTAAAGCAGACGTTAACTTTTTCAGAATAATTAATTATTTTTGGTTAAAAAAATAAATCATAACGTGACAGCCTTAAAATGTGTCCTCCTCAGTTAAAACACAATTTTACAGTGTCTGAGTTGAGTAACGGTGTTTATCTTTCCAGTCAAGAATATATTTCACTTACATTTATATATGGAAACATCGCCAGCTATAGGCAAATGTGCAGATATTTTGCCTGTGCACTGCGCTGATGGCAAGATACACTAGGGTTCTTTATCGTACCACGCCTACCGTGACAAGGGACCTCGTTCAAGTTATTTTAAGAACCGTGACTTTCATTTCGTAATACAGAATGTTTGGCGAAAGAACAATCACTACCCACTTTCAAGTCTTGGGGCATACCTGGTCGGGGTTCGAACCCACTTACGGAGCGAGCCCCCCACCAACTGAGCTACCACACTGGTTTTACAATGTCTGAAGTTTATGAATTACTCCCAATAAACTTCTGCCCTTATGTTAGTGCAGCGAGACAACATGAACGATTAATTAATAAGAAATGCAAAAGGGTGGTAAAGCAGGCTAAAATACACTATAGGCTTCCTGTTACTACAAGCTGTGCTTAAACTGAAGTCTTAAAATTAACGGTTACATTCAAACTTCATTCGTTCCGCCAGTTCATTGGTCCTACAAATATTAGTACAAAAAAACCCAATGTATATAGGCAAACAACCTTGACCTGTCCGCTTGACCTTTCATTAGGAATATTCACATAGGAAGACCCACTTCTTACATGGGTAGTGTTTAGATTCGCGGTTAATACATAATTATGCACATTGGCCATGGTTGAGTGTTCTCATCATAGATAAAATATATTTTATAAACTTATATTCACTCGTCCATAATAAATATTTAAATCAAAGGTTAAGCGGACAGGTCAATGTTGTTTGCCTATACTTCTACTTCTGAAGCGGTTCTATTGTCTTTGGTTTATTATAAAGATATGTAATGCTACCCAACTTTTAATCCTAAGACCATCGATCTTTACACTTACTATGATATACACTTAGAATACACCTAGGTGTAGTGACTGACTTGATGAACCTTTCCAATCAAACCGAAAATAGTGAGCTATTTTTATATACTTAACAGAACTTTCTTACCAGTTTTAAATTTACAGCGTTAGACTGTCCTCGTCGGTAGTACTTGGACCAAAATCGTGAAACGCAAATTCTTTCAAGATGTTGAAAATATATTTTGTATACCCAAAGGACGAAAACATCTTTTACAAAATATAGCTAAGGAAATACTTTACTATACCTTAGTTTTTTAGGAATTTAAGATTTAACTAGCAGCAAATTTAAACAATAAGCAGTATATTTTTGACAATAATAAACAGTTATTGCCTACTTAGTTTGTGACATCCTGGGAGAAACATCCACCAGCAGAGGTTTAAATTACATATTTTATTCACTTTATTTGGTAAAAACAGTTGCACTTTTACTGAAAAACTAACTTAGATATTTCATGGTATAGTTCCTATGCGATATATCATTATCTTCTTTGGTAATTTTTTGGCTCTTCAGATTTCTTCAGCAGCTTCAGTTTAGTATTTTTGGGTTTACCAGTTTACATTGAAATGATAAGTTATAGGATGTAGAGCTTGATGAGATATAACCATAACTAATAATGTAAACAAAAAGCAAGTTGTCTTCGATTAGATAAACAATGTTATTTACAAAATAGCATACCGTTTCTGGATTGATTGGAGATGATAATCTAGTCACTTTGAAATCTTATATACATCAATATGCATTCCACAGAAAACCATTAAACGCACCGAAAGTTGGGGCAATATTTAAACCAAAAATATCAATAAATATATACTTAATATATGTCTTGAACTGATCGCTTCCACTTAATACAACCCGTCAAGAAGCAACAGTACGCTAATTGGTAAAGGTGAAAGTAGAGGAGAGGAGGACCATAAAATTGGGACATCAGCTTGCTACTAGTATTCAGCACTTTGTATAGGCGGACTAAAAGGGCTACAAAGTCACTAAAACACATTGTTTAACTCCTGTATACTAGTATATAGGGCAATTTAATCAATTTTTATATATCAATATTATCCTACCAGTGTACATTAATATAATCCTCTGTAACATGTGTTTCCGACTTATGGGGATTATTTGCACATCGATAGTTTGTAGTTTGTATTAAACAGGTTTTAATTCCATGCTTCATTAAACAGATGAAAACAGCAAATTACTCCATCTTATTACTATTTCGGAAAAGACGATTTTAGTCACATTTTTGATGATTGATGATTTGGCCCATTTCTGGTTTACACAAATTCGGAAAACCTCGGGCAGAACTTGAATGCCTATACTCCACTCAAATAAATTGAATTTTCTGGTCTTTTAGAAAACAAAGATGGCCAAAACTTTTGAATTGAGTATTTGTTTGACCTGCATATACAACACAAGACGGGATAACCAAGATGAGACTTAAATCGTCATTTCTGTTTTCATGCTCTGAACTGTTTCTTGTTTATTTTTAGGGAGTTAATCACATGAAGACTTACCGTGCACGCTTATCATTCTCCGAGTGTCTCAGATTTCTCCCAATGAGGAGAATAAGGCTATGGATTATTGCGTCACTGCTCCTGACTGCTGGGATGTTTTTACTCTTTATGACAAGAACAATGGAAAACATGAGGGAACAACAGCGACTTGAGTCTAACAAACGGAAGTTACCATGGGACACACTGAAATATTACCATACACAACATAAGGGACCATTAGCCTCGCACAATAAAGCAGTCATCCCGGTACCCAATGGCGGATCAAAGGTCAGAGAAAAAGCACGACCCCTAGCTCCTCCAGTTCTTGTAAAACCAAACAACGTTGTTAATTTCAGACAACAAATTCTACCACCAGATTTTAATTCGTTTAAAAAGAGTAGCGTTCACGAAAAACAAAAGAAATTACAGGATCTACATCAATATCAAAAACTGGATAAAAAGACAGATATACATAATGTTAGGAAGAACATCCAGAAAAGACCAAAAGCAATGGCGGTAAAACAACAGCGACTTAAAAACAATAAAAACCAAATTGTCTTCCATGTCACTAATGCCAACCTGTTACCCAAAAACAAACAAATGGCGCGTTTTCCGGATGTAAAGTTTTCTGCGAAGAATGCAAAAAAGGTGTTTAGGTCTAACAAAAAAGCCAATTTGAGGCAAATTCCAAATCCTAGGTTGTCTGCTTCAAATATCAATGTTTTGCATGCCCCTAATGTAAGACAACATGCTATGAACGGCAAATTCATACGTTATCCAAATAGCAGATCTGTTGGGATAAAGGGTGATATGGCACGTGTTGCACCACATGCTCCTAATGTTAACGCCGCTGTTTTGAATGCGAATATGGGACATGGCTCTATTGGTAGAGCACATGGTAATGCAAGACAGGCAAATATAGCATATGTACCTAATGCAAGGAAGGGAAACTTTGCAAATGTTCGAAATGTCAGGATATCTGCAAGAAAAGTTGTTTTTAATAACTTGTCGAAATCTGGTGCGGTAAGTGCCTCAATGAGCGGGATAACAATTCTTAAAAGAGATGGGAACTCATGGATAAATGCTGATGATTTATGTCAAAATACTTTGTCAAACTTGGAAACTATTGCTGTTCCGTCTCCACTCGGAAATGTCCTTATACATGGATCGAAAACGGAAACGTTCGAATCTGAGAGTGCAGTGGAACATTATGAAATGCGGATATTATCTGGATTTCAGAAAACAGTAATGGATAACCCTAATTCGTTAGTAATTGACATCGGATCTGGTTATGGTGTCTATTCAATTATGGCAGCTCGTATGGGCCATCTTGTTGTTGCTGTGGAACCAAATTTAAGTGCAATACCAGGATTGTGTGCAACTGTTAAATTTGCAAATTACTCACAAGGGGTTATAATTACACATTTAAAATCAAACTCCAATATTCAGCCTTTAAAAGAAGGCGATCCGAGTTCACAAGTCTGTAGTAATTATATGGATCTAGATGCTTTAACTGAAATAAATTCTTTACATTCACACGAAGATGCCATTATAAGAATTAGTCCACGGATTAACAATGCAGAAGAAATCATCTTATGTTTAAATAAGTTAGTAGTTTTATTGAACATAAAATCAGTAAGTATGCCATGGATAAAAACGTCTAGGAGAGATGCTGAAAACATTCTAAAATTGTTTAGTAGACTGAAAATGTCTCCACATGAACCGGACACACAACAAGAAATGTTACGTTCTTCTGACATGTCACAGTGGCCAGGTATTGTAATTTGGAAAAGTGATTGATTGTTTAAAATAAAATTTTATTTTTTCATTTTGTTTTAACATGTAAAGAGGACTTCCAAATCGAAGTGCCTCTTGTCCACTACATGCAGCTTCGCATCTCCCCAAAAAGGAGAATGTCGAGTTGTTTTACAACGGGTACGTCAGTCTCCTCTGTCGTGCTGATCGATATGCCGGTCACCTTTGTAATGCCAGTGCGGAACTTGCTTTAACATTTCAGTATTCGTGAAAAATATCAATGCATTTTGGTGTTGTAAAAATGACCAATAAATCGAAATAATGTTAAATGTTTATCAAGAACTTTGTGTAGAAATAACGTCTAGAGGAGATGCTGAGAACATTCTGAAATTGTTTAGTTCCGCATGAACCGGGCACACAGCAATAAATATTAGTTCTTCAGATACGTCACAGTGTCCTAGTATTGCAATTTGGAAAAGTTGTTGATTGTTATTTTTCCCCTTTGTAAAAGAGGCTTCCGAAGCGCTTCTTACCCACTAGGTTCGCATGAATAAGGATGTTTGTCTGTTCGCTTGTCGAAGGTCAAGTGGTTTTACTCCCGGGGTACGCCAGTTACCTCTGGCATGCTGATCGATATGTCAATCACGTATGTAATACCAGTGCGGAACTTGATTAAACATTTCAGTATTCGGGAAAAAATATCATTGCATTTTGGTGTTGTAAAAATCAACAATGAAATCGGTTTATCAAGAACTCAGTGTAGAAATAACGTCTAGAAGACATGCTGAGAACATTCTGAAATTCTTGTGTGGATTGAAAATGCCTCTAGATTAACCGGACACAAAGAAGTACTTAGCCAGTTACTAATAGCTAATTATAACTTTACCCATATCATCTTTGAACTTTCATACATTTCCATTTATATACAGTATAATAGCAATCAAAAACAAACACACTAATCCATGTCCGAATCACAATCCAGAAGCAAAGTAAAATTTTGAAACTGGCAAATTAGGTTAGACACGTGAACTTCCACCAGGGAAAGGAGACTGGGTGCTCCGGAAGGGTAAGCGCCTCCTGTTTAGCTAGCTACACCCGCCACGTGTGTAATCAAAATTGTGTGAAAGGAACATGGAACTATGAGACGTCAAATATGTCCAGGGCAATCCTGGACACAGAGACATCAAACTTATCAACAATACTGTGATGACGGCCATAAAACTTTTTGAGGGCCTTGATAAGCCTAGGCTTGCAATATCCCCGAGTCAATAATTTATTTGCAGGCAACCTGCTTCGTTGTACAAAGTCCCTGTAGTGGAAACAATCTCTATCATAGCGTATTAATTGGGAAACAAAGATACTATAAGCAGAAGAAGCAGGTATATTGCTGCATAGAAAAGAAAAGTTCACAATAGAAAAATTAAAGGAAGCCATCACGTTTGTCATAAAGTTTTAAATGTAGCCTTTCGTGGGCGTCATAATTTATGTTTAAGTCAAAAATGAAGCAGAACTTGAGGAATCAGTCGTGTCTTTCATTTCAAGTTCACTGTGATAGATGACATGAACATAGTCTCCAAATTTAGGATTGTTAAGAGACAGAACGTCATCTATACATCTATATGTTTAGTAAAATGATTTAACAAGGTTCTGCATAAACTCTGCTTCATAAGAATAAAGAAACAAATCAGCAAGCAGTGGTGTACAGTTTGTACCCATTGGTATACCGATTGTTTGCTGAAAAACTATATCACCAAACACAACAAATATATTATCTATCAAAAACTCCCAACATTTTGTTGATGGTATCTTCAGTTTATTTTAGTTTGGAATCCGTATGACCCCGTGCCTTTCATTTCTAAATACCGAGTGCGTAGCGAAAAGACAGTCACAACCTTTCCACACTTGTTCATATCCGACCGGGGTTCGAAAACCGACCACACGCATACCAATTGCTCTATGAAGCAGGAGTTGAAATGATTGCTCAATTTTATTTCAAATGGCTCAAAACACAACTTATTCATAAGCCTTAGTACCTTTATAATTTGAACATCATTACTAATTGTATATCAAGTATCAACAATTTAATTGATAAAACATGATATAAACGTTAATTTGAGAGCATGGAAGGCTCAGCTCTTGCATAATCAAAAACAAACACACTAATCCATGTCCGAATCACAATCCAGAAGCATAATATAAACATTAGAACTGACAAGTCAGATTAGACACGTGAACTTCCACCAGGAAAGTGAGGCTGGGTGCTCCGGAGGGGTAAGCATCTGCGGTTTAGCTAGCTACACCCGCCACGTGTGTAATCAAAATTGTGTGAAAGAAACATGGAACTATGGGACGTCAAATATACCCAGGGCAATCTTGGACACAGAGACATCAAACTTATCAACGATACTGTGATGACGACCATAGCAACCTGCTTCGTTGTACAAAGTCCCCGTAGTGGCCATGGGAACAAGCTCTACCATAGCGTATCAATTGGGAAACAAAATACACTAAAAGCAGGAGAGGTAGATGTATTGCTGCATAGAAAAGGAAAGTTGACAATAGAAAAATTAAAGTCATCACGTTTGTCATAAAGTTAAAATGTAGCCTTTCGTTGGCGTCATAATTTGGGTATAAGTCTAAATATGTAGCAGACCTTGAGGAAACAATCGTGTCTTTTAGGATCTTTTATCTTTCACTAGGATAGATGATATATTCACGTAGTCTCCAAATTTAGGAGAGACAGAACGTCACCTATATATCTGTATGTGGATTTGAATGATAACCGATTTACACCAAAAACTCGACAACGAAAATTGCTGAAAACATATATCATGTTCTTGATTAAACCAATGTGAAATGTAGGGTAATTTTCAATTTAAACATTACAAAAGTGACCCATAGAATTCTGTCCCACTGCTTCACAGAAATAAATCGGGGACCAATTATATGGTTATTTACCTTGTGTTTTACAAAGTTCCAAGGCATTGTACAGTTATTTTATTTTTTATTTTAAAATATCAATGAACTTCTAATGCTAGATTATATTCAAAGACTTTTTAATGCACTTAGTATAAGTGAAGATTTTGAAGTGACTACCTAGATGAACACCTCTAATCAAACTGGATACGATAAACCATTTCAATTACATGTAGATTATTACCTGTACTTCATGGCCATCAAATATTTTTATTACTATCTTTTTATATTACATGCATTTACAAACTACCAGCGCTGTTAATCCATGATGATAATTGAAATCAAGGTTATAATCACTTAACGATGAGCACGCCTTCATTTCCAGGGACCTTGTTGGCTGAGTAATCTAAAAGGCGCACACATACAGACCGCAGTGTCTCTCGACCCCTAGGCTCAAAATCCACCCAAGACATATTCTAGTGCCAGAAAGATTGTCAGTTCGCTTGCAAAAGGTCAGTGGTTCTTTCTTGTTTCCTTTACCATCCCATCCCTGAGCTGATCCCCTTGATACTAGTGAAAGAATCTTGACCTGGGTGTAAAACATCATTACTCAACTCCACCCCTTGTGTCCGTGTTTTATCTGCTATGTACTTATTCACTCCCATCAGTCACAATTTAAAATTTATGAACTATTTAGTCTAGTTGTTTGAAGTTTGTTAATATACATTTGTAAGTTTGAGGTCAACATGTTATGTTTGATCCGAGGACCAAACTGTTGACTGATCAGCATGAGGTGCAACACTGGAGGCAAGAATTTGCTCTGAGGTTACAACACAGCACTGGAGACAAGAGTTTGCTCAGAGGTAACAACACAACACTGGAGACAAGAGTTTGCTCTGAGGTTACAACACAACACTGGAGACAAAAGTTTGCTCTGAGGTTACAACACCACACTGGAGACAAGAGTTTGCTCTGAGGTTACAACACAACACTGGAGACAAGAGTTTGCTCTGAGGTAACAACACAACACTGGAGGCAGAAGTTTGCTCTGAGTCTGAGGTTATAACACAACACCTTTTGACCTCAAACTGAGTACAAATGTTATATATTTTCGTAATTTTTATAATTTTAAATTTAAACTTTGTTCAGAGGATATAATAAATGGTAAACACAGGGCCTTAAATGCTCAGCTCAGATAGTTTGCATCTAGAATGATTTGCCATAATGTAGCCTCAACAGTTTGCCAAAGGTTTTCTTTCTCTGATTAGACCAATTGATCTACTTTTCCATCTAATGTGAGCTATTTATAAACTTCAACTTGCTTGTTTCAAGAGGATCAATCAAGTTAAATTTGAAAATAGGCAAAATGTGGCCTCCAGGGTGATAATGTTTTTCTATGATTTTACCTAGTGATTCAAGTATTGACACAATATGACCCATACGGGAATGTGACCTATAGTCCAAGAGATCATGCACTAAAATCTAGGTGTATGAGGCCAAAAGGTCTGAAAGTTGATTCTTGTAGGAAAATGTATCTAGTAGTGATAACCAATTTGCACAAAAATCTACAAAAACTGTTTCTCTGATTGAAAAATCAGAAATGAGTTGATGGGTAAGAAATTGGTTGTCAATAACTAGAGACCTTTCTCTAGAAGAATAAACTTTCAGACCTTTTGGCCTTGTTCACTCGTATTTTAGTGCACGATCTCTCAGACTACTAGCTTTCATCAAGAGAATTATTCTGAGCCATTTGGAAGGTGATCAGGTAAATTTGGTGACCTCTTAAATGTGAATAATTACTTACTAAACATGACCTATATATTAGGTTGACTTGTTTTTGGCAAGATATTTATTCTAGGCAAGTTTAAGGAAAAATTGAGAAATGATATGATCAAATGACCTACTTATTGACCCAACATGACCCATATAGTATTAACAAACATGTAATTTGTGTCAAAGGGATTATTTCTGAAAAGTTTATGCAAACAATTTGGCCTCTAAAATGTTAATCCAGTCAACTACACATACATTTCAACCACAATGACCGATATATAAACTTCACTTATGTTTTGTCAAGAGGATTATTCTGAGCAAGTCTGATAAAAATTGAACAAAAAACATGGCCCGAGAGTGTTAACAATAAAATGTTGATGAACAGAGCACAAAGATCAATCACAATAGTTTAACTCAGCACTTTGTGTTCAGGCCAATTAAAATAGCACAACAATAAGTCTAAATTTTATGCAGATTTGTGTTTTATTATAATATACAAACATAGCCCCTATGATCTATAGCATGGGGTGTATGGCTTTTCAGAATCGCTCTCTCCTATAAAAAGTCAAAAACAAATACCGGAGCTTATTCACACTAGTACTAGTAACATAAACTGCATAACTAAAATTATCTGAAACAGATGTTATTTTAAATTGTGCCATATCAAATTCAGCTTCAATGTCTTCTGTGTCAGCTTTAAAGAGGACTCGGACAAAACAATAAATATTTTTAACATTCATAAAAAAGTTCTTATATACATGTATATAATATATCTATCTGTATAAATGATCTGCCTGTATATTTGCTGCTATTTCAACTTCCCATTTATCTCCATTACTAAGCAACTTTTCTTTATTGTATAATAATTCTTCTCTTGTTTCTGTTGAGTATTCAAAGTTGGGACCCTAAAACAAAGAAAAAATAATATGTAAAGATTTCTCCATTCAAAATATCATCTTCACTAGAATACAATTAATCTCTAGTGCAAAAAGTCATGGATTTTCTCAAAATACTAGTTTCATCCACCATCCCAGAACTGACGGCCTCAATATAAGTGAAATTGACTGGGGCATTGAACATAATTACTTCATTTCACTCCATTCTTGTCCACTCAATGCCACTCTGACAAAATTCAAAGGCAGATAAATGATTTTTTAAAAATAAAAAAAAAACAACATATTTTTGGAAAGATCCTACAAATGATTTTTGAGTACATGTATATGATAAACATATTTCTACTTTGGTGACCTCTGAGAACTGACAGCCTCAATATAAGTGAAAAAATTAAATTTGACAAATGTCTAATGTCTGATTAAGTGAAAGGTGAAAGGTGAAAAAACATTGAGATTATTTCTCAATGAATTTTGACTGGGATATAAAATATAACAATGTCACGTCATTTATCTATTCATAAACCAGGCAAATTCATATATTGTGTCATATAATATCAAAATCAAGCTTACCTCAACAATAGCATCAACTGGACAAGCTTCCTAACAGAAGCCACATCTACATATAAGATATACATGTTTTGGCAGGTTACACAGCTCATGTACCCTGTCAAAGATTTATGTAACCTGAGCCGCAGGTTACATTCATCTTTGACGGGGTACATGGGGTCGTGTAACCTGCCAAAACACTGTATAACATTGTTGTCACCCTTCAAAGCGGTACTAGTTTGATCTTTTTAACTTGCATTTCGTATGTTGTGTGACTTGCGTACGTTGACCCCATGTTTGTTTACAGTAAGTGGACATCCGTGATGTACGAGTTACTTCCCTTTTACTTCTAAACTTCGTATGTGTTTATGCACCCTGGCAGATTTCCAATCGTAGTTCTACGCAAGTTAACCAATCACTACGCGAGAAATTTCTTTGAAGGGTGATAATTTGTCAAATCACCATTAGGTTTACCTCAACAATAGCATCAACTGGACAAGCTTCCTGGCAGAATCCACAATATATACACTTTGTCATATCAATATCATATCGTGTTGTTCTTCTACTACCGTCTGCTCTCTCTTCAGCTTCAATAGTAATGGCCTGAAACAAAATAAAATAAACATATTTTAGCATATTACCATGGACCAAATAAGAGTAAGAAAATTAGGTCAAACTTTTTAATCTTTATTTCTGAATCTTTTGATAAGTTGGTTAGGAGTTTGAGTAAATAATGGTGTTTTATGACCCCAGTAAACATTAATATGATCTGTTCTGGGATGGTAAAGGAAACTGGATTGGCCAGAGAACCAACCTTTGCCAAGCAGACTGAGAAATTACCATACTTTTCTCACTCAAGTTTGGGCCTATGAAGTAGGAAAAACAAACAAATTAATGTAAGTAGGGTTAGGTTTAATAGCATTAACATCTTCAAACATTGTTGACACTGTCTACCAAATTTAGCTTTATTATTATTTCTGAATAATAGTTATGGATATAAAATTTTTTATTGAAAACTTATATTGCACTTTACTTAGTTTAGTCTTGGTACATTTTGACCAGTCTAGCAAGTTACAACAAGTACCCATACTTAAAACTAAAGTTTACTGCAAAACTTGTCAAATTTCAGTTTATATCAGGAAAATCTTGATTAACCAGAATTCATATCTCACGATAGAACGGATGTTCAATTACAAAACGCCCACTATTTCTCCAAACTACTGTTTGATAGTAAAGAAGCCTGATCTTAGCGGAAAGAGATAGCATTGTACGCTTTTACTGATGTGAACGCAGTACATAACGAGGCCGATGTTATTACCACATATTTTTTATACCTGTATTATACTTCATACATCAATTGATTAGGATTAAATAGTCAAATTTAGAATTAAATCAAAATTGATTGATATTGATTTTGAAATGATAATTTTTTTTATTTAAGTGATATTTGTTAAAATAGCCTTCCAAAAAACACTGTCTTAAAGGATTGGTCATCCGACCGTATCCTGAAAACAAAACGTCAGATCTACAAATGTATTTATGCTTTTGATCAAAATGATGTATTAAGTCAGTTATAACATTATATAGCCCATAAAATATGTGGTAATACCACATTTTTTATTGCAATGTACAGGGCAATAACCATTTCATAAAAGCAATTGTAAAACAAAACTGGTTGATTTTTCTAGTCAATTTGGCATTTCACTTGCTGATGATCTGTAGTTTTCTCTGGGTAATCTGGTTTCCTCTACTATCCCTGAACTGATCACCTCAATATAAGTGAAATATTTTGACTGGCGTGTGGGGTAGTAAAACATCATTATTTCACTGACTCATGAGAGAAACTTAGATAACATGACCAATGGATTTTAAGATAAAGGGATATTTCTTATGATAATCAAAGGGAGACTATTATAAATATTATCATGGAAGATTTAAATATGGTAAATAATAGTCATTGAATATGTGTAAACAAACATTATTTGTATTGATTGCATTTTCATTTGCCTTATTTATAAATACTACATACCAGAGTTCAAGATTACCTATTAAACTGATTTTGGTTAGAGTTGAGTTGAGTAATGGTGTTTAACATCCCAGTCAAGAATATTTCACTTATATCGAGATGTCACCAGCTATAGGCAAAGGTGCAGAAATTTTGTTTGTGCATTGCACTGATGGCATTATACAGCAGGGTTCTTTATCTTGCTAAGCCTACCAAGACACGAGACCCCGTTTATTTTATGTTCCCATCCCAAACAACTGTGACTTTCATTTCGTAAAGCCGAGTTCTTAGCAGTCACTACCCACTTTTAAATCTTGTGACAGACCCGGCCGGGGGTCGAACCCACAACCTCCCACTTTATTTTGGTAAAAGAAAAACTTGTCCTAGATTTTCAAAAGAAGTTTTGTTTAATCAGGACATTAAAGATATTGAGATATAATTGAATTTGGTGCAGAACTAGGCTTAATTAATGCTGCAATTAGCAACATGGTTAAGATGTCTTATTCCCACACAGAGGCATATAGTGAAGTGAAGTGAAGTGGAAAAATAAAAAATCTTCATCTTACACCAATACCAGTTCTTGGATGGTTAAGGAAACAGGAGTCTGAAGAAAACTATGACTCATAGTAGGTTCTCTGTGTGAAATTTGAACAGCGAGAGGCACTACTCTGCCACGAATGCTATTGGCACAAGTAGTTATGGTCATGGGTCAATTCTATTATCCAAAAAGAATATATGTATATATTCTGAAGACTTTAAAAAAAATGTACCTGAGCTGGACAAATTGCTTCACACAATTTACATGCAATACAGCGTTCTTCCCCTGATGGATACCGTCTTAGAGCATGCTCACCACGAAATCTTGGACTGAGAGGACCTTTCTCAAACGGATAGTTTATAGTGGCTGGTTCTCTGAAATGCTGTCCTAGAACTGTCATCATACCTATAAAACATAACAAGAGGCCAAATAGTAATGCTCATCTGGCACTTAATTTACATGTACAAAATCATTTAACATTAGATACAATACAAAACATCCAGAGTGTTTTCTATATGACAATAGATCATTTGTATAAAAAATTGTAATACTAGTATTTCATATCATGGAGGGAGTACTAGTATTTCATTTCATGGAGGGGGTTTAACAGTGTACTGTTCATGATCCTCAAATCAATAACAAGGTTTTGTTATTTAGCTAACAGAATCAACTGCAAAACTTGCATATTTTAAATAACCAGAATTCAACTTTCTGTCTTTAAAATTTGAACTAAGTTGGAGCAATAAAACTATAATGTACAAAATTGCCCAAGCAGCAGCTTTAAAAAAGAAATTAAAACAAAAAATATTATATTTACTGTATTTGCTTAAGTGAAATATATTTTACAAACCTTTCCCCATTTCTGAGAAAAGTGCAACTCTAGCATTAGTCTCTGAGATTTCTTCTAAATTCATGCCATCATGTTTTCTGCTTACATCAACTGAAAATACAATATCAATATCATTATAAATATTTATTATGAGTAAAGAAGTACATGTATACATGTATGACTTTGGTCTCATACTTACTGGTAGGTTTCTACAAACTTAAAATTAGCTATATGATTATTTTGAATACTAGGAATGAAAACATGGCTTACAAGTTAATATACATGGCTGAGGGAAGATTGGGGACTAATGATACAAATGATGTTTGAAGCCTAGCTGTGTACTTTTTATGAAAGTCCCAGTGACATACAGGGTGTGTAGTGTCTTTGAGAGTCTCAGTGACAGCCAGGCTATGTTTGTCGTTGACAGTCCCAGTGGCTGCCAAGCTGTGTTTGCCTTTGAGTGTCAGTGACAACCGAGTTATTTTTTGTTGACAGTCCCAGTGGCTGTCAGGTTGTGTTTATCTTTGAGAGTCTCAGCAGTTCCCAGGTTGTGCTTGTCTTTGAGAGTCTCAGTGGCTGCAAGGTTGTGTAATGTCTTTAAGAGTCTCAGTGGCTGCCAGGTTGTGTTTGTCTTTGAGAGTCTCAGTGACTGTCAGGTTGTGTTTGTCTTTGAGAGTCTCAGTGACTGTCAGGTTGTGTTTGTCTTTGAGAGTCTCAGTGGCTGCCAGGTTGTGTAATGTCTTTGAGAATCTCAGTGACTGTAAGGTTGTATTTGTCTTTAAGAGTCTCAGTGACTGTCAGGTTGTGTAATGTCTTTGAGTGTCAGTGACAACCAAGCTATGTTTGTCGTTGAGAGTCCCAGTGACTCCTAGGCTGTGTAATGTCTTTGAGTCTCAGTGGCTGCAAGGTTGTGTAATTTCTATGAGAATCTCAGTGGCACTCAGGTTGTGTAGTGTCTTTGAGAGTCTCAGTGACAATCAAGCCATGTTTGTTATTGACAGACTCAGTGGCTGCCTGGTCATGCTTGTCTTTAAGCGTTTCAGTGACTGCCCGGTCATGTTTGTTTTAAACAAACATTCAATTCAAGGTTGCTCCACCCTAACCAGTTTATAAATCAACAGCAAATAGCAGAAAAGATATGGATTAATCTTGAGATGGAATGATGTTACATGAGTATCTGAAATAAGACAAAACTTTTAAATAGTGCAAACCTAAAAATTCCTATTTTTTCAAGAAAATAAATTTATAAGAATATAAAAACAGAAAATTTACAAAATGTTAATTGTCTTGACTTCAAAATGCATGCAAAAGGGCTCAGTCCTGCAAAATGACATAAATGTGATCATGTTTTTGGTTCAAAGACAGTCTCATTTTGTACTGATTCAAGGTATGGTAACTCAAATAAGTCTGTTTACAAGGTCAACTGACTTTAACAACAGATGCTGATAATGAGCATACATATTTCCATGTTAAACAATGCACTATAATGGAGGGACAAGGTTGAATAGTAGTCACTGGCTTCAAAGTAATGGATTGTGGGTATGAATCTCACTCTGGACTTGGCAATTTTCTGAGATAATTTTCATCTCCTGTCCATACTAGAGCTGTAAAAAGCTCATTACTACAGTAGTTTTTTTTAGATGAGACTCAAAACCAAGATCCCCTGTCTCAGTGAAAGCTGGACACCTTTGTAGAAATCGAAAAAGAGTAAGCCACCTGTGACCTCTACAGAGGATGCTTACGACTAGAAGTGATCAAAACAGACTGAGCAAAATAAGATATAAATCACTTTAGTCTTATGACAGTCATTAATGGTAGTTGCTTAATGCATATCTTTCACAAAAAATATTTCACATGAATTTTTGCAATATCTTTTAAATTAAAATAATACATAAAACACTTTTAACAATCTTATAGGCATGCTTTCATAATTCATCAGAAGATTTAAACTTAATTTTAACTTACTCCATCGAGATCTAGATGGAACCTGTGAAACACTGGACACTCTTAAAGTCTGTCTCAATAATCCTTGAGCTGAAAAAGAAACAAACAATGTTGAAGAATGTAAACTAGTAATAATATAAAAATCCATAATTTAACAATCAATTTATTGTTATTAGAGTTGCATTAATTTTTATAAATGCACTGTATAAATGTTTAAGTATAAGGTTTCCAATAAATTTATTTATAACGGTTTATATCCCAATCAAGAATATTTCACTTATATCAAGAGATCACCAGTTGTAAGTGAAGTGGAATTTTTTTTTCCTTTGCAGAGCACTCAAGGCAACGTACAGGGAAAATTTTTTAATGTGCCATGCCTGCCTTGACACTGATGCATAATACACACTATCAGTCATGGTTAAACCAGGCTTACCCAGTGTAATCTGGCTGCCACTAGAATTTGAATGTGCCATTACATGTCTAAGGCTTGCTAAAGGTGTCTAAAACAGTAAAAGTAAAAGATTGGACCATGTGCTAACAATATCAAATCCACTTACCAATAAAGTGGCAATGTGAATCCCAAATGACAGAGTTCAGTCATGATAAGGTCAGCAGATATGTGAAATGTAGTATCTTGCTTAATACGGGAAATGTCCCGGCGCAAAGCGCCGGGAATTTCCCGTCTATAGGTAACATGTATGTATTATGATGTCATAGAAAATTGTAGAAAAATTGCATAGACCATACGTCCAGATCATTTGACGCCGCACATGCAACACTTTTCTCAAGGTCATTGAAGGGGTCAAATCGACAGGAAGTGAGCTCCATATGAGGGGAAATATCGCCCGTCTCGTACATCATAAATGAAACCAAAAAACAATTATCGTGAAAATAATTCATTGAACCAAGTAATAATTTAAATAGGTTGATCGAGTACCAAATATTTACGTTTCTTTTCGCCATTCTGGCTGATCTCCAAGTAGAACGTTTCAAGATTAGCGATGACGTGATTTCTTTTGATTGGGTCAAAGTTCAATTCAGATCGATAACTACTGTAAGCCAATCAGCGACCGGCATTCCCACGTGCATCAACCATGATCACACAGTATACATTGCGGGAAGATACAAAATTTGCCGATTTCAAGTTAGATAAATTGATAACCATAGTTACCCGACACAAACCTATTACGAGGTTAGCATAACCACAGTATATGACTTCTACGGTAACACTTTTTCACATATTATTACTTAATTGAATGGAAATTTTGATTGCATATGTGACCCTAGCTGAATGCAGTGTAAACAAAAATGGCGTTCGTCAGGACGGGAAAGACGTTTTCACAAACGGTCGATTTTTAAGAAAAATAGTAAAATGTGTTTTGCAAAAGAATTAATTAACAGATAGTCCCAATAAACATTTTTATGAAAGTACAGATAAAATTTATTGACATTTATTCCGGATTGAATGTAAATATTGACAAATCCTCTGTTTGTTTACATGACGTGGATATGATCAGCTGATCGAGCTGGGACAGTTTTGACTTTAAGGTGCTTACTAGAACCGACTTCAACTACAATGACTGCACTCATATAAATCTAGCTTGGACATAACTAATGAGGAAACTGTACATGTTGTGCAATGAGATGGACTGCTGTCCCAAAAAGTTGTGATGAAAATAACAAAAATAAAACATTCATGTTGAGTTTAGCAGCTGACTGTAGATGAGATCCACTTGGGTAAGGTCTGAATTGAATCCTTGAAAACCTCCAGGGATGGCGACTGGACTACTGATGCTGACAGGAGATTTCAATAAATTACAGTTCTTTGAATGAATATAAAAACTTTAACTAGGGTAAAATCAACATTACCCCTATTTAATATCCCATACTTGGTTCTCGAAAAAAAAGTTGATATATGTGAATAAAGGCCATATTTCCACTCCACTATCCACAGAAGTGACCATTTCGATATAAATATTAAAGCACCATCTTTCTAGTATATCATCCCAGAATGTTCCATTTTAATTTAGGTGAATAATGAATAAGCTTGACTGGGGTAAAAAAAAAACTTCAACCCACCATCCTAGAATTAACCGTCTCGATATAAGTGAAAAAGCATTTTCAACTCTCCGGGGCTGGGGCTCTACATGCAGTGAAACTTAAAGGGGCTGGGCTAATATTTCGGTACAAGCCTGTCAAGTTTTAATCATATCATTTGTTACTTGCAATGGTCTGTGCTTTAGAAAATTCTCATCATGGTACTATATGCCTGTGAATGTTGAAGGTGTAAGAGGAGCTTACCCTCATACCACTGTATTCATATCGGGGTTGTGCGTTAAAGGTGCTGCCTCACAGAGTCAGCACGCCACAGACAACCATTCCACTCCCAATTAATATTATTCTATAACCAGTTGATAATCTATCCTCTAAGCCAAATGTGGCTTGCAAAATGAGGAAGCAGTAACTCAAATTTTAAAGTATTGTCATGTATAACACAAGTCAGGTTGGAACCAAAAACCTTCCATTCTCCAGGAGGATGCTATACTATTGAGCAACCAAGGCGGTCACAAACAGAATAGATTGTTGACCAAGGGATATTGCAAGCCTAGGCTTATCAGGGCCTTCGGCAAAAAGTTTTATGACCATCATCACTGTATTGTTGACAAGTTTGATGTCTCTGTGTCCAATATTGCCCTGGATGTTTTAGTTCCATGTTCCTTTCACTTAATATTGATTACACATGTGGCGGGTGTAGCTAGCTAACAAAAGGTGCTTACCCTTCCAGGAAACTCGGTCTCACTTCCCTGGTGAAAGTTCGCGTGTTTAACCTAACTTGTCAGTTTCAAAGTTTTTTTTACTTTACTCCTGGATTGTGATTTGGACATGGACTAGTATGTTTGTTTTTCATTGGTTTAACTGCTTCATTAATTGAATGGGGCAATCTTGAACTGTGATATGATACGTGTACATCTTGATTTAAGAAACTGGAATAGTTATTTATGCAATCCATAAATCAGTAGATTAAATTATTCATATGGTATGGTAAAAGGTGACTCAAGATGAGAAAACATTATAACGTGAAAATGTTGTTGTGGTATGTATTAGTATATTCACGATATTGGGCAATTGAATAGCCTTTTGTGTACCTGAAAAGATCATACCAAAACTCAGTTCTATGTGACAGAACATGATTGATAGACAACGCAAGAACCTGACGGTAGTTAACTATAGTCATTCCCACTAGTATTGGGTAAGACACTGGTTTTCTGACAAAACAACTCACTCTTATCACTGTATGTTTAAAGTTCCATCTTTTCTAGTTCTATAATATTCAATTTATAAAGAGTCGTTATATTGATCTCTTTGTGTGTGTGTGTGTGTGCATAATAACCCGATAATAAATTTGGACATTAGGCAATGCCTATTTTCATATTAATTATATCTGAGGTCTGAGTCTGACATTCTACCAACCAAGTTACATCCTCACACATGTCTCTCTCCCCCCCCCCCCCCCCTTACCCCTTGGACCAGTTCTGTTATTTAATTTTGCTATATTTACACCAAATACCCTCCTTAAAATGTCTCGCTTGTATGTTCAAAGGTTCAAGCAACGATTGCTTGGAATGTCTTGGGAGGAAAATCGACTACAGTCTGTTTCTTGTCATTTTTAAAGAAGAGATTTGGCCAAGGTTATCCGGTTATTTTCGTTTGTTTTGATTTACGTAACAGAAAAGTAAAAATCAACGTTTCGCATTAATTAATGCTGTCAATGTTTTGTTTGCCTAATACACATTACACAAGTATTAAAGTTCATAAACTTTTGTACCAATCAAAGCTTATTGAGAAAACTATAAGCATTTTACCCGTTCGGCTCGCAGAAAACAGTTTCACGGTCGCCATCTCACACAGAAGAAGAGCATTTTAAAGGGGAAGTAACTATGGTTTACTCGAGCATGTGCGTAGTTCCTTCCTTAAATTTGACGGTGACAACCAGTTGAAATTTAAGCATCTCGCATATCCCAAATTTTCCTATGCATAATTCCATATGTGGCTATAGCACCAAATTCAAAGTAATCAATGGGTTTTTTTGAAAATGAAAAAAAAAAAAAAAAAAAAAAAAAAAAAAATCCCCAAAACATCGCCTTGAGTGTAGGTCAATGTCAACCAGCTTCCAAAACTATATATATATATATATATATATATATATATATATAGGTACGGTTGCATTCATGACCTGGTTCTATAAATGAAGTTTTAAGCCTCCAGGCCTGTTGATTCATGGCAAAAAAAGGTGTTAAAGGGTTTACTACTATACATACATGTGACCTTGAATATAGGTCAAGGTCAACCAGATTCACCCATTTGGTACAGCTTCATGTCCTGAAGCTATACTTCTATGCCTCTTGAATGACATGTTCTTGTTGACGAAAAAAAAGTTGTTCTAAGGTTTAATTACTATTTAGGTCACAATAACATTGAATGTAGGTCAAGGCTTAGGGCAATCAGCTCCATGGTAGAACTTCTGCATGTCTTGATGCTGTATATGAAATTTCAAGCTTCTAGGCTCTTTAGTTCATGATAAAAATGTTTTAGGTTTTACTACTTAAGGTCACTGTGACATTGAATGTAAGTCAAGGTCAACCAGTTTTGCTTAGTAGAGCTCCATGCCCTGATGATATATACAAAATTTCAAGCATCAAGGACTTGTTTCATAACAAGATGTTTTAAGGATTTACTGCATTAGGTAACTGTAAATGTAGGACAAAATCCACCATATTCACTCTGTAAACTACACTCATCACCATTGGTTTCAGACGACGAGGCTCAACTAGGTTTGCAAACTTGGCCGAGTTTTATGCACTGATGTTGTATATGAAGTTTTTGGCCCCTAGGTTTTTTGGATCTGGACAAAAATGTTTTTATTTTTTATTATCTAAAGTCAAAGTGACCTTGAATGTAGGTCAAGGTCAACCAGCTTCAGACTCTTGATAGAACTTCATGCCCTATTATTATATGGCCAATGATTTTGCCCTTTTCTGATTGGTTGAGAAGGCGTTTGGCGAGCCTGTTAAATTGTTATATTCACCGCCTAATAACACACGCGACGTATTTATGATGTGACAATGGGCAATGTTCACTCCGCAAAAAGGCACACAATGTTATGTGACGTAACAATGGGTAACAATGGGTAATGTTCACCACGCAAAAACGCACACGTTATGTTATGTTACATTGAAAAAAGATAAAGACACTTTTTACGTTTTGTACTATAAAACATAATAATATGGTGATAAAAATCATTGGTCATACGCCTTGGTAAATATAATGTGTTTGAGGTTGATAAATCCTTATGTCTACCTCATCAAAAGTCAATAATTGTATAATGTTACATATGGAGTTTCAAGGGTTCATGATGATATAAAGATGTTTTAAGGTTTTACTACTTTAGGTCACTGTAAACATACTTGTTTGTCAAGGTCAACCAGCTTTGCACCCATGGTAAAGCTTTATACCCTGTTGTTATAGTAGTTTCATGCCCTGAGGATATTAATGAAGTTTCCTTCAGTCTCTAGAATTTTGGGTTCATGACACTTGGTGTTTTATGGTTTTACTACTTTAGGTTAATTTGATTTTGAATGTAGGTCCAGATCAACCAGCTTCACAAACTTGGCATAGCCTCATGCCCTGGTATTATTTATGAAGCTTAAAGCTTCTAGGTCTTTGGGTTCGTGAAAATAATTTTTTGTTTAGTTTTACTACTTTGGGTTAAAATGACTTTGAATGTAGGTGAAGGTCAACCAGCTTTGCAAAGTTGGTAGACCTTCATGTCCAGATGTCATTATGAAATTTCAAGATTTTAGCTAGCCACATTGTTTCCTCACAAGAGGTTTAAAGTTTTTACTATTGGAGGTCATGGTGTCCTTCAATATGGGTCAAGGTCAGCCAATTTCCCAAACTTGAAAGGACTTTGGCCAAGAAACATTCATGTCAAGTTTCACTATCACTGGATCTGGAGAAGTTGTTTAAGCGAAAAGTTAACAGATGGCAAACAACAAACAAAAGGGCATGTGAACAACTCATCTTGAGCATTTCCTAAGGTGAGCTAAAAACAAATATAAGATATGACAGGATATGATGATGCCCCTGTCTTTTTGACTGCTATTTTTGACACTCTTTAGACTAGACAGCATGGGAGATCTGAAGTACAGCATATGGGCAAGTTGTACATCTAGTCAATTAAAAACTTCATCTGAAGTCTTAGATATTTGTCCACTCAAAAACTTTAATATGAAGTCCTTTGAAATGAGTAGAGAGGAGATAAGTGATTCATGCTTCAGCCAAGATTATCCTTCAGTAAATTCACTTTTACCAGACAATTCTGAAGTCATTTGGGTAATGGTGTTTTTTTGGTCCAGTCAAGATTCTTTCACTTATATCAATGTGGTATTTCAAAGATTGTGAAATAAACAGGAGTACCTGAAATAATCATGACCTTCAGCAAATGAGCTGTGATCTTTAAGCATGCTCCGGCTTCTCACTGCCTAGCTTCAAATCACACTTGGGACAGATGCTAGTATGAGCTAATATGGGATAATTAGTTAATTTGCTTGTCAAAAGTCTTCAGTTAAAACAAGAATAACTGGAGAAAACTCTGAACTTCAGACAGCTTTTATAGCAATGAATGACTGGAGAAAACTCTGAACTTCAGACAGCTTTTATAGCAATGAATGACTGAGAAAACTCTGAACTTCAGACAGCTTTTATAGCAATGAATGACTGGAGAAACTCTGAACTTCAGCCAGCTTTTATAGCAATGAATGACTGGAGAAAACTCTGAACTTCAGCCAGCTTTTATAGCAATGAATGACTGGAGAAAACTCTGAACTTCAGCCAGCTTTTATAGCAATGAATGACTGGAGAAAACTCTGAACTTCAGCCAGCTTTTATAGCAAGAATGACTGGAGAAAACTCTGAACTTCAGACAGCTTTTATAGCAATGAATGACTGGAGAAAACTCTGAACTTCAGACAGCTTTTATAGCAATGAATGACTGGAGAAAACTCTGAACTTCAGACAGCTTTTATAGCAATGAATGACTGGAGAAAACTCTGAACTTCAGCCAGCTTTTATAGCAATGAATGACTGGAGAAAACTCTGAACTTCAGCCAGCTTTTATAGCAATGAATGACTGGAGAAAAACTCTGAACTTCAGACAGCTTTTATAGCAATGAATGACTGGAGAAACTCTGAACTTCAGACAGCTTTTATAGCAATGAATGACTGGGAAAACTCTGAACTTCAGACAGCTTTTATAGCAATGAATGACTGGAGAAAAACTCTGAACTTCAGACAGCTTTTATAGCAATGAATGACTGGAGAAAACTCTGAACTTCAGACAGCTTTTATAGCAATGAATGACTGGAGAAAACTCTGAACTTCAGACAGCTTTTATAGCAATGAATGACTGGAGAAAACTCTGAACTTCAGACAGCTTTTATAGCAATGAATGACTGGAGAAAACTCTGAACTTCAGACAGCTTTTATAGCAATGAATGAATGGAGAAAACTCTGAACTTCAGACAGCTTTTATAGCAATGAATGACTGGAGAAAACTCTGAACTTCAGACAGCTTTTATAGCAATGAATGACTGGAGAAAACTCTGAACTTCAGACAGCTTTTATAGCAATGAATGACTGGAGAAAACTCTGAACTTCAGACAGCTTTTATAGCAATGAATGACTGGAGAAAACTCTGAACTTCAGCCAGCTTTTATAGCAATGAATGACTGGAGAAAACTCTGAACTTCAGCCAGCTTTTATAGCAATGAATGACTGGAGAAAACTCTGAACTTCAGCCAGCTTTTATAGCAATGAATGACTGGAGAAAACTCTGAACTTCAGACAGCTTTTATAGCAATGAATGACTGGAGAAAACTCTGAACTTCAGACAGCTTTTATAGCAATGAATGAATGGAGAAACTCTGAACTTCAGACAGCTTTTATAGCAATGAATGACTGGAGAAAACTCTGAACTTCAGACAGCTTTTATAGCAATGAATGACTGGAGAAAACTCTGAACTTCAGACAGCTTTTATAGCAATGAATGACTGGGGAAAACTCTGAACTTCAGCCAGCTTTTATAGCAATGAATGACTGGAGAAAACTCTGAACTTCAGACAGCTTTTATAGCAATGAATGACTGGGGAAAACTCTGAACTTCAGACAGCTTTTATAGCAATGAATGACTGGAGAAAACTCTGAACTTCAGACAGCTTTTATAGCAATGAATGACTGGAGAAAACTCTGAACTTCAGACAGCTTTTATAGCAATGAATGACTGGAGAAAACTCTGAACTTCAGACAGCTTTTATAGCAATGAATGACTGGAGAAAACTCTGAACTTCAGACAGCTTTTATAGCAATGAATGACTGGAGAAAACTCTGAACTTCAGACAGCTTTTATAGCAATGAATGAATGGAGAAAACTCTGAACTTCAGACAGCTTTTATAGCAATGAATGACTGGAGAAAACTCTGAACTTCAGACAGCTTTTATAGCAATGAATGACTGGAGAAAACTCTGAACTTCAGACAGCTTTTATAGCAATGAATGACTGGAGAAAACTCTGAACTTCAGACAGCTTTTATAGCAATGAATGACTGGAGAAAACTCTGAACTTCAGCCAGCTTTTATAGCAATGAATGACTGGAGAAAACTCTGAACTTCAGCCAGCTTTTATAGCAATGAATGACTGGAGAAAACTCTGAACTTCAGCCAGCTTTTATAGCAATGAATGACTGGAGAAAACTCTGAACTTCAGACAGCTTTTATAGCAATGAATGACTGGAGAAAACTCTGAACTTCAGACAGCTTTTATAGCAATGAATGAATGGAGAAAACTCTGAACTTCAGACAGCTTTTATAGCAATGAATGACTGGAGAAAACTCGAACTTCAGACAGCTTTTATAGCAATGAATGACTGGAGAAACTCTGAACTTCAGACAGCTTTTATAGCAATGAATGACTGGAGAAAACTCTGAACTTCAGCCAGCTTTTTATAGCAATGAATGACTGGAGAAAACTCTGAACTTCAGACAGCTTTTATAGCAATGATGACTGGAGAAAACTCTGAACTTCAGACAGCTTTTATAGCAATGAATGACTGGAGAAAACTCTGAACTTCAGACAGCTTTTATAGCAATGAATGACTGGAGAAAACTCTGAACTTCAGACAGCTTTTATAGCAATGAATGACTGGAGAAAACTCTGAACTTCAGACAGCTTTTATAGCAATGAATGACTGGAGAAAACTCTGAACTTCAGACAGCTTTTATAGCAATGAATGACTGGAGAAAACTCTGAACTTCAGACAGCTTTTATAGCAATGAATGACTGAGAAAACTCTGAACTTCAGACAGCTTTTATAGCAATGAATGACTGGAGAAAACTCTGAACTTCAGACAGCTTTTTATAGCAATGAATGACTGGAGAAAACTCTGAACTTCAGACAGCTTTTATAGCAATGAATGACTGGAGAAAACTCTGAACTTCAGACAGCTTTTATAGCAATGAATGACTGGAGAAAACTCTGAACTTCAGATAGCTTTTATAGCATTTATAGCAATGAATGACACTGCAGAGCTGCCAAGCCTATTTGTGTAATTGAGAGTCCGACCAAAATCTGGGGTGGGGGCGGGGGGTGTCTGGGTGCATCTCTTCCAAAACAATTGAAAATTAGATATAAAAATATGGTGCATTGTCATATTATTTCTTAGAGAAATGGATAAAGTACAAATGTAGCAATTTTTTACCAGATACCGGCATAAAATTAATCTACTACATTCTTAGTCTACCCATGTAATCACTCGAATTCGCTGTGATTACATGTGGATTTGAGTGGTAATGAATGAACACTGTTAATCCTCAAACTCATTTGCAGGTCAGCCACCTTCTTGGTGGGCCAGTGGGAATTCATGGCCAAATGAGGGTCGGACCCGCGGGTTGCGGGTCAGTTGGCTGCTGTGCACTGCTCACAACATGAACCCAATGAAGCAATGACATAAACCACCAGTATTCTGTAGTTTGTACAGATAAGCTACAAGATAATGCATTATTTATCTTCATGTTTATTTCATATATCTTTATTCTAAGTTGCAATAAACAACCCTAGCACATATTTATAAACAAAACAATATGGTCCATATTTTGACTACAGTTCATATAAATAAATGATATTATATAACCAAATGAGATTCAAAAATGACTTAAAATGATGATTATAAATATATAGGCCATTCTGACACAAAACCTTCTGTCAGCAATGTCCTTATCTTAAGATCACAACTGATAATACTCTCTGTCTCTCTCTCTCTGTACCCTTGTCTACACATCACCATTGACAATAATCTCTCTCTCTCTGTCTTTGTGCCCTTGTCTACAGATCACCATTGACAATAATCTCTCTCCCTCTCTCTTTCTCTCCATAAATCCACAAAGCAAAATTTATATCCATACCCCATTTCAAATGTACAAACAAATTCAAAAGAAGAAAAAAGTATTGAATTGTGTGACATTTGTTACTCAAAAAATTGAAACTAAAAAGACATTACTCTAAACAGACCGACTGCAGACCAATGTGGTCAGTTTCCAATGTGTGATGTGTTGAAAATGTTCCCCAACTAATCATATAAGAATTTATTAAATATTAAATGAAAATGGTCTGGAAGCCCCAAACTCTTTATATTAAAAGATGAATACACCAACTAAATGAACATCTCCAATAAACACAGAGACAGTAAGCTTTTATTTAATAATTGCAGTAGTTGTATGGTTCTAGTTTATCATTCATTTATTTTCATTTTATTTTATATTTTAAAAAAAGACACATTTTAATGGGATTTATAACCTTACACATAAAAATGTTGGAAAAAAAATAAATAAAAAATTCAAATCTCAAGTCATAAGAAAAGCAAGTGATTTTGTCACACATAATAATTTTTCACTTGCTGACCAACAATAGTGTCACTCATGTTTCTTTCAACACTATCAGTGTTGTCTCCCTTACAACTCACTTGTGCACCATGAGCATTATAGGTATAAAAAAAGATAATGAAGAATATTTCACATAAAATATTTGATTAATGATATGATGACAATAAAAGTACACTTTATAACCATAAATAATAATGACGACATGAAACTGAACAAACTAAATCACAACAATATAAAATCTAAATCATAACATTATAAAATCTATAAATAGACTCAGTTTCCCATCTCTCCCTGTATAATGGACTCTATGTTATTTGAAATCTGAAGTAAGAGTCATGTTCAACATCTAACACAGTGCATTGTAGCAACCAATTGATTTATATATATGTTTATATATTTTGTTTTTCCATTCCGGCGTATCCCGACGCTTAATTCCTGAAACAAATTTTGCATACTTCGGGGACAGGTTTCCAGAGTATTTGCCTTATTGGTTTATCTCTGGTTTTTCCTGGGTGGCATTTTTTGTTAATGAGGGGATTTGTTTTATGTTTATTTTCAAGGTATTGCTATATATAGATATATTTTTCTGTTAATTGCATTACTATTTTGTAATGGGTTTTGCATATATTGTCATTCAATTTTATGTAATATTTACTATTTATACTCGAAATAAAAGTGCGTCCATTCTATCGTAGCACCAGGCAGTATTGCCTGTTCTGTTTTAGCACTTTATAAATGTGTTTTACAAACATACTTTCTTTAACCAAAATACCACCAACAAGGGCTTAGTAACATTACTTCATTAAAACACTTTGTAACAGCTTGGGCCACGTTTTTGTGCACGCAAAATGCACCTATTTTCAAGATTTATATTGGGAATTTAACTGGTCTATTGACAGAATACACTAACAAACCTATATTCTACATCTCTGGTCTGAACTAAATATCTAAAATCTGATATCAAATTTACTAACCTTAAACATGTTAAAGAAAATATTGTATTATTACCTCACTATCAGATAAAAAGAACTTTATTCATATATTAAAATATATTTCTTCCAGGTAAAACAAAGCATAAGTGTATATTTACAAAAATCCTGTCTAATTGCATGCATGCATCTTCCATTTTCTGGACGGAATCAATTATACATAAATGATAAGATCTATTAATAAACATATTAAAGTTGCATCAAAAAGTTAACATAAACTTGAAACCTTAATTAATACAAATAACAAATTTGTACTATGGAAATACAAAATGTTCATCATCTGAGAATGCCCTTTGCCTTAAAAATCACCTTAAGACACTAAGACCTAAGTCCTTTGCTTGAATGAGAAAGTTTTTACCACCTAGTACCATCTATACAGAACTGAGGTACTAAAGTTTTTTTTTGCTGTAGTACAGTGCTCGAGTCAGTATGAAAAGAGCTTCAAAGGCAACACTTGTAATGGCAAAGGACTTAAAAAACATGAAACAAAAGTATTTATCATGCAATGTATTGATGCTACATTTAACCAAGAAGACCCCCCCTAGCTCCAATGAATATGAAATAAAGGATTCCCTACTTCAACATTGATTACAGGTAGTGATTAACTCAACTTTTCAATCTGGTCAAGTGTTAAGTAAATCTGGTACAGAACAGACCTGTCAAAACTTTAACACTAACAAAAAGGAGTTGAAGCTTGACTTCCGATATATGGAGAGCTAGTTGCTGAATAGTTGACAAAAGATACATAGCAGCTGTTGCTTTTAAGTTTTCGAGATAAAGCTAACGAGGGGCCTAGATGAGCAGCCTATTCGGCACTGATTTGTTAGCTCAATGTTCAACTTTCAACAGGCCTGTACTGTATCTTATTATGCTGTTGACACTTTTTTGAAAATATGACCCTTTAATATATGTTTATATTCCAAGTCATGGACCTGGAAGACTCAGTTCTGGATCGATCATCGATTCCAAATAACATATCAAATAGTAGTACGGTAGTTACATATTGATACATGTATAAACATTTTCAAATCAATATTGTAAACAACATACATTGTGAAGCTTGATCAAGCTTTGAAAACTATTTTTATACAGCACTTCCAAATCTTTACAATTATAATTTTCAAAATTCTTAACTTTTCAGTAGGTACAACTTTCAATGATAAGTAATTACCAGTAGATATAATTTACAAGACGACTGTAAAATTATGACAATTAATTCACAATAACTTAAGGCATACATATATCATGTATAAAGAACAAGCAATCATTTGAATAAAATATGTATAACTTTATTTTATTTAATAAAAATAATACTGTTTAGTGTATCTATAGTATATCTCGGTACATTCAGTCTTTATTCATATATTATAATCAGAATCCTTAAAAACATTCCCTCTGGTTAAAACCTGACCTGCTTTCTTAAATCTATTAAATTTCCATATATGCATATTTGTTCATACATTAGTGGACCGGAAACTAGGACCTCTACCAATGGGGCTACGAGAGGGACTGGTCCGAAAGCTAGTACTGCCATCAAGAGGAATATGAGATGGACTGGTTCTGAAGCTAGGGCTGCCACCAAAAGGAATATGGGACGGACTGTGTCTGAAGCTAGGACTACCACCTAAGGCACTTTGTGAGGGTATATGATCATCTGGACTGACCTCAACCAAAAAGAAAGTCTTTTGGTCCATTGTTATAATAGTTTCGTGGTTGAAGTCACTGGTAACTGGCAAAACCAATCTCCTCGGAAGCCTCCTCTCACCACGGCTCATGCAGTGTATATTACAACCACAAAAATATAAATCTGGACATATACATGGGCAGTAAAAACATTCCTCCTGATTCTCATCATCTGGCTAAAACAAAAACAAAATTTATAATTATTGTCTTGCTAACATATGTATATCATAATCAACTCTACAGTAGAATATTTTTATTTAAAAATCTTGGCATTTAAAGTCAAATAATAACTTTTAATAATTATAATATATAAACCATGTTTTGATTTATTAATATGAACTGTTTTATAAATGAAAACAAACACTCTTTATTATCATATGGTGAAAAGTATTTAATTTTTATTTATCAAATTTTAACCTTATGTGCCTTTTTTCTATTGAAAGGTACCAGTGCATATCAATACATACTACACAACTGTATAAAATTTTATGTCATAGATGTATTAATTCAACAACATTGGAGGATGACAACAGCAGATATTTTTTTATGATGTACTGTCCATAATGTCTAGCGCTGCATGTATCATAAAACATTACCGTAGATGTCTTAAATGTAACGTGTAAGTTAGATGCTATAGATGTATACATTTCACTATTTATAAGGGTTATACAACTTATTTTCTACTGGTATATTGTTATTTACGGTATTTCCAGACAAGCTACGTGTTTTATACTTACCAATTAACTGAAATAAAATGTGTATTATAAATAATACAAAAAGCTGTAAAGATGATAAAATGTGATTCAAAGGAGAATAAAAATGCATTTCATGTCAAATAAAACATGTTATACGGAGTATTCTTACCAGGTTTGGCAAAATGTTGAACGTTTTTCAAGTTATTATGATTTAACATATTGAAGGTATTTTTACTCATGTGTCGTTTTAATTTTTTTCTCTCACCGAGTATTCTTCCTAGGTTTGGCACAATCTTGACGTTTTCCAAGTTAACATTGTTTAACATATTAAAGGTATTTTCATTTTTTCTCTCCATAAAATCAATAATAAGCCTGATAGTAGTTTGTTTCATATTAATTATTACATATAAAGAATGTTTTTAATTTGATATTATTAAAGCTGTATTTCTGCTTGTAAATACATGCATTTGGATATCTGAACATTCCTCTAAGCTCAAGGGTCAATGCAAAAGAATTAAAGTTGTATTTCTGCTTGTAGAAACATGTATTTGGATATCTGAACATTACTTTCAGCTCAAGGGTCAATGCAAAAGAATTAAAGTTGTATTTCTGCTTGTAGATACATGTATTTGGATATCTGAACATTACTTTCAGCTCAAGGGTCAATGACAAGAGATACTGGTACAACAAAGGATCATTAGTACATGAATTCTGCATGAGCATAAGTGGTGAAGAAAATGAGTGTTCACATGCATTTTTTCGTATTAATATGCACACTTTTCAACAACAAGATCTTTATTGTCATTTCTTTAATGCCATTTGATCTGTTTTAAAGACTCTTTGTTTTTACCCCTGAATACTACTACCTGAAATGATGCTGTGATACAGCTTAAAACATTAATTCACTCACTTAAAGAATCATATGCATATCATTGCTATCCATTTTATTAACTGTTGTAAATCACTCTTATGTTTCACCAAGCGGGTAGAACAATTTCTATGTTTAGGTCTGTCAAAACCTAAGTTGATGTCTTGGACTAGTCTATTCCATCATTATCTCACAGAGAAAATGATTATATCTCAATAATTCTTTCATAATGTGACCAGTGTGCATTTAGTTCTTTCATGCATAGGTATTACAAGGCATCTGTTCTGTTTAAGCATTTTATAAATGTGTTTGCTAAACATATTTTTCTTTAACCAAAATTACCACCAACAAGGGCTTCAAACCATCACCATTAATATTGACTGTGAATTTCAAATATGGTAAATTCAAAATAACATTTAGAAGTGTAAATAACCAAAGCATACATCCAATAAACATCTGGTCTGGTTGTCATAGTAACATCCCTCAACCAAAGTTCATACAATAAATATTTGAATCAAGCAGGCCATGCAAGGAAAATAACTCGGAACTTGTCTCCTTACAATAGATGTTTGAATTATGTGGGTCATGCAAGGAAAATATATTGAACTTGTCTCCCCCCACAATAGATATTTGGATTATGCGGACCATGCAAGGGAAAAACCATTTTTCTTTTTATAACAACCAACATATCATTACAAAAACCATACCCATGCTGAGAATTTAATTTTTTACCCAGGGTAGAAAACTAACAATTGGAAGTCTCATCCTTCGGAGCTGGGGGAAGAGGCCTTCTGGGTCCTTTTGTTTTGTCACTACGGGGAAGCTTTTGTGGCTTGTCTTGTGAAATTCTTTTCTTATTTCTGCCATCATTTTTCCTTGATGAATTCACAATAGACTCTATTTCTTCTAATTTGTGTTGGTCACTTTTTACATGTTTGGTTTTGGCCAGACTACTTTTCAGTTGCTTGGTTTTAGTTGAATCACTTTTCAGTTGTTCTGTTTTGGATATACATGTATTACTTTTCTGTTGCTCTGGTTCAGATACATGTACATTACTTTTTGGTTGTTCTATTGTTACTTGAGAAATTTCCTTCATCTCAAAGTGTGCATGCTTTAATGAATTACCAGAAGGTACATCTTGTGTAGGTGGGCGAGCATGGTGAAGTGGGGGTGAGGGAGTGAAAGGCACAACAGGTGATTGTGTTGAAGTCTGTCTAAGTTTGATTTCAAAACAGCAACAACTTATAGTAGAACACTGAGGACAACTGATAAAGTCACACTCAGAACAGCTACAGGTACATGGTCCACATATAACATTATCTTCACTCTGTAATTACAATACAGGGTAAGGGTAAGAGTCTTCAAGTTAAAACCTACGGTTTCAATGACTTTCAAAGCTAAAATCTATGGCTTCAATAACTTCTGAAGCTAAAAACTACGGCTTCATTGACTTTTGAAGCTAAAACCTACAACTTCAACGACTTTTCAATGCCACCAGTCTTTATTTCATCATAAAACAAGAGGCCCATGGGCTTTAACGCTCACCTGAGGTGGAGTATATATCTCATGCAGAGGTTCAATGGTCAATGACATTAATAAGAGAATATCACATTTTTCAACAGTAAGGGCCAATAATATGCAAGTATTTTTGCAAATTAATTATATTAATTATTATATAAGTATGCTATATATAACATATCTAAAGTCTAGCTACAATATATTATTTATAAACAGCTAAAATATCTATATATTAAAATGTTCATTAGGCAAATACCTACAACATTCTAATATACATGCCTATACAATTTTTTTTTATAGTTTTTGAGATAATTAACCATTTCAGTATTCGTTCGTGTTTTTGACCTTGACCTTTGAATCTATGACCTTCATTCGTATATTAAAATGACCTTAAGGCCAATACCTACAATAATCCAATATACATGTCTATACAAAAAGTTTATAGTTTTTAAGATAATTAACCATTTAAGTATTTGTTTGCATCTATGACCTTGACCATTGAACCTATGACCTTCATTCATATATCAAAATGATCGTTGGGCCAATACCTACAATATTCCAATATACATGCCTATACAAAAAGTTTATAGTTATTGAGATAATTAACCATTTAAGTATTTGTTCGCATCTATGACCTTGACCTTTGAACCTATGACCTTCATTCCTATATCAAAATGATCATTGTGCAAATGCCTACAATATTCCAATATACATGGCTATACAAAAAGATTATAGTTTTTGAGATAATTAACCATTTAAGTATTAGTTCGCGGCAATGACCTTGACCTTTGTACCTATGACCTTCATTCATATATCAAATTGATTGTTAGGCCAATACCTACAATATTCCAATAAACATGCCTATACAAAAAGTTTATAGTTTTCAAGATATATTGACAAATACATTAATTTTAGGGATTTCCCCCATAAGTACCTTGTCATTTCCCCATTTTGGCCTCAAAAGTTATGATTTGTGCAAATTTGAAACTAGGTGCCATAAGTATGTTTCACATGATATATCTAAGCTATATCTCTTGTAAGGCTTTCACCTAGGCATCATAATCACTAAGTTTCATCAAATTTGGCTAGGTAGTTTTAGAGGAGATGATTAAAATGGACAAAGTTAATGCATGACGCACGACGGACGGTGAACCATTGCAATAGCTCATCTGATCTTTCAGCTCAGGTGAGCTAAAAATTTGAATTAAATATTAAATAGTACCAAATTGATACCAATGTGTCTTGACACAAAAACATGATTTATATTTAAAGGGAGACACCTCATTTTCATCATTAAAGTAAACAGCTGATCCTGTCAACCAATATGCAGGCCACAAACTGTAAGGAAACAATAAAAAAAACAACTTTTGTGTATCAAAATCAGTGAATTGTGATCCCCCAGCAGAAGGTACTGTTACTTTTTTGTGACTGACACTAATGTTCAAAATCTCCAAGGAAAATAAGCAAACAAACAACTCACTTTGTGATCAATGTTAGCAAACTATAAACAACAACATTTATATAATGCAGGGTATAAATGATAGCACATACAGAGTCACATTCAGTAAAAATACAAGTTGCTTGTTGCCATCCGATTTTCTACTGGGGAAAAACTGATTGTCCAATTGGCTTTAGAGACATGTTTACAAGAAAAATCTAGAGTTGAACATTCAATACATTTTAAAAATTATCAAAAACATAGGTACACAAAAAAATAGATTAAATATCAGGTAAACAGAAGTTAAATAGTGGTGATTGAAGATGAAGCTGTAACAACATAAAACCATGGCAAAGGGCACAACAAATGAACAGAAAATATCTCCTATCCTGAAACTGTGAATATTAAAGTTTTATATATAACTTTGGGAGTATAGTTGATGTTAAAGAAGCCAAATGTTCATCTAATAGCACCATTTTGTGTGTATGTTCATGATGCACAGTTTCTTAGTTTCTATTTGCTTTGGAGCACCTTTTCAGCAACACAAGTTTTCTAGAGATAACTGGTCAAAAGTAAATTGACAATATAAAGTCAGACCTTTATCAAGACACTGATAATTTAGAAATCTACTACATTGTAAATTGTTAAACGTTTAGAAACAGTTTTTTGCTTGCCTTCATCACTAGTAAAAACATATACAAATTTATTAGCTAAATTTTAGCTGATTCTAAAGTAAAACTTTCTTAAATTTGACAATCTAACAACAATCTTTACAATACTGGTTTTGGTCCCTGTGAAGAAAATTCTTTCATCAGACAGGTTTTACTAATGCAAGAATAACTTTCATGTGCTGTTTTTATATTAAGAGTGCAGGGTGATCAGAAAGAGAGGTTGACACTACAAACACATGCTACAGCTGCAGAATACTGTAGATTACTTTAATATCGCGAGTATCAAATTTCGCGTACTTACATCTGAGCTTCATTTCACGAATATGTGTATTTGCGTCCACAATCCACATGATCCAGGTGGATATTTTATTTAGCGTCCACTTCGTGGTAGCTATATAATTATTTCTTTAGGCTTCTTGTTTTGTTGATCCTTTCTTAATGTTCTAAGTCGATTGCCGTCATGTTTTAAATTTGACTTAATAATTTTTGCGATTCTGGGAATATTCGCGTGATATTTGAATTCGCGACTGAGAGTCCTCGCGAAATTATGCGTTAATTAATCTCACGTGATAAAAAAGTAATCTACAGTACTGTAAATGTATTTATTTTAGCGGTGTACTAATTTTCGCTTATTTCGCAGTTGTTTGTTTTGTGCGAAAATTAATACCTAGTGAAAATTATATTATGCTTATTGTGTTATAGTTCATATTTCAAAAACGCGAAAATTTAACGTCGCGGATATGTTTAAATTTCATATACCGCAAAAGTTAATACACACAAAAATAAATGTTTACAGTAATATCAATGTGAGAGGGAGAAATCAAAGTTTAGAAGTTGACACTACAAACACAAGCTACTCCTGCAAGGTGATATGACAGTTAGAGGGTGATCACATTTAGATTTATTGATTACAGATTAGCTACAACTGCAGGGTGATTTCAGTTAGAGGGTGGCATAAGTAAGAGGGTGACACTACAAACAGATTAACTACAACTGCAGGGTAATATGACAGTTAGAGGGTGACACTACACACAGATTAGCTACAACTGCAGGGTGATTTCAGTTAGAGGGTGACACTACACACAGATTAGCTACAACTGCAGGGTGATATGACAGTTAGAGGGTGACACTACACACAGATTAGCTACAACTGCAGGGTGATATGACAGTTAGAGGGTGACACTACACACAGATTAGCTACAACATCTCTATAGTGTATAGTTCTATGTTTCCATACTTACATTATATAACCATATACCAACAATGCAGTACTATACATTTATATGTTAACATTTTGAGATTGTAGAGTTCCACATTCATTGCACCACTGGTATAGACATCACAAATAAAGAACAATAACTATTTATATAACATGTATATATAGAACACATCAATCACATAAAGCAAACATATAACATTCAGTAATAATAAACATTAGTCATTTTAATTTTAATTCATATAGATTCAAAATGTGGTATTCCCATTCCTGGCAGCCAAAATTGTCATTTACTTCTATTTTTTGTGAAAGTCTTTCAAGACATAACCTATTTTAGCAAGTTTTATAAAACATTGATTTCTTAAAAAAGGGCTATATTTTGCAAATTTTCAAAATCTGGCTACTAATAATTTTAAATTTGCAGATACCTAGAAATATAATTCGGTGGAAGCAGGGTAGTGTTTAGGTTTGTTTTTATAAAAAAAAACTGTTTGTTTGTCTGTTAATTCAATACAGGGGTTGCCTTAATTTTCATATATACATATATGGAATTTTAAGGGGGCGGGTTTCACAAATTTCACTCTTTAAAGATTACTAGGCACTTAAAATTTTCGTCCAGATGTCAAACTGAGAAGTAATGCAATAACCATTTGTTCTAATTACCATGATTATGGTTTATCACTATTTTATCTAAATTTTAGAGTTAACATGGGCAAATCATTTTAAGGAGTTTTGTTCTGTATATTAGTTCCAGTAATTTCCGGGAAACTCAAAGACGATACTCTACCTAACTCTTATTGTAATGGATGTGAAAAGTATCAGTAAGTACCAGTAAACAATAGCTACTGATGAAATAAATAACAAATTCATTTTCCCACAATATGTTATATGAAATGTGACATTTTCATGAAACCAAGGTGATGCTTCTTTAATTATAAAAAAATTTATTTGGAAGGTCATCAGTCCTAGATTTAAATATGTTTTGAATCTGAGAATACATAATGGCATGAGGCTAGGTTAATTCTGCTGCATTCAGAAGTCCAATAGCAAAACTCTACACTAAACATATAACAAAATCAACAAACATGCCATGCTTAACAAAATCAAAATATACAAATGTAGGCATATAAAGAATGATTTTCAGATGGGTTTTAATCAAATTTGTATTGTCTATTACAAAATTACAACCTTTTACCAATGCATTTCTAACTAATAGTTCAAATTCTAGAATTTATTTTTAAAATGCACAAATATGTTTTTTTGAAAATAACCAAGCTTGTTTTTTTCAATAGAACAAGCGAATTAAGTCCATATCTAGTTTTGGTGATTTACTCCTGACAAGACTGTCATCATTAAAAATTCAAAGGGACATAACTTTAAGGAAAATTATATAACCTACTCAGGTTAATGGTGATGCTCTGGACCAAGTTTAATGATTGTGATTCATAGTTTTGGAGAATTATTCTGGACAACAAGTGGAATGGACCAACCAAACTAAAAATTTTATATTAAAAAATTTCCAACTTTTTCAAAAGGCAGGGGATAATTATAATCTATAATTATTACCGTCTAGTATATTTATGTACACAAATTAATAAAAATAAAAATTTAACCAACATAAAAATCTATAAACAAAATGTATAAAGAAAATAAAGAGCTCTATCAAAAACTAAATAAATTATTTGAGAAAAACTGTAATTTTGGTATGAAAATTAACATTTTCTAACCTTAATCAACACAAGGAACATCAATATTTTTCTAAAAAATGAAATGATAAAATAATAATACAAATTAGGATTAACAAGAAAAGGTACAGAAAAACTGTAAAAGCAAAAACTTACATTTGAGAAGCAATTTCCAAAACACTGACAGAGCAGAATGTCCACACAGCTTAATGACTGAAATTCAAATTAAATCAAGTTTATAATAACAAAGCGGCTGACAGGAAATTTTATTAAAATACAATAAAACAACAATAACTCAACCAATCAAACTGACAATCTGACATGTTTTATATCGTCATGACAGCAATCACATTATAACATGTTTAAACTGAACACTATGTAAATTGAAAACTAAACTATTTTATGAGTGGAGAGGAGTAGAGTGAGGTTTTACAGTCTATTTATTTATTTTCATATTTCGACTATTATAATGTCTTGCCATGTGACATATGCATGTATTTGTTTATGTGCTATAAGTATTATTTGTATACTTTATGCAAATAAAGTTTATTATTATTATTATTATTCAAGAATAATTTACTTATATCGAGGCAGTCAGCTGGTTGAGAAAACCAGTGTCCAGAGAAAACCACCAACCTTCAGCAAGGAAGTAAACAAACTTTGTTGAACCTAGGTGGTGGGAGACACTAGCTGTGATCCGTAAGTGAATGCTTTGGGCCACCAGCCTACAAACATGATCAATACTTCACAACATTTTTGCAAAAAAATAAGGAAAATGTGTATGAGAAAATATCCAACAGACATAATTGTCTTCTACAGAATTTTTCTTCAAGTTAATGTAGATTTTAACATACCATAATTTTTATATTGAATGAAATAAACAAACTGTAAAACATATTGTTTTAATTTTATCTTAAGGCATTAAGAAATGAAAGTCACGGTTCTTTCAGATGGGAACTTAAAATAAATGAGGCCCAGTGTCACGGTGGGCTTGCCACGCTAAAAAACCTGCTGTATAACAACATCAGCGAAATGCACAGGCAAAATTTCTGCACCTTCACCTATAGCTGGCGATGTCTCAATATCAGTGAAATATTCTTGACTGGGATGTTAAACACCATTACTCAACTCATGCATTATATATTCTTGGCATTGTTAAAGTGTTTGGTGATAAATGGAGCGCGACTTATAAAGAAAACAAGGATATCAAATGATCAAAGGGTGTTATAATGAGGTTTTACTGTCTGTAATGACGCTGATGTTATCATACCTGGCCTCGGTTTCACAATCATTTCTTAGCTAAGATTTTCCTCAACTCAAATTTAGCCAATTTTGGTAATCACTTTTTTGGAAATACCGATGAAAATTTTTGTAAAAACTAAATGCAAATGTTTTCATCTAGAGGTGACCACACAAATGACATCTTAATTTACTAAATATCTTGAAAATTAACAAAATTACTGTATAATGCTTATACTTCGCTATGGTTTTATTTTCGCTATATTCGCGGTCAAGTGTATTTCCGCGAAAATTAAACCACCGTGAATAGACACTGGTATTACCAGCCTATCAATCTTGCTAGAGTCGTTTTCCTTGAATCAGATAAGACGCAAAAATTTGACACCGCGAATACACTTGTCATTGTCAAACCGAGAAAATTTGACAGCCGTGAAAATAAAGCAATATACAGTATAAAGTTTGAAATTTTGCAAAATTTAAGTTAAGGAAACTCTTAGCTAAGGAACGATTGTGAAACCGGGGCCTGTTCTTAATATCTAAACAAGACAAAAGTTGTCTGCTGAATATTAATAACAAAGTTCAAATTTAAAAAAATCAACTAGAATAAAAAAAATTCAAACATAAAACTAGAAATCTTACAACCGCAAAGAGAAAAATTTTGAAAACATTTAAAAATAAACAAAAGATTGTTCCTAATAGTGGAGCGGCTAAGTCAAAAATTTGGCCAAATAGTTCACTTTGTGATACAAGTATGAAACTTGGTACATATGTTTATTGGATCATGGACTTTGCAAATCCACCGTTGGCCATTTCAATTTCGACCATTTTCAAGATGGCCGACATGAAAATCAAAATGGCGGCTTTAAGAGGTCTATATATACATTTATTATATGTAATAAGATTAAATTTCAGCTTTTCAATCAGATTTTAGCATAAGATATGTGTATTAGTCTGTAGAGGTATTTCTTTTGGTAGACCCCTGCCGGTAAAACCGGAGGGGACTATAGTGTTTGTCGTCTGTCTGTCTGTCTGTCCGTCAATCTGCCTGACTGTTCAGAAAATTTGTATCCCCAACTCCTCCTAAACTACTGAAGGATTTCAAGATTGAAACTAAATAGAAATGATTAGTAGATAGTGCCGTGTTGCATATTCAGAAATGGTTGCCGTTGATTGGTCATGTGGTTAGATTCTGCATTCTGATTGGTCGAGATAAAAATGTTGATTAAAAAGCAAGTCTTAAAGCTAAAAGTTTGTAAGTTAGCATATACAAGTGAAATGTTTTAGGAGACATCATAATTCTATGTGTTTGTCGTCCGTCTGTCTGTCTGTCTGTCTGTCTGACTGTTCAGAGAACTTGTATCCGCAACTCTTTCTAAACTACTGAATGGATTTGATAGAAACTAAGCTGAAATGAATAGTATATAGTACTGTGTTGCCTATTCAAAGATAGTTACCGTTTATTAGTCATGTGATGAGATTTGTAAATAATCAAAAATATTTTGATTTTGGCCTAATAATAACTTTAACTTAAAATCATTATCCATATACAGTACAGTCAAAACAAATTACATCATTATTTTGTTAATGCTAGCTTTCTCTTGAATATAATATATTATTAGATTAAGCTAACTCTCAATTTCAGTTTGTTTGTTCAGAACACACACCCTGCATTAAACTTATTTGCTTGATATACATATGTACTCTAATAACTTGACTTAGGATATATTAAAGAATGTTTGGATCTATACCATGTTTACACTTTTATTTTACAGGTCGGCATACCCAATAGCGAACAATTTTTTACATGTTTGGTTTTTTAATTTCCAATTTTCAACGGCAGGGGACATGCATTGCTTACAATACTAACTGTAAGCTTATTAAAGCAAATAGTTAAGGGATTGTGAATATCCTGTGAAATAGCTAAGTTCAAGTCACAGTTGCAGCTGCATAGTACTGTACATGTCAGACTGGATCTATATCATTTTCAGTTCTCTAAACAGAACCTTTTCTTGCAGCCACATTTCACTAGTTCTTGCCAACTAAAGCAATCGCTTTAAGACAAGTTTAGTAAGATACCCAGTGATAACCATCTTTTACCAACTCCAAAAATGGAGATGGCAATTCTGGTAGACATTTAAGCAATTGACCCCAAACATGACCAGATTGAAAGACACGCCGCTTTATATGCTACACTAGTGCTGCTTGAGTTGGTCGAATGGTATCAAGTTTTCTGAACCGACCTGTCATATAAGACTACTGTAAATGCCTCAAGACAATTGCTGATAAATCATCATAGCTGATACAAGTTGGTCTGTCAATGCATCAAAAACATCCCAAGCCTGCCATGCTGATTTTTTCCCTTTTGTATGAGAGGCAGATGCTATGTCACAGCCTGTAAATGCATGGAAGAATGAACGTGCTACTGGCCTAGGTCCTAAGGAAATGTTAAGTTCATGGATTTTGTCTTTGCCTCTTCCAAATGCAATCCAATGTGTGTCAAGTGTAAATGAACTAAACACCGCGACTCCTATAACAACATCTGTGTCAGAACTGCTAACAATAACATTCTTGAAATTACTTTCATCAGCATGTTTTATGTGACGGAATATTCGTGTGCCAGCTTCTTCTTCTAAACAAGGAGCAACGTTGGTCTTGTCCACATGATGGTTGCTACAAACATCATCATTACATGCTGCAAGAATGTGATTTTTGTCTCCTGTCTGAGAAACTATTTTTTGTGCAAGAAAGGTTAAAAAGCTCAGTTTTCTTTTCGTCAACCATGAGAAAACTATTCCAACTGCTTAGTTCTCTGCCAGTACCCAACACTCTTCGCCGAATTTTAGCACCTCTGAGCTTTGAGCTTTCAGACTGTCATCACATAAACATCAAGGATTATGTCACTTCTCAAATATTTCTGTGCAAAAGATTCACT
The DNA here is from genome assembly GCA_021292105.1 of Anadara kagoshimensis. Classification (NCBI taxonomy): domain Eukaryota; kingdom Metazoa; phylum Mollusca; class Bivalvia; order Arcoida; family Arcidae; genus Anadara; species Anadara kagoshimensis. Next base: position 29,858,016 of record CM037874.1, on the reverse strand, counting down.
AGTAATTGAAGGTATTATCACATCGGATGTATATTCATCAAATGTCTTTAAGCTTGGAACCTCCAGGAGATCTTTCATTTACTGGAGCTAATCCATCAATAATCATAACGTCAGCCTTAGGTTTATCATCTTGCCTAGTAATGCGCTTTTCCACTCATTAACTGCGATGTGGAACCAGTCCTTATTATTCCATTAAGGAAAAGCGACGGTGAATTTACTTGGTTCTCATGCATGGAAAATTCCTTTAAATCACATTGTCTAATTTGACATGATAAGTTTCAGAAAGTGGGGGGATCGTTCTAGACTCTGGCGTAAATTTTATAGGATTCTGTTACATGAAACGTTGATTTATCGATGGTAGACGAAGGATTATTTCTATGTAATCCTCAGCAGCAGTAGTAAACGTCCTTTTTGAAGAACAGGTGGACAAACTACACCATCTTCTACATATTGTGACACAACTGATTCGCCCATTAGACACGAAATTTTTAGAACTATGTCATATAAAACACAGATTCCGTAATGGTGTAATATGTCAATTATTTGCCGCCTTTTTGTTTTTGTGTATGTAAGCAGAGCCACATAGATAGCAAAAGGTGTTTCATAAGTTTTGGAGTGTCTCTTGAAGCTGTCTTGTTTTGACTGTTCGAGGCAGTTGTACTGGAGAAGATGAGCTAAAGCCAAATCAGAATCCATTGCAAAATTATCAATCTGAGATATAATATTTGGACCATTTACCAACATGCCAACCAATTCTAGGAGAGAAACTTAAGACTGATTTTTTCTGAATAACTTTGTCTAGTCTAGTGAAAGATGTAGATTTTGTAGTATTTCCTTTTGGGATTGTGGATACAGACTTTGCAAATTGTAGAATGTCATGATATCGTATGCATCAGTTTCAAAAACAGGTTATGAAACAGCTGATACTGAACCTTATGCTGAGTTTAACAACTACGGTTTAGACACATGTGCCTTTGTAGTGCTGCTAAATTGTACATCATATTTTTATAATTTTGTGTGGATAAGTTCATAATGCTATCCTATTAAATTTTGACAATGTGGTATTCTGTATATGGATATGATAAATACTACTAAGAACAATAGCTACATGCATTCAGATGAAACTTACGTCCTTTTACTGTTTACCTTATAATCCCCTCTGAAATCGCCGCTATTTTGAATTAGGATGATAGTAATCAAGCAGAATGCCACATTCAGACAAATTTCATGTCGGATCTGTTATATCTGGTCATTGTAAATGATAAATATGATCAACCGAGGTCACTGCTTTGCCTAAATTGGAATCTTATGATTTTTAAACATAAAACTTGAAAAAAAAAAACGCCATGTTGAATTTATTGGCAGCCATCTTGAAAATGGACAAAATTTGGATGGCCAACGATGGATATATAATGTACATGATACAAATAACCTATGGACCAAGTTTCATGCTTGTATCACAAAGTGAACTATTTTAGCCGCTCCACTATAACTAATATACCTTCTTCCATCTTTCAATTATCTGACAAATAAGTAAACATACAGCTATACAGATCATATTTAGCCATAGTCTGTATGCAATATTTTGGAAGAGTGTTTATAAATATGGAAGACTCTATATAATGTAAACATGGTAAATAGGGTAAAAGTAAATACTGTAGATCACTTATTTTTCGTGAGTAGAAAATTGGCCTTATTCGCGAATACATATTTGAATTCGCATTTGGAATCTTACTAAATACAACATATTTATGTCAACTTTGAAATGTTCATCTGAACATCTGTGTGCTGAAAATATTCGCGTGATATTTGAATGTGCGAATGGGATGAGTCGCGAATTTACGCGAAAATAAATACCTCGCAAAATTAAAGTGATCTACAGTATGTTTTATGAAAGTGTTAATATACATGTATGCATACCATAAATCTGTATTAATACCTACATGTATTTGTGTAGATTAGATTCGCCAATATTTATAAACACTCTGCCATCAGATTGTGCACAGTTTATAGTGTTGCATTATTTGTGATTTTGATTTTGATATTGATAGCAAAACCATGAAAACCTTCAAAGCCAGTATGGTTCCACTCATCCAAATATGCATAAAGAACATCTTATTTTGTATAATTGGGTTAATTAATTTATTCTTAACATAATATGGATATGCTATCTAGTTTCATGATTCCTGGATACTACTTAACATTTCCATCACAGACATGTTCAAGATAGACTTTGCTCATCACTACACTTGCACTCATTCATAGAAATATTGGATTGGACAGGCGTGTAATTACTGAATCAGCACTGGATCGACCCTTGTTTTAAGTTGTATTTATGATATTTGTACTGTATATGATGCTGATAAAGTATACAATTCATAATATGTTGATGTTTTCAGATTGTTAGAGTAGTTTCTGTAATAACACTCCCGTCTGATCTGGTGTTTCTAGAAACTGGTGGGCGCATAGTGGCGAGTGGTGGGAGAGTAGTGGCGAGTGGTGGGAGAGTAGTGGCGAGTGGTGGGAGAGTAGTGGAGAGTAGTGGCGAGTGGTGGGAGAGTAGTGGCGAGTGGTGGGAGTGTAGTGGCGAGTGGTGGGAGAGTAGTGGCAAGTGGTTGGGGCAAAGTGGCGAGTGGTGGGGGCATAGCACGAGTGTAGTAGTGAGTTGTGGGAGAGTAGTGGCAAGTGGTAGGAGCATAGTGGCGAGTGGTGGGAGAGTATTGGCAAGTGGTGGGAGAGTATTGGCAAGTGGTGGGAGTGTAAAGGCGAGTGGTGGGAGAGTATTGGCAAGTGGTGGGAGAGTATTGGCAAGTGGTGGGAGTGTAAAGGCGAGTGGTGGGAGAGTATTGGCAAGTGGTGGGAGCATAGTGGCAAGTGGTGGGAACATAGTGGCAAGTGGTGGGAAAGTAGTGGCAAGTGGTGGGAGAGTAGTGGCAAGTGAGAGTGCATACATATCAATTTACCACAACAGTATTAGGTCTTGTCTGAAAAGACTGTTGAATTCCATTACTAAATGCCAAGGTACCTGATTTGTTCCTGGTGACCAAAATGGTCACCGCCTACCAACTTCTGACAAATTCTTTCAAAAGTACAAAAGTAACTTATTTTCTAAAACAGTCTTTAAAAGGGGCAATAGTTCCTTTTTTTTTTGGGGGGGGGGGGGGGGGGGGGGTGGGGGGTGGGGGGGGGGGATTTGGTTACTAATAATTTTAAATTTGTAGATACCTAACCAGGAGCTTGTCAAAAAAGGATATGTAGTCATTACTAATCTGTCAGTCTTGGTCAATCTTGGTATTCAATTTACAGAGGGAGCATGCTACCAACTTAGTGTACACAATGTATAAGAAATGTGTTACCTACCTTTCTATTAGGACAAATTGAATTCAGACATCCGTCTACACTAGGGTTACAACAGTTACATCCTTCTGATATAGATATACAACAATCTGAGCATTGTCCTCCGCCTTCTTTACCACATGGATTACAGCAACCTTCACCTGTACAAACCCCCTTTTTCTGAAATACCAGATATTATTGTATCATTAAGTAATTGAGTTGAGTAATGGTGTTTAATGTTTAACTTCCCAGTCAAGAATATTTCACTTATATTGAGACATTGCCAGCTATAGACGAGGGTGCAGAAATTTTGTCTGTGTGTTATGCTGATGGCATTATACAGCAGGGTTCTTTATTGTGCCAAGCCCACTGTGACATGGGACCTGGTTTATTTTAAGCTCCCATCTGAAAGAACGATAACTTTCATTTTGCAATGCCGAGTGTTTGGTTAAAGAACAGTCACTACCCATTTTCAAGTCTTGTATCAGACCCAGTAGGTGTTCGAACCCATGACCTCCCACTTACTGAGCGAGCACTCTACCAACTGAGTTACCACAGTGGTTATATTGTATCATTATAAACATGCACATTATGTATCCAACAGTTATTTCACTTCCATCCTCAATTTTGATATCACACATGGTGGTTGAAGCTAGCTAGACAGGAGGAGCTTACCATCCCAGAACACCGGCATCACTTCCCTAGTGATAGTTTACATGTTCAATATAATTTGCCAGTTTTTACTTTGTTTTTTGGTATGTGATTTGAACATGAACCGGTATGTATGTGTTTGATGATAACATCCTACTGATATCAACATAGGAATTATAGCCACTGATGAGGCCATGACTTCCCTGATGATAGTTCACATATTCAGTATAATTTGCAAGTTTTTACTTTGCTCTTTGGTTTGTGATTTGAACATAGACCAGTATGTTTGTGTTTGATGATAACATCCTACCGATATTAACATAGGAATCATGGTAATTGATGGGCCTGTAAATCTTGTTGTCTTAGTAAGTTAAATTTATGTTTTAACATTCCATACCCCAATCTGGAACAAAACTATATGTGGCAGAAATTTGTACCTTTGCAGTGCATTCAGGACAATGTGCAAAAAGGGTTCTTTAAGGTGCCATGACACGAGACGTCACTTTTTAAAGTCTGTTCTGAAGGACCCTGTGATTTTCATTTCTAAATACTAAGTGTTTGGCGTCAGAACAGTCAAGTCTTAGTCAGACTCTGATGGTGTACCTCCAACATACACAGCGAGAACTCTACAAGGGTTCGTATAGACATTTGGACTCCAAATTTAAGGACTTTTTAGGGTCTTATTTGCAAATTTAAGGTCAAATCAAAGGGACAGTTTTAGCAAAAAAATTATTGGCGCAAACTGCGCAAAGGCAATTAAATCAGTAAAACAACTACTTATTACATGTACATAGTATTGACACTTGAATTGGAGGTTGGAGTTGGACGTTAGGGAGGGCCACATATCTTTAAATTGCTCATTTCAATGCAACTCATTAATTAATTTATTTATATTACATGTATATATATATATATTCGCAGTCTATTCGCAACCACTTAATATCAAAATACAAACACCCAAACTGGCCAGATTCAAGGGGGTTTTAGGGCCTTCAGGATAAATTCAAGGTCTTTTTAGGGTCAGACTTGTTTTTAGGGTCTTTTTAGGGCAAACCTCAAAATTTCAGGACTTTTCCAGGCCTGTCTAACCCTGTTTACCAACTGAGCTACTGCAGTAGTATAGATCAAAGATACAGATACTACATATACCAGTACACAAAACATCAAACCTGGTATCCAGACTTCTCACCAAAAACCTTATTATGATTCTACTTACCACTAGAATGTACCTTACACATACTATAATGAGTATTAATGCTGTATATCCCCCAGCCGCCAGACACACAATGCCTGCTATAGGAAGATCTGCCATGTCAGTTACTCAGTGGTAGAGACTTTTAACAGTTAAAACCTGTCAAAATAATCAAAAAGGCATTCATAACCCTACAGATCTAGATAATCATAAATATCAGAACACAAATTTATCCTTGGTCATGCATGTAACCATGGTAACAATGACTATGGTCTAACTAAGGCTGTAACAATATGTACCGGTTTTTCAATTTTTTCATAACACTAAACATATTATCGTATCAGTCTTTTGTCATTGTTTCTATTTCTTGTTAAATTATTCAGTAACATTGAAAACAAATCACTTTGAAAATTGTCGGAAATAAATGTATGTCCGCATAAATTTCGTTTTGCAGGATGTAAACAGAAGTTACAGAACCATGTCTACCTAGTACCTACAGTGCCTTATCATCATGTAGCAGAATAAAGAGAGTATCATGGGCAAATATACAAATAAAGGATGAAAACAATTCAAAGTAAACATGGTAAAACACATAATTAACGAGACAAAATAAACATATCTGTCAATACATATTGCGTACTGCTCTAGGTATATATGATATGTGCTGTATCGAACCTGCCCCTCCAATACCCAGCCAACACTTAAAAGAGGAGATATAAGAGTTTGATGGCACATTTATGCCTTGCACCAATAATCCACTAGCTTCAGTTCAAGGTTGTATATATACAGTCAAACCTGTCTATAAAGGCCACCCAAAGGAACCAGTAAAAGTGGCCTTAATGGGCAGGTGGTCTTCATATACAGGTTCAAATAACATGAATAAAGAACAATTAGGATACAATTATACTGGTCTTTATAAAAAGGTGATCCTTATATAAAGGTGGTCTTTAGGGCAGGTTGGACTGTAATATATGATTGTGATTAGCAATTTTTTCAACAATTTGCTATGTGACGATTTTACTTCTTAATGTCAAGGATTAATCCATACAACAGTTCATATATGATGCACAAGTTGTGTCAGTATTCTGATCTGCTTTCTACTAGACTAGTGAACACTATAGCTGCCTTTAGATTGTCAGTACGTCTGGCCTGTCATGTTGACAGTAGTAGATAACCACTACATACAAGGTAGTCCAGTTTTATTATTCATGTACCAAGCCAACAATTAAGAGACCTACAACATGGGAAACCCCATTTTTCACTTGTAGTAAACTAACTGCCTGCTGCATACCGGTAATTCTTTGAGTATGAAGGTATTTTAACCACTTACCACTATGCAGCTTCCATGTAAGGATCATTTGAAATAACATAATAAGAATGTTATACCAATTTTGATTGATGCTTTAAGTAAGTATGATCTGGCTTTAATTCTCAATTTAAAATCTATCACTATCAGTAATTCCAGAAATTTATTATTTATGTATTTACAAACTTTGTCCACACTTCATTAGTTAAATATTTCTACATACAGACTACTATTTATTTAGCCTATTTCAGAGAAAGCAAGATCGCAAAATATTCTATAAATTTCAATATGACAGGTATAAATCAATGATTCTTTCACTTACATGGGCCGAGTCGTTACTAAAAATTCCTGTTTCGGATCCATCCTTGCTTAATATATCATTTTATGCGACAAAATATAACCAGGGTGGGTGTTTACAATGGTAATCTTTTTTACTAAATGGCGGGGTTCTTTATGTTACGTAGTCATGATGATAGAGTCGACTATTTACGTAGGTTAGTGCAGCTAAAGAACAGATTATTTTTTGCGTTACTTGGATGACCAAAATCGATTTAATAAAGTAATAAAGTGAACTAACTTTCTGCATTTTAAAATTTGTTGAAAACATGACGTAAAATCAAACTTTTAAACTCAACCCAACCTTTAAGCTACCCTTCATTGTACCCCTTGCGAACTACGTAAATAATAAATTCTTCCGTCATCATTACGTCACACGAAACACACCACCATTTTGTCAAAATTTTTACCATTGTAAATACCCATCCAAAATACATTTTGGTGTATTAAAGGCGTTATAATGCATGGATTAGATCGAAATTATGATTATTCGCGACGACTCAGCTTATGTAAGTAAATGATTAATTCATTTTTAACAGTGTCATTTAAATCTTTGAAATATAGCATTATTCCTTTCTCTGCAGCAGAGTAAACAGATAGTAGTTAAAATTTAGGCAACATCCACCCTGTATGTTACCATACTTTAGTTTGTACGAAGACTAAAGGGCTGATGTCAGTGCTGATTCTGGGTTCAGTGTTTTGAAGTGATAAAATCATGGAGACAACAGTAATAATTCGGTCTTAATTTATAAGCTGTGTGTAGGCATGACATTGGTGCACTCTACAAGCCCAATATAACTCCTCAAGTAGGTGTTGAAAAACCCCACATTAGACCGGGTTAACTGTGTTAAACAGGCAGAGGCCCCTTTAACCATAAAAGTTGTATAAAGGTATAAAGAAAGTGATTTGATTTACAGTGTTATGTGAGTATTCAAATTACACATTTTTAATGATAAGATGACATCATGTTCAGATCATGACAGATGTTTTGTCAGTTAGGAACATTGACCAAAGTTTGTTCTCATTGACATCTTGAAAATTTTCACCTGGAGAACCATATCGCACAACTTCCGTGTTAAATCAACCCTAAGGCTTGAAAAATTCCTCAGAATCTGTCAAACAAGCACTAAAACCAACTGATCACGTTGCAAGCTAAATCTTGACATTTCTTCTTCCGCTCTTTCCGTTTACGATCACGTGATCAAACAAACCAGAAAGCAGTCGGATATATTGTCGTAAAATTAATCAACATCTTAAAGATGTTTTCTCAAATTGATTTCTTGGAATTTATTAAGAAATAAAAATCATCAATAACGAGGAAACATACTTAATAATTCATTTGAAATGTCAGAAAATTCGGAAGATTTTAATGCAATTAAGCCTTTAATAACGGCATTGCAGGTGCTTTCAAGCGTTATCAAGACGTTGATTAATGTAGGTGGCACTGCAGTAGAAGCAGACGCATTCCATCAGCAACACACTTTGATTACATTGACAACAACCATGTATAAAGTGAAATTACTTATGCTTGGGCCATGTGAGGTAACTATACACAATTTAAACGTGTTATTTTTTCATTCTAGCAGTTACCACATTGATATCTGTTTGAAATGACATTAGTTGTGGATAAATAATTTACAAACTTCTGCTGTTGTCAGTGCTGAATGCATTTGAAGCCATATATTCTGGCAAAATTGAAGTGATGAAGTGCATTCACTGATTCAGCAGTCCCATGTCAATTGAGTTGATAAAAATACTGTATGTGTCATGAACATTGATGACACTGTCATTTATCTGGAAAAATCTATTTTTACCCAATTTCTCTATTCTAGTGCAGCACAGAGAACAGCTGGAAAAAATGGAGTTTGTCACTGTACCACATGGTCAATACCTCTTAATGTTTGCACCAAACGCCTTAGTTACTTACATTTCCAAATGAGATTCAAACAACAATTCTGAGTTAAATGTGTGCATATGTCTCCCATGCTACATGCTTGTAGTTCATTTTAGAACATGCTAAATTATATTTGATGTTACAAGATAAATTTCCTGTTTCATTTATGATCATGAATCAAATTCTTGCTAAAAGTCTTCTTTTTCCCATAATTGCATTATACATTGTACATAGATTTGTTTTTTTATACAACAATGGGTGGTTGTTTACATTGGTATATAATTTTTAAAAATGGAACAAGTTGATTTTTCATTTGACACAAAATTTGGTGTGGAAGTCACTATATGAAAGTTTGTATCTCGTGTGATATCTCAGATGGCCACCATTACCATAAATAGCAAAATCACTAAAATGACAAATGTGGATTCAATTTTCTACCGGTTTTCTTCAAATTGAAAATAAAGAAAGAAGTTACCTGGCCATTTAATGCACATATAGATATATTAGGTTTTTCCCCCCCAAAAATTCCTTTGACCCAATTTTAGCAAATTATGCAAATGGATTACAGACGTTTCGTCCCATAGGACTTTTCGTCCCATGCCATTTCGTACCATATTCAGGACTTTTCGTCCCATATTTGTAAGACGTTTCGTACCATAGGACTTTTCGTCCCAAGACATTTCGTAACATTGTTATATTATCTAAAAGAGATAAACAAATATTATTTATTCATTTGTTTTTTGTTTTATTATTATTATTTTGTGAATAAAATTTAATTATTTTTATATTAAGTCAAGCCAGAGACATAAAAAACCCGAGATTGGCAACTTCACGAAATCCCGTAACAAATCGCGGCCACTTTGATATGCAAATTAGCATCGAGATCACAAGGAGATCCGCCAGGGCATGTTTATAGTACATACCGACATGTAAACTTTGAAGTAACCTCACGTATGTAAATAGGTGGTAATTTACTTAGATATCATTATTTTGATAAAAAAAACGCAAAGCATTTAATTAAAAGTATGATAATTTCACATTGATATTTTTCATATCTTCTGCATCTTGATTTTCAAACTTTTACGTTAATAGCAAATATCCTTCTACAAAATTACTTTGAAAATTGGCATGATTTCCGGATAACGATTTTTTGCAGAGATTTATATAGTAAATAGATGGAAATTGCTGATTTTTTTCTTAACCTACATATACAACTAATTTTATAAAAACTGTTACACTATTTTAACAATCTTTATTTTCAAAAGCATTAAATAAAGAAACGTTATTTTATTTCTAATTATGTGTCTGGAAATAAAATCTCTTCAGTACTTATATTGCAAAAATATACGAATTTTAAATACCATTAAGTGGTTTTTATATATACATATGAAAGTGACAATTCAATTAAAAAAAAAAAATAAATAAATAAATAAATAAATAAATAAATAAATAAATAAATATAAAGTGTTTATTTGTATGTGGTTCTAATATTAATTTAGTGAATGTGAGAATTTTGTTTCTGCGCGGATTGTCATTGACTGGATAAAAATATAATTCTTTTATTATAAAAAAAACTGTCACAAGTATATAGTCAATTGAAACGATTTATTTATTAATTTTAATTGCAGTTTTGCTTGTTTATTGGACAAGACAAGATGTAGTTGTAGCTGAACAAAATATATACTTACATTTAGAGACAATCTTGCCCGAACATGAATATCCCAGTTATTTGTGATTCTTACGAGAGAATTTGACAATGTTCCGAGCATAGTAATATATCTATGTATACATAATAAGAAAATATATTAAATACTTGTATTTAAATCGTGAATAAACTATTGTTTTGTGCTCTGGACATCGTCAAATTTCCATTAAAAATCGCACAATAACACCAAGATAAACGTTTAAACAAATGTAACGGTACGAAAAACCATGGACAAGCTACGAAATGTTATGGTTAATCTTAAAATTATGGAACGAAAAGTCCTGAAAATGTTACGAAATATCATGGGACGAAAAGTCCTATGGTACGAAACGGACGAAAAGTCCTGAATATGGTACGAAATGTCCTGAATATGGTACGAAATGGCATGGGACGAAAAGTCCTATGGGACGAAACGTCTTGCACCCATGCAAATGAGGTCAAATTTTGCCAGTTGAGTATTACAGGCCTTTTTTGGCCTCTTGTTTATGTTTGCAAACAAAAAGCACCAACATTTTTTAAGTATTTTTACTATGCTGACCTGTTTACTTGGTTGATCCATGAACAGTCACACTAGGTATAAAATTTTTACTTCAGATATGAGCTATTACAGTGATTCACAATCTCCTGTGTGTCATGCATAAACTTTTCACATTTGAAATTTTCTCTGATAAAACTAGTATCAAATTTGATATTTAGTGCTAGGTAATTATGACTATCTTTAACTGCTTTAAATTACTGTTGCTACTTCAAACAATGTTTTATTTATATTTTTAACAGAGTGGCAAGACAGTGTTAGCAAACTTTCTAGCAGATGCCACAGACACATCTAGTGGTGAATACCACCCAACACAGGGAGCAAGGTAGGTGATTACAAATGTAGTACCATTTTTTATCAATAACATGAATAAAGAATGTATGTAGCATGCATTTACCAATAACATTAATAAAGAATGTATTCATGGGCTTATTTTAATATTTACAATGTAAAAACAGATGCATCGATGTAAAATATAAATTTATGAGTAAGATATTGTATACAGTCAAACCTGTGCCCTTTATATACAGGTTCAAATGATATGAATTAAGAAAGCTGGGATAGAATTATAGTGGCCTTTATAATCAGGTGGCCCTTATATAGAGGTGGCCTTTAAGGCAGGCTGGCCTGTATATAAATTTATAAGTTAGATATTGTATAGCTATTTGTGATGACTGGAGTGTAGTGGGATGGAGTATTGGTGTTTTACACCCAAGCCAAGATTCTATCATGCATATCAAGGCAGAAAGTTTTGAAATGGTGGAGAAAACTGGAATGCCCTGACCTGAAAAACACTGACCTTTAGCATGCAAACCTAAGATCTGTTCCAAGTTGGATTGGAACCAAGGCAGTAAGAGACACTGTGATCAGTAAGCCGACATTTTAGATCACTTGACAGTGATTTTGTTATATCTGTAAAAAAGTACCTTTTGCCTTTGGGAAACTTTGAAGTCTGAAATACAGTAAACTGCATTATGACATGCTGGCAATAGCCAGGTCTGGGATCCGCCCAAAACGGGGGATAAATCGAAATCGCCCGATCGGGGGATAAAGCGTCTAAGCGTTTTTTTTACTATAACATCGCGCATGCGTATTTCATTTGTTTGCCTAGAAACGGGCTTAAAATCGAGTAAAATTGATGACCTTTTATAAAAAACGGCCGCGGGGATTCATTTCTAAGTAGGGGGACTTAAAAATTTGAACAGTTACAGTAAATTTATATTTCTAAAGATTTGTTGTGCGGAAAAAAAATCTGTCGTGCGGAAAAAAAGTTACAAGCTCTTAAAAATGCACTTCCGGTTATAAATGTTCCCGTTAAAAATACATCGTAGTTACGGGTATAGAAATGCTAAAAGGACCGTTTCTTACCTAGTTCAGATGTGTGATAACCAACTCTTTGAAGGTATTTTTGTTAATTTTCTGTCTGAATTTCGCCCCCACCACCATTAAATACCAATATGTTTTTTAAAGAATTTACAGTCTACACATTCTTTCATGAAATAACTTGTAATTGTTCAGGATAAATTGTCCAGGTTGTGTCAGAACTTTTATTCTGTTGTAAAGTCAGGTGAAAAGCTTGTAAATATGTAGCTAATAATAGTATATATGTTTCAATTCTCAATCCACTGTCACAATATACTAACTAAGCTTTTAGTGGCAATTTGATTTTTCAGTTTTGACCCGTGTATATGTAGCTATATATCGAAATGTCGGGAGTGTAGGGTAAATCTATATCCTGCTTTTAGTTCCAACGTTATTATTCTTAACTAAAGAAGATTTGTCATTTAGCCTCCTGTTCTTTATTTCAAACAAAATAATCATACAATGTATTTACTAATAATTTAAAAAAAAATAATAATAATAAACAGAAACGGTATTAACTATTGCGATTGATTATATCATCAAATTTGCTTTGTAGTGACTTGCTTAAAATTCCAAACTCAGTTTATACTATATACAAAAATTCTTCTAATTATTCAGCATTTACACTAAAAAATAAAAGGTAGTAATGTGGAAAGGAAACCAACACCCCTAAGGTACTAATTATGGCTATTATTATTCTTAGTGGATACCTATGGTATTCAGTAGAGTTCCATAAGTCAGTGTAATTAATTAAATAAATAAATAAAGTGGTGGAGGTATATCGATGATATATTCTTCATATGGCCACACTCCAGCAAGGATCTGAATTCCTTCATTAATGGTCTAAAATAACTTTCATCACACCATAAAATTCACACATGAAATTAGTCAGCAAGAAATCCATTTTCTGGACTGCACAGTAAAAAAAGACCAAGAAAGTTACGCCAAAAATTCCAGTCAACCCAAAATTCCGGATAGTAGCAGCAAAAAGGGAAATCACCACCGCCACGCCAATCATGAAACTTACACCAGGAAAGAACGGAACTACAGCCATACCAATAAAAAATCAAGAAGAATTTGAAATACCTCCACATTTAATCGATGATCCAACGTCTATAAACTACAAAACCTTAGGATATCAATCTAATTCTAACACATCCTTGAATAATAAATTTAATGAAATCATAAAGGAATTAAATTTAGACTATAAAGATGTCAACCAAGAAATTGAATCCTACAGTACAGTTAAATCTACGATGCTCCTATCAACGGAAGAAAATACAGTATGCTTAGATTAACTTCCTCCTTCGCTAACAACGAGGGAAGTATATGTTTACAGTGTTTATGGAATATTCAGCGGACAATATAAATAACAACAAACAATCAGGTTAATTTTCTTTTGAATTTTAATGATTTTAATAAGTGAACAATATTACAAATTGTTAAATTACAATAATACTTACAAGTGTAAACAAACAGTACAGTTACTAACAACACAATCAAAACAATCAATATCACGTGATTATACTTAGCCAATTTTGAGCCATTTATGTAGCCATTTTTTGTACTTCAGTGAAATTGAAATTGTATTATATCAGTCCTGATGACGGCAGCCTAGCTGTCGAAACATGTCGACAATAAATCATATTAGCATCAGTTATTCTAAGTGTTGAGAGCCATACTTTATTTATTTATTTAAAAAATAAAAGGAAGAAAACTTGACAAAATGGATGTCGTCGTCTGATAAAAAACAAGATACAATAGTGTATTAATTTTTTAATTGAGTAAATTTATAGATTTGAATTTTGAATTAGCAGTCAATTTGTGTTTAATTAAAAATCTTCGTTCAATTGTTCTTCTTTTATTGAATCTTTTATGTCATTATTATAAAACACTGCCGATATGTCTGTCATTATTACCTGTTGCCTGTAGGATTTACAAAGCTTTATTGACAACCGCGAGTATCTATGTAATATCTACCGGATGTTTACATAAGGTAGTATTACTCGCAATCATCGGAACTCTTCTGTGTACTCGCGTGTACACCCACAAAAATTACTTTCCTTTGATTGTCCCCCGATCGGGCGATCCCCCGTTTCGGTCTGATCCCAGACCTGATAGCTTAGGCTCCTCATTGCAAAAATGTTATATCTAACATTTTGTGGGTTACTTTGAAGGACAAATAGATTTAATTTGCTAGTACATGTATATAGTTTGGGAAATTTTAGTCATTTTTCCCAAGGGGAAACTACCTTTATCGTTTATAACTTTGGGCAAACAAAATCACTACTTGGCCACCGATACCCCTTTTTTTGATAACTGTACAAATCAAGATTGATTCTGGAATAAATATAATGGCTGACTGCAGAAAATTTCTTATCTTAATGTAAGTTTTAACTTGGATATATTAATCTCTTGCAGAATATTGGAATTTGAAACTAATTTAAATACTGGTGGAAAGAATTCAGTTGAAGTTGAATTATGGGATTGCAGTGGCGACAGGAAGTAAGTGTAAATAAGGCATTTACTATTATAGCCATGGTTAAGAAGCAGTTCTGTCCATGACTTGATTCATCACTGTTTTAAACAGTGGGCCTTATTGCTCACCTGAAAGGCATATCCAGTATCTCTTGCAGTATTCAATTAACTGTATTCATAAATTCAAATGTTTTCCTTCGTGGGGACCCACAGCAGCTGCAAAGAAATTACAATACTTGCCTGAAGGATCCCTCTCATTCCGACAATATCTAAAGTCTGGACAGTGTGTGCTCACCAAGAAAATAATTAGTTTGAAAGGGGTCCCTCTACAGCATTCCTATTTGAAACTTCCAAGAAAAACAAAAACTACATGACATAAGGATAATAAAATACATGCACAATATATCTAAAGCTCTTCTTTATACATCAAATACTTTTTTATAAATACTTCATACTTTACTGCATAAAATGTTTGCAAATTTGAATGCGTATTCTCTCACCAATGTCTTTTTTTCTGATTCATTGTTTTTTGGAGAATGGACAGATAATATCATTGAAGTTAATGTGATACACGTGGAACCTAATTCTTAGACAAGAATATACTAATACTTGCTACCTTTTTATTCCTGATAACCAAAATTACCATTGACTACTAATAGGTTTAAGGAATTCTTTCAAAAAGTACTGGTAATATGTAATTTATCAGATTTGTGAAAAGCCTAAAAAATGCATACTGGTATTCATTTTTTTGTATTTAAAAAAATGAAAGGATTTGGCTTTTATTGATTTTAAAGTTGTTGAAACCTAGGACTGGATACTTGGATTATTTTGTGATGTATTAATTTTAAAGTTGTATTTTTTTGAAAGATTTGAAGGCTGTTGGCCAGCTATGGCTAAAGACACAATAGGGATTGTATTTGTGTACAATCCTGATCAACCAAACCATGATAAAGATTTAGACTCTTGGTAAGTTCTATATGCATGTATGTGTTACACATGTTATAGGGCAAGATTTATATTGAGTTTAACGTTGCAGTCAAGATTTTTTAACTTATATCGAGACATATAGGTGAAGTGGTAGACATTTGTGCTCAGAGTAATGTGCAGAGAAGGTTCTTTTAAGTGTTACACCTGTCTTGACATAGGGCATTGGTTTGTAAGGTCTCTTCCAAGTTCAATAAATCTTTATATTTATAAAAAAGGGAGGTAATTTTGTAATTTTACAACAAACTACAGTCCATCTTGCCTTAAAGGCCATCTCTATATAAAGGTCACCTGCCTATAAAGGCTAGTGGAATTGTATTCTAATTGCTCTTTTATCATATCATATTATTTGAACCTGTATATAAAGACCATCTGCCCACAAAAGCCACTTTAACTGTTTCTCTTGAATGGCCTTTATAGACAGGTCTGACTGTACTTTGTATTACTGGAGTTATTGGCCTTTTTTGGTTTAGTCTGCCAAAGCAGGTTTCTGTTCAACAACACTTACCTTAGATCCGTTTGTTCTATCTATAATTGTAAACTTCACAATCATTTACATGCATGCTGGCATATATTGCACCCCAGGAGTGCCAGCTGGTTATAATACTTTCATATTTTTTTAAGTTGTGGGCAGTAAGACATATAATCTTTTTTTTAATTTTTTGCAAAAGGTTTGACTATTTTGTGGAGCAGCAGGCAGTTAAAAAAGCTCAGTGTATAGTATTTGCTCATCATAAACCTGGAGTTGGTGAAAAAGAAAGAACACAGTTATGTAAGTTATTTTTGTTATTTTAGTAATCCCCTTTTTACCTGTATTTCTAGATGCAAGAGCAGGTCTGGTGATTGCTCGGCTATGTCCATCCTTCTGTCTATCTTTCAATGTGTCCCATTTGAACAATGCGTAGTTGTGTAATCTGCAAGGCCTTTAAACTTTTCCAAAATCAAACAAATTTTATTCAGGTTTTTTTTTTGTTTTTGTTTTTTTTTCATAAATCAGTGATGTGCACCTCTTATTTTGGTCATTTAAATCTGAAAAATTTGCTTGTGGAACATTGTCATTAAAAAAATTATGTTTGTCAGAAAAGCTTTTAGGTGCATAGATTGTGTAATCTGTTAGTCCTACAGCTTTTTCTCAAATAAAATTTTACTTATGCATTATACATACAGTAAAAGCAGGTTCTGTATAGGTCTTATCTATTTATTTTTCAAGTCAATTGAGGAAAACAATATACGGTAATTTTTTTTTAAGAGATGACAGAGCCGTCAGTTGAAAATATGCCCAATATTCCCAAATTCATACTTAACCTGTGAAAGTACAGTCAAAACTGTCTGTAAAGGCCACCCAAAAGAACCAGTAAATGTGGCCTTTTTGGACAGGTGGCTTTATATACAGGGTCAAATAATATGAATAAAGAACCTTTAGGATACAATTCTACTGACCTTTATAAGCATGTGGCTCTTATATAGAGGTGGCCTTTGAGGCAGGTTAGACTGTATGTGATTTATCAGTTCCCATGAATTTATAATTGATTTGTAATAAATATTGTGTCAGAAGCTTATTTCTGACCTATTTCATTGATTTTTTCAGCTACGTTCTTCAAGGATATTCCATGTATACAAACAAACATAGAAGATGACGGTGACTCAGTGCGGAATCAGTTCAGTAATTATCTATCTGGTATTATGTCAGCATTATCAGATAACAAAGAACAAGAAGAACTCAGTATCATGAATCATAGATAAAATAAAAACTTAGGAAACTGTTAGTGTTAGGGGTGGGATAGGGTGGGGGTGGGGTATAGTGGAGTGTGAAGGAACAGAAATGGGGTAGGTTTAACATGTTTCTATAAAATGCGGGATCAATTCAATATACATGTACATTTGCATTGCATCATGTCACTGTTATCGGACAAAAAGAAGAAGAACTCAATATCATAAATTCAAGATAGAAACTTTAAAATAACTTTTTGTGTTTTTGACAGAAGGGAGATGGTAGGGTTAACATATATAAGAAGGACTGAAAATGAATTCAAGTTCAGCAGTTACATATCTGTCCTAATGTCAGTAATGTTACAAAATGAGAACAAGGTTAAAGAGAACAAGAGAAACTCAGTATCAGAAATCATAGATTAAAATTGGAACTATTTGTGTTGGATGGAGAGAGTTGTAAAAAAGGGAGAACTTGGGAGATAAAATACTGCTCGGTTGTGAATAACTGAAATTGGAGTGCAAGAATATTGCTGCAAGGCATTTTATAGATGCCTAAATAACAAGATCAATTGGTTTTATCACCATGTTTTTTTTAGGAATTTAGCCCTCTCTGATATAATGATACATTCAAAATTTTGAATTAGGACCATGAATATATATGAGAATACCATGTTTTGCTTTTTTATCCCCTTGCAAAGTAAGTCTTTGATTTACTGACATCAGTTTTAAGTTATACTCTTTACCTTTTGATATACATATAATAAACCACTTTGTGACACCAATGTTTTGGTAAATATGAACCGAGCTTATTTGAAGTTTGAAACATTTCACAATTTCTGATCCATGAAGTACATGTATTATATTTTGAATGTGCACTTAACATTTAATTGATAAGTACATATTACATGTGGTTAACACTTATTAAGAAGTCATGGATAAAGTTGATTTACAATAATGGAATATAGTAGTACATTTTTATGTTTACCTCCCATCTGCTGAAGTAACATCATGGAAAGATTTCAGTTGGTAAAATTACTCTTCAGCTGGTTTCTTAATGCTGAAAATGAATCTCTACTATAAAAGCATGTATTATGCTAATGAAATTATTTAAAAATT
This sequence comes from Anadara kagoshimensis, assembly GCA_021292105.1. Lineage (NCBI taxonomy): Eukaryota > Metazoa > Mollusca > Bivalvia > Arcoida > Arcidae > Anadara > Anadara kagoshimensis. The sequence continues at coordinate 29,839,411 of CM037874.1, read as the reverse complement.
TGTTTGAAATTTGTTTAGTATCTGCTATTTATGTATGCCGTCCTTAACTTTAATTTAACATTATTAATATTAAATATTTATGTCTTTATAACTGTGTATTTTAGTTATTTTTTGTTAGTAAACACCTTTAGGTATAATTTTATACAATGCTGCATTGTGGGAAAAACTATAACATTTATCAGTCTACCTATTTTTGGCTAAATAGTTAACCGACATTTAAAAGGTTGACACCATATAGGGACACTATACTAGCATTTATAAAAACCTGGTTTCTATATATAGAGCTGGTTATTTTAATTTTGTGAAATCTTGAAGAAGTTGGACTCTGTTTTCATATCGACAAGATGAATATATGGGAAAATATCCTGACCGTTATAAGGAAGATTTGACTGTTATGTTTGTTTCTCTATGTAACCTGGTGACTTTGACCCTTGACCTATGCACCTAAATTTTGTATGCAATACATCACATCATGTGCTAAGTTTGATCAAAATCCATCCATAGACATGAAATACATGGAACAAACATGATATTAGGATGGACAACCAGGTGGATTGTACCCCTGCAAAAATGAGTTGAAGGTGATTTCTACACTGTAAATCAGCAAATATTGATGACAGTATATTTTTCGTAAGAATAGTCATTTCAAGATTTTCAAGTACTTTTGATTTAGCAGTATGGGATAGTAGTCAGTAGAATTGCAAATGAATTACATTTAAATAAAATACTAGTACTTGTGACTACATGTATATCAAAAGGTATTCACCAGTATACCACCTGATACTCCAAAATGTTTGTGTGAAACCATCTTCCCAAAAGGATTTGAATTGTATAAGTTGCTGTTTTGCGATAAAATCAATGTTGTATTGTTTTAGAAATTTGAGATGTAAACAATTTACAAAATGTTTTGCAGAAACATGAAGGGCTATTGATCACCAGATTCCCTATTGGGTTCACATCCACTGCAGTACTTACCTAGCTCAGTTGGTAGAGTGCTTGCTCCTTAAGTGGGAGGTTGTTGGTTCAAACCCTGACCGTTTCTGACCAAAGACTTGAAAATGGTTAGTGACTGTTCTTTTTCAAAGCACTCGGCATTACAAAATGAAAGTGATGGTTCTTTTGGATGGGAACTTAAAATAAATGAGGTCAAGCATCACGGTTGGCTTGGCATGATAAAGAACCCTGCTGTATAATGCCATCAGTGCAACACAGACAAAATTTCTGCACCTTTGCTGAAAGCTGGAGACTTTTGGATATAAGTGAAATATTCTTGACTGGGATGTTAAACATTATTACCCAACTCAACTCCCATTTGGTTCACAAAAAAACTTGAAATGCCAGATAATCATGGTGACTAGGCTCTTGAAAGTAGCTTGACGTCATAATTTAAAAGTCTGTCAGACATTATATAACTAAGCTTAATAAGAGGAGAGTAAATTTCTCTAGACAGCTTTAATGCATCATTTTATAAAGGTTGACTATAAACTTAACATTGGATGGTGACAATGGCACAGACACTAGAAGTACAGCAAAACCACTTTGTGCAAGTGAGCCAACATTGATGACACAAACTGATTATTTAATTTACAAATCATTTTATTAAATAATTAACAAATAATAAATAAAATAAATTATCAATTATACTATAGGCAAACAAAATTAACCTGTTCACTTGACGTTTAATTTAAATATTTATTGTGGAGGAGTGCATTTATTTATAGGGATCACACATGTTTATTTCACCTACAGAACACTTACACAAACATTGTTCAGGTATAAACTGCAATTCTTACACGAGTGGATTCTCCTATATGAATATTCTGAATGAAAGGTCAAGCAGACAGGTCAGTGTTGTTTGCCTATACAATATTAATATATCACAGGTAGACTGAATTATTTCTGTCAACAACTGCCTTTTATATTGATGATAGGGACAGTGTCCTGTAGAGCAACGCTTTATATTGATGACATGGGACGGTGTCCTGTTGACCTGCCCTTTTTATTGATGACAGTGGACTCTGTCCTGTTGGTGACAGTAATAATTTAGTCTAATATCACAGAATGCTATTGCACAGGGTTGATAGGTATTTGAGCATGCTCCGAAAAATTAAAATTTCACCCGAGTGTATATTCCAGTCAACCATAATCCTTATGAAAATGCTCGTTAAAAGTGTTCCTTATTGAAATTCCAGTCAATGGCGTTCCTTTTTAAACATCCAGTCCATTGTGGTCCTTATCAAAATTAGTCAACCATGATCATTTTTGAAATTCCAGTCAACCATGCTTCTTTTTGAATTTTCAGTCAACAATGTTCCTAATTAAAGTTCCAATCAACCATGTTCCTTTCTTAAAATTCTAGTGAATCATATTCCTTTTTGAAATTCTAGCCAACCATGCATGTTACTTTTTAAAATTGCAGTCAACTGTATTATTTTTTGAAATTTCAGACAACTGTGTTCCTTTATAAACCAGTCAACCATGTTCTTTTTTGAAATTCGAGTTAACTGTAATCCATTTAGAAATTCCAGTCAACAATGTTTTTAAATTACCAATCGACCATGTTCTTTTTTAAAATTATAGTTGACGTGTCTCTACTTGAAATTCCAGTCAATCATGTTCCTTTCTTAAATTTCCAGTCAATTCTATTATTTGAAATTTTAGTCAACCATATTCCTTTAAAAATTGCAGTCAACTGTGTTCTTTTTTGATTTTCAAGTCAACCATGTTCCTTTTTAAAATGCAAGCTAAACATGTTCCTATTTTAAATATAAGTCAACTGTGTTCCTTGTTAACATTTCAGTCAAACGTCATGTTCCTAATTAAAATGCCAACAAACAGGCTTTTTTCTTCAACGTAAGTGTATTATTTTCTAAAACACTTTTCATACAGAATATAAACCACAATACCGCCTATAGTAAATTTTTTGTTAAAAACATTAACATGATATCTGCATGATGAAACATGCATGTACGTGATATTAATTTCATAATTATTATGTTACCCAATAAAAAGAGATATTTTCATTTTCATACAAAATTTTAAAATAAGGATTTGACACTTTAAGAAATAATTTTATCAATTTGCATATACCAGCACATGTAACTGTTAAGAAATTAATTTTTTATTTAGTTGTGACTATAATGTGACTTTTCAGGGGCGGATCCAGGATTTTTTGAAAGGGGGGTTGAGAATTATATCGATGCTTTGTGGGAGCGCCAAAGGCGCAAGCTTCCAGAGACGAGGGGTCTTGGGCAGACCGGAACAACAGAAATACAGAAATGGGTTGTTATATTAACATATGGAGGTCAGATAGTCAATAGTTTTCTCTCTCTCTCTCACTCTCTGTTAAAATTTTTCTAAGGGGGGGGGATTGCAACCCCCCCCCCCCTTTAAATCCACCACTGCTTTTAATGCATTTCTTTTCAGGTACAATTTAAACTTTCTCATAAATACTGTAAATGTATTTAATTCCGTGTGTATTTTTATTTTCGCAGTATAGGATATTTAGACATATCTGCCTAGTTAAATTTTCGTGTTTTTGAAATATGCTCTATAACATTATAAGTAAAATATAATTTTCGCTTTGCATTAATTTTTGTGCAAAACAAATAACGGTAAAATAAGCGAAAATTAGTACCTCACAAAAATAAATATATTTACAGTATCCAATCCATTTCAAACAATGGGGTTAGCTGCTGTACCATGTGTAACCCCCCTAAGGTTTGTTCGGAACTATTACATGTATTTCTATTGGATATGAAACAGTTCATGTTTTCCTGTAAAAACGAGGTCATTCCAGGATTTAATGATGTAAATGTTTTTCAAAACCTTTCACACAAATGTTAAAGGATGTTGATCAGTTATTATGGCGGAAAACTCCATTATCAAGTCACCCAGACATCTTTTTGATATCTAGAATTCTCCTCCAATTCTTTCAAGTACTGTACAGCGTTTTGTAAGTTCATTTGTCCTTCTGACTGTAAGACAGACAACATAGCCTGATGGACATCATGTGCCATGTGTTTAGCATCTCCACACACGTATATAGACGATTTATCCTGAAATAATAATGTGTCATTGTAAGGTTAAAGGTTAACTTACAAATATATACAGTAAAACACCAACAAATACACAAAAAAATATTTTTTAGATATTGGAAACATTTACAAACTATAACTGCCTATTGAGAGCCAATTATGTCTAACATGATTAATATCACTGAAGTTGTTTTGTGCACTCAAATTTCAACCTGTCCTCATGACCTTGATAGTTGACTTACACACCTTAATTTAGTATGCAAATTACATTTGTGCCAAGTTTAATCAAAATCCATTCAAATATGTGGACGTTATGCAATATTATTATAAAAATCATGTGATTTCTAAACTATAGCCAATAAAGCTCAATATTTAAACAAGCAAATTCAGATAATTTGGATCACCTGCCAACAGGTCCAAGAATTTTGTCTGGACATTACCATAACATTATTGAAGCATTTTTCAATTTTGTCAAAATTTACCACAAAATTGTATTAACCATTTCTTGATCAAATGTCACAAAATAAATAAATACATGTACATGTAATTATTTAAGACTCTAGAGAAGCTAAATATCAAATCAGGTTTTGGCTCCAGTCATGCATTTTAGAAAATTTAACTGTTCTAGGTTTTTCAGTCAAGGGGCCATAACTCCAAAGAAAAATGACCAAACCAACTTGGTTTAATGATATACCCATCTCCTATAAATGTTGATGCTTTGCTCTAAGTTTGGTAAAAAGTGCTTCATAGTTTTGGAGAATTGGTGTAAAATTTAGGACAGACGTCAGAAGGAAGGACGGATGGACCCAAACTGAAATTTAATATCTCCCTCATTCTTCGAAAGGCGTGGGATAAAAAAAAACAACTTAATATTACCAGTTCAATAAGCTGCCATAACAGTTTTGAATCTTTGAGCAATAAATCTTGAACATAAACTTTTTGACTCTGGTCTCTTGAAAAGGCAACTTTTAATGATATCAATCCACTCTGTTCCCAAGTTTCTAAAAATTGAAACAAAATTTTTTAAACATTGTTATATACTGTACATAACCTCTTTGTACCAATTCAAACGTTAAACAAGAGGCCCATGGGCCTGATACGCTCACCTGATAAGTAATGGCTAGCTGATAGATTTAAAGAAAACATAAATACTAAACCCCAATGACTTTTTTCTTTACATCATGATAACCGTTGTATCAATACCTACAACATTCTAGTATACATGCCTATACAAAAAGTTAATAGTTTTCAAGATAATTAACCATTTCGGCATTGTTTCACATCTGTGACCTTGAACTTTGAACCCATGACCTTTTTTTTATACATCAAAATGATCGTTGTATCGATACCTACAACATTCTAATATACATGCCTATACAAAAAGTTTATAGTTTTCGAGATAATTAAACATTTCGGTATTGTTTCGCATATGTGATCTTGACCTTTAAACCCATAACTTTTTTCTATACATCAAAATGATTGTTGTATCAATATCTACAACATTCTAATATACATGTCTATACAAAAAGTTTATAGTTTTCGAGATAATTAACCATTTCGGCATTGTTTTGCATCTGTGACCTTGACCTTTGAACCCATGACCTTTTTCTATACATCAAAATGATCGTTGCATCAATACCTACAACATTCTAATATACATGCCTATACAAAAAGTTTATAGTTTTCGAGATAATTAACCATTTCAGTATTGTTTCACATCTGTGACCTTGACCTTTGAACCCATGACCTTTTTCTATATATCAAAATGATCGTTGTATCAATACCTACAACATTCTAATATATATGCCTACACAAAATGTTTATAGTTTTCAAGATAATTGACCATTTCGGTATTGTTTCGCATCTGTGACCTTGACCTTTGAACCCATGACCTTTTTCTATACATCAAAATGATCGTTGTATCAATACCTACATCATTCTAATATACATGCCTACACAAAAGTTTATAGTTTTCGAGATAATAATTATAATCAGAGGTAAAAACAATTAGGTCACGACCTTCACAATTGACCTTGACCTCATTTTGAAGATACTAACAAGAAAACTGAAAACCCCATGTCATTATCTGGTCAAATAGTCAAGTTATAACAATTTGAAGCTATTTTACGATTTTTTCAAAATTAAACGCAAAAACGCGTAACCTATTTTTTGTCTGAATTTCACAAAATGAACAAACTATAGGCTTAAGACCCTAGAGAAGCCAAATATCACATCAGATTTTTTCTCCAATCAGTACTTTTGGAGAAGAAGATTTTTTAAGATTATTGCACCCTTAGGTCACCTTGACCTAGTTATGGTCGCCATGGCAACACCACGAACAAATCTGAATTGCACCGGCCCATATATACTTCTGACAAAGTTTCATTAAAAACTGTCCAGTAGTTTCAGAGGAGAAGTCGAAAATAGGTGTTAACGACGCACGCATGCACGCACACACGCACGCACACATGCACATACACATGCTGTGCTATGCCATAAGCTCACATGACCTTCGGTCAGGTGAGCTAAAAAAAGAATGAATATGTATAGTGGAACCTGTCTACACCAAATGTCTTAAAAACCTAGATTTCATTCAAATAATACTAGATAAACAATTTGATAGAGTATGTCCTGATATATTAGTTCAGTTCAGACAGATTTTCAGGTCACCATGGTTTCAGGTGTCACTTGTATAAATGTGTTTAAATTCTCAACTGATTAACTTTAAAGCCACTTCTATTAAACATTAAAATACATGAAAGGCTGTCCAAAATAAAAAAGGAAAATCTTTTTTATCCTTTTTACAGGGGTTTTTTCCAGGTATTGAAATATACAATTTCAAGGGAAATTCCCCATGAAACATTTTTGTAGAAGATTTAAGGGGACAATATCATGAATGAAAACATGCACATCATGCAAATTAATTGGATATTATTGAGAAAATGAATACCCTGTAAATCAATACTTCATTGTTTGATAGAATCTGGTTTTGTCAGTGTGCAGGATATTGTGGCGGGCTGGACTTGATACATGGCCAGAAAGCTCAGTGTGTAGAATATCCCGCTAGTATTGAGAAGGTTCCAGGTGTGAGTCACAGTTTGTCTGCTGCATTTTTCTTTTACTGTTACATTTGGTGGTAGTCTTACCCTTGGAAGCGTCCAAACCCACTGATTGGTCCAAGAGAGGAACCTGGTGGTTTCCATTTAAGGTTGAATCGAAAAAAGGAAGGAAGGAATGTGGCAGACCAGGCTTGATAGGTGGGCGGGTAGCTCAGTGGTTAGAGCATCCTGCTGGTATTAGGAAGGTCCCGGGTTCAAGTCCAAGTTTGGCCACTGCATTTTTCCCTTTCCTGTTACAATATATAACATTATGGCTCGTATACATTTTATTTGTATACTTTTAAGTATAAGCGTACTTAGTTCTTCTCTGTATAAAAAGTCTTTCTCTTTGTGTCGACATCCAAAATATAAGTAAACTGGTCCTGAATTCTCCTGCTTTTCTGAAATTAATACTGTTACGTTAATTCATTTAAAAACTGATTATAAATTCTTAAAATTTATCTTTCCCATTATGTTTGTTTTGGTTTATTTGAATTGATCAGAGATTTAGGAGCATCGAGCAAAAAAATACTCAGAAAGAAAAAAAAGGATGAAACTAAATGTTTATCACAACCCTCGGCTTTGAAATCCACTAGAATGAACAATTTTTGTATCTCTTGAACAAAAAACCCAATAACATTGCATATGAAATGGTGTCTTTGACATCAAAATCATCCAGATGCCTTGCCATTTATCTCCCTTAGTTTTTGTATTATTGTGTAATGATCTGGACACAGACACAGAAACTGTAGTACAATTGCCAAAAAATAACTTGTATACAGCTATGTACAACTTGTAATTATGTAATAATGTATAATTCATTGCATGTTTGCATGCTGGTTTCAGAATTTATCAAAATCATTCAGGGTTCATACTAGAACTTTTAAGGGGGAGGGAGAGCATATTCATTTTTTTTTTGTCTAAAATACCATTACATCAATGATTTTGCATTTATGTAAACTAATGTTAAATATGCCAAAGTACCAAACCCATAGGGTCATTTGGCAAAATAAGAGATAAGTGGCAAATATTTCTACTACAATTGTGTGGAATGCCATGGCCACCTACCTTTCTCTTGTATAAATGCTCTAAATGGAGCAATCCCTGTTCCAGGACCAATCAGAATAACTGGCAACTTGTTGTTGCTAGGCAACCTAAAATCTGGATTCCTGCTCATAAAAACAGGACATCTGTCTTTTACTTGAAGTCTGTCCTGTAGGTATGTAGTGGTCACTCCCTCTCTAGGCTGACCAAAAAGTTTATATCTGACCACAGCAGCTGTTACACATACAGTATTATTGTCCTGTAATATCAATATAAAAATTGTTGTTTTAGAGGTCGCAGTGGCCTAATGGATAAGACATCAGTCAACAAATTCTGGGTCTCTCACTGCTGTAAGTTCGAGTACACATGTGGGAATGTTAATTTTCTTTGCCGTTGGCCTTTACTGATTCACCTGGTATCAGTATAATGGACTGGGAAAGTGGTACGCTTGTCTGCGGCATACTGACTCTGTGAGCTAGCATATTAAAGTCATCCTGAGTGCGCGCCAATACAAGGCAGAGCATACATCACACTCGCACTTCACATGCATACACAAAATTTTTCATAGATTAATTCATAGAGATGAATAATATAGTTCTCGTCGTGAATAGCTGAAAAATGGCTGATGCGACATTAAGCAACATTCAACCAACCAACTAAAAAAAAATTGTTTTATGGATCTGAATCATGTGCCCAATATACTGTAAACATACTTTCAAGGCTGTACTGGCCACAGCCACTGTAACCGGGGAGGCTTTGGTTGAGGGGTGAAAACACAGCTGGAATCCCTCTTTTTTCTATCTTTCTTGTTTTTAGCTTTCCTATTTTCTTTCAAACTCTTATATGACCAGCACCACACTTTGCATAAAATCAAGAGCGACAGTCAACAATAGATGTAAATGTAGATATTAATTTTACCAGTGTACAAATTTTAGTGATACTCATGATGTTACAGCACTGCTAATTGAAATTCATTGCCAAATTCATATGATCATAGTGCACAAGATGTTTTCTGCATCAAGTCCACATGCACTTATCAAAATTTTAATTTGCACTTTGCACATTGCATGCAGTAATTGTGTGAAAAACTGTGTATGAAACAATTTTGGCATCTCTCCAAATTAGTGAGAAACGTTGATTTCGCATGGCAATATGCCTATCTCACATGAACAATTGAAGAAACATTGTTGTCAAGAGTTGAAACATATATGAGTACAAAGTACATGTATTTATTGAAAGAAAAAATTGTAAATATAAGAAATGACATTCTGCTCATGGTTTTTCCAACAGGTCATGCAAGATAGTGTGGAGCATACCAAATTAGATGAAGGACAAAGCATAAATAAACATAAAGAAAGGATGATATCAACTGAGTAGGTCCACTTAATGAAAGTTATGAATGACATGCTCTCAGCTAGGTGGCAACACTCTAAATATTTTTCACAAATAAACATACTAGTGTACACTATACTCACCACCATTGGAGATGAAGATATAGAGTAATATCTAGGCTGTAGCTGCTTCAGACATGATACAAACTGTTGTGGTGTCTTTATAACATACGACTTAAAATTACCTAATATATCTCTCACTTCCCTCTCAGTAATATATTCCTACAAGAATAAATTGCTTTTTGACATCTGTGAAATAAATGTAATACAAAGATGTCCAAGAATTGCAGTAAAATAGTATATATATAGCAAAAAAAAATGTGAAGTGGAGCACTGCTGTTTTACACCACAGCCAAGAGTACTTTAAACCATGAATAAAACAAACACACTTAAACTAAATACAGTCAAACCTGTCAATAAAGGCCACCCAATGGAACTGTTAAAAGTGGCCTTATGGGCAGGTGGCCTTTATATACAGGTTCAGATAATAAGAATAAAGAACTATTGGAATACAATTCTATTGGCCTTTATATAGAGGTGGCCTTTAAGGCAGGTTAGACTGTACATGGATAGTGCCAAATATTGGGCCCGACCTCTTCTCTATATAAGTCTATATACAGTTTAACCTGCCTTAAATGCCACCTCTATATAAGGGCCACCTGCTTATAAAGGCCAGTAGAATTGTATTCCAATAGTTTTTTATTCATATTATTTGAACCTGTATATATAAAGGCTACCTGCCCATAAGGACACTTTTACCAGTTCCCTTGGGTGGCCTTTATAGACAGGTTTGAGTACTGTTTAACAACATAGCAAAGTCACTTTATGATGAAGTTAAAAATAGAGTCCCTTATGGATTATTTATAAACATGTTTTACTGTATTTCCCATATAATGAGACAGCCATTTTAGGGGACGGTGAAAAAACTGGAGTGCCTGACCTTCAGCAAGCAAACTGACAAACTTCAAACTGAGGTTGTGACTGGGATTTGAACATAGGCAGTGAGAGGAGTTGTGAAACTGGGCACCCTTTGGACCGCTTGGCCACTGAGGTGTCTATAAAGAGAAAAAGATGGTAGAAATACATGTAGAAGAATAAGGTAACATGGTGGAAAGTCAAGTCATTGTACAAAATTTTTATATCATCATTTTATGGCACTATTCAAACCATAATACCCATGCATTTTCTATACAATGTACAATTATAGGGGTCCTTTAGAAGAGACCTAAAAACTGATGTCCCGTTTCATGGCAAAAGAACACACTCTCTGGACATTATTCTGTGCAAAGATAAAATTTTCTGCCACTTAACCTATAGCTGGTGACAACCCAATAAGCTTTGCAAGTAAAATATTCTTGACTGGGACGTAAAACTCAAATCAATCATCAATCTACATATTCAGTCATAGAAATGACAGAAACAAGTCATTTTGACCATTTCTGTGAGAAATAATTTTTCAAAAATTTTACATTGAATTTTTATAGGTGCAGGGTACAAAAGGAAGTCCTACCAACAAGTTCCTAGTGGGTTTAATTATTATACCCCCCCCCCCCCCCCCCCCCCCCGCTTAAAAAGTGTGGGGGGGGTATATAGTGATAGGGGTGTCTATCCGTCCGTCCTTCCGTTACACCTTAGGGTACCTATCTCCTATCCGCAACTCCTCCTAAACCCTTCAATGGATTTTCATGAAACTTTCACACAATCTTTGTGATATAATGTAGATGTGCACCTCCTATTTAAAAATTTGATCTGATGGAGCGGGGGGTATTTTTGTGAGCTTGTGGCTCACAGTTTTTACAGTTTATAAATAGTTTTTTTTTTAATTTTATACATACACCATGCTGAAGAAGTTGTTGTAATTCAGTTTTCTCCCTTTCATCCGTAACAACATCATACAGCAACTGTAACAGGTCTACCTTTATACATTTCAAATCATAAAACTTCAACAATGCTGTATATAGATCTACAGTTCCAGTATCTGAAAATAAATATAACGGGTGGGTGGGTTAGTAAATACCTGCCATGGCACTCTAGTCAAATTAGAAAGGTTTGAGTTAAGGAAAATCTTAAGTTAAGAATTGATTGTAAAACTGGGGCTTGGTGGCAGAGTGAACTAAAGCATGTCAACACCACCTTGGTTCATATCCCTAAAATGGACAAATCCAAGTTCACCTGCTGAATGTCAGTGCTTTGGTTTTCTCTACAACACACAAACTGACTGCCTTGATATAGGTAAAAGAACCTTGTCTGGAGTGTAAAACTCCATCACTCAACTCCACTCCACTCTATAAAACATTTTACCTGAGCAAGGTTTGTAAGCCCACACAGGTGTGTTTATCTCCTCTGTTCCATCAAATCCTAGCATCTTTAATATGTCATCAACATGTGATGGGTTGTTCTTTGGATAAATACCTAATGCATCGCCTGAAAATATAAAGACAATTTAGAATTATTACTATTTGTCAATTTTCATGTTCTTGAATATCTGAAAGTTATCCATTGCCGGAAACCCATGGCTGAAATTCACTCAACACAGTTTAATGAGTGAATATCAACCATGGAATTCTGGTGATGAAGTTATTTAAGGAAGAACTTTGATATTTTTTTGGTTTATCATTTTTAACCCCAAAAACCAGTGTGTAAACTCTATAACTCAGCGAAATGGGTTATATACAAATGTTTACACACCAATTTGGGGGTTAAAAATGATAAACCAAAAAAACAATCAAAGCTATTTCTTGTAATTCAATTCAAAAATAATTTTGCAATAATATTTATAATTTTACTGACAAAAAAATGTTCTCAAAACTTTACATTCAAACTGCTGCCATCATATGGTGCATTAATACAAATGGTGTCAAGAACCATTCCATTAACATCATGTATGCAAGTTAAATGAGTCGGTTTCCATGAAATGGTCTTGCTGAATAAGTGAATTTTATTTGATCATGAAAACATTTACTAAAGTGTTAAAATCAAGGAAGTTTACCTCCTACACTAAAGGTAAGTGCTCTACCAACATGACCAACTGAGCAAACCAAACCACTATATTTTAAATTTTTTACCATGTTATTTTTTATTATCTCAAAGTCCAAAGTTGAAAATATCACCCAGTCAACCACTTCGGAGGAACACAATATCCAACAAACTAATAGGAAGAAGAGAAAAGGCAGGGTTAGACCAGGATTCGAACCCAGGACTTCCTACACAGAAGACGAATGCTCTAACAACTGAGCTCATCAGACCACTACAGTCCTGTATAGAAAACATATTATTATACCTCATAAGCAAAAAATACTATAAGATCTATAATTTGATCATAGAATTGTGTGATCAAGGTGGAGAACACATCATGTATCCCTCTGAAAACATCGTTTCCCGCCCCTTCTGAACATACCATGACGTCACCGATGAAGAAGCAGCATGACATTTTAGCGCTTGCCTCCAATAAAAGAAAAAAATCAATGAATCTGATAAGAATTGATGTTTTAATCTTCCAGACTGTCTAAATAAAAAAAATATTTTTTCTTTCTTTCTGTCTTTCTTATTACCATGGTTATCTTTCGGTATAATAAACAATTTATTGTCTTTAAATGAGGGAGATATGAACATTTGTTTGCCCTTAACAAGTCACATTTCACAGTCAAACATGACAATAAATGTACATATGTATATAATGTATAATAAAACCTCATAAATACCAGATGTCCATGATAAACCACTGTCTGTAATATCAAATTCACAATGTATAGTTTCTTTGTCGTCTTCAGATGTTTGGTATGTCAAAGGCTTCTTCACCTGATTAAAGAAAGAACATGACATCTGTGAGCTACTGCTTACTTACCATACCCCTGCTTTAAACATACATGTATGTTGGAACAGAAAGTAAAAGTGGTGGTGAAAGTTCCAACACCTTAAGGTATATAGAGTGGTGTTAAAAACAGAAAGAAAATGTGAAGTAGATGTCTGGCAGACTTGAAATCAGCACTTGCAGTATGAGACCTCATATTGAACTAACATAAAATATTTCAAGTGGGTGTGATAAGTAATTGCCGAGAATTTTTAACCATTGACCATAAAAATTGAAAAAACAAACTGAGTCAGGAAACAGTAAGTAGATGTAGATGTCTGGCAAACTTAAAATTTGTACTTGCAGTATGGAACCCCATATTGAATTGACATACGAAATTTGAAGTGACTGTATTTAGCAGTTGCTAAGAAAACTGTTACAAAATTTTCAACCATTGACCATAAATATTGAAAAAAGTCATGAAAAAAGAAGTAAATGTCTGGCAAACTTGAAATTGATACTTGCAGTATGGGACCTCATACTGAACTTACATACAAAATTTCAATTGACTGTGTCTAGCTGTGGCTGAGAAAACTGTTATGAAAATGTTTGTTTCAGACTGATAGAAGGAAGGGGTAAACCAGTATACCCCATCTCTTCTTCGAAGAGGGAGTATAAAAAGTTATTATACTTCATGCAAGAACAATAGACACATACCGGTAATTACTCCATTGAACCTGGTTTGAAAAATCTGGTAAAATTTTTACTGAATCAAGCTTTTTTAAAACTGTATAATATACAATTTTTTGGATTTCCCCCCAACCATTCTATTTTTAGCAATCAGCATCGGAATAATTTTTTTCATACAAAACTATGTAGAGACTTTGAAAATTGTCAGCTGGCAATTATAAACTGCTTTGCAGTTCATTGAATTTGCTGAGTTCTAAAATCTGGTGCATACTCCATTAACCAAAAAAATGTAATTCAATTCTTTAATAGATACATGTATATTTGAGAATCATTTGTTGAGCCGATTTATTAAAGCTACATGGAACAAATTGACAGACTATGTTGTTAGTGCTAAAGATACAAATACTTTCAAACACAAGACTAGATCAGCTTTGGAGCAACAAAGAAATATTGTATGAAGCCAATTTCACAAATGGAAGCAACATTCATGATAAAGATGATGAAATGACCTGAGCATAGTGATTGATCCAGCGCTCAAAAGAGGACCTGTAGGTAAAATACTCTCAGTTAGTTTCATCGTGGTGAACTAATATTTTGCTTAAGTTGCTGTCCAAAATTTTCCACAAAAATTTGTACCATGCACAAAAAAATAATATACAGTATATATTCTCAGTCTTATAGTCAGTTTCATAAATCTATGAATATTACGGTACACCCCGCAAAAAAGTAAAAAAATTACAAATACATGTACACAAAATTTTGAACCTGTGAACTTTTCAGTTTTTAGTTTACTCTAGAGTCAGTTTAAACAGGTAAATGGTTCCACTATAAATAATATCAAGTGTGTCCTGTTTACTAGTACCAACCTTCAGTACCGCCATAAATGGATTATGTCTGTTAGGTATACTATCATCTTCTAAACTACTGAGGTCTAAGTAATCCATTCTAGTCTCTATAGAGGATTCTTCTGTCAGGTATAAGACCACTCTATCTATCCATTTGTTAATGACTGACCAGTCCTCCATGTCAACATCAGATCTGTCAGTTATACAGGTGGCTGATAATTCAGACATTCTGAAAATATACAGGTGGCTGATAATTCAGACAGTCTGAAAATATACAGGTGGCTGATAATTCAGACATTCTGTAAATATACAGGTGGATAATAATGGTGTCTTCCCACTTAGCCAACATTTTAAAATTTCCTATTCCCACCCAGCCAACATGGTTAAATAAACATTTAAGATTTCACCTGGAAAGTTTTTGCTATAGTCTTTTTCAGCAAAATTGTTTTGTAGTGCTGAATATTTTAAGTAGAATATCATTCTAGAATTAGTTTAAAATTAAATATTTCATTATAAAGTTAATGTTAACAATGCAAATAAATAAATAAATGAATATTTGAAATAAATAAAAATATCATTCTAGAATTAGTTCAAAATTTAATATTTTCTAATAAAATTAATGTTAACAATGCAAATAAATAAATAAATAAATATTTGAATAAATAGATAAATATTTGAAATAAATAGATAAATAAATGAAAAATAAATAAAAAATAAATATTTGAAATAAATAAATAAATAAATATTTGAAATAAATAAATAATTAAATATTTGAAATAAATAAATAAATATTTAAAATAACTAAATAAATGTTTTGTGGTGCTGAATATTTTTAATAAATATATGTGTCTGTAAAGGTTTGGTCAATTTAGACAATTATATTTTAAGATTTGTAATTTTTTTTCGCTTTGTTTCAAAAATCTTTAACAATATCTTTCTTTATTGAACACTGAAGAAAATATCTTACACAATGAATAAATGAACTTACAAATATATCCATGGATAAAAATATTATACATGTACGTATTAAACCTTTAATTCATTTAAATGTAAATATTACCAGTTTTAAAGCAACATTTTAAAATAATTGGTCCCATTAATTGAAATATGCACGTTTGCCAGTTTCAAGACACGATTAAAAAGTAATACAACAAAATGAATAACATTATATAATCTTTTTACTATTATTATTATTACTTAAATATTATTATAGCTTTGTTGTGAATATCTTTCTCTAAAAACCTGAATTTATGATCATGTACCTAAAGCTTCATAACTTCTTAACAAACAAGAGAGAAGTCTAATATGGTTTGATGAATTATTTGATAATCCACTTTTCCACTTTTAAAGATCTTAAACATGAAACTCCATAGACCATACAATGCAACATAAAAATTCATTTAAGACTTTCTTTTGCCACATTTTGGTGAAAAAATGGTAAATTTATATCATCTCCTTGTGCACAAAATCAAGTTTGAATTTAAAAAAAAAACAAAACCTTAATATGTGTGAATTTCTAACAAGTAATTTTATTGATATAGTTTGTAACTCTTTTTGTATAATAATTCCACAACTAATTAAAAAAATATTTTTATTCAGATTTTGAACTTTTGTTATTGATTTTCTGAATTTAGGCATTCTGAAAAATAATTGTAACATTCTGAAAATATACAGGTGGCTGATAATTAAGATATTCTGAAAAATAATTCAGACATTCTGAAAATATACAGGTGGCTGACAATTTAGACATTCTGAAAATATACAGGTGGCTGATAATTCAAACATTCTGAAAAATAATTCAGACATTCTGTAAATATACAGGTGACTGATAATTCAGACATTCTGAAGTATACAGGTGGCTGATAATTCAGACATTCTGTAAATATACAGGTGGATACTAATTCAGACATTCTGAAAAATAATTCAGACATTCTGTAAATATACTGGTGGCTAATAATTCAGACATTCTGAAAATATACAGGTGGCTGATAGTTCAGACATTCTGAAAATATACAGGTGGCTCATAATTCAGACATTCTGAAAAATAATTCTAACATTCTGAAAAATATATACATGTAGGTGGCTGATAATTAAGACATTCTGAAAATATACAGGTGGAGTTATTCATTACAGTACATGTATTTACATATTGCCCATCATGATCTTGCTTCATAAGTGGAAGGTTGTGGGTTTGACCTGGCTGGTTCTGGCCCAAGACTTGAGAGTGGGTAGTGACTGTTTTTCCCAAAGCACTCTGCATTACAAAATGAAAGTCAGAGTTCTTGTGGATGAGAACTTTAAAGAAAAGAGGTCCCGTGACCTTCACCTATATCTGGTGATGTCTTTATATAAGTGACATATTCTTGACTAGGACATTAAACACCATTACTCAAGTCAACTCAACATCATGCTCACATTTCAAGAAAAAGGCCATATTATGATAAGGTGTTTAAGTCCCTCCGAAATTCTGCCTGTAATAGTTTGTCTGACCTACTCCTCCAACACCATTGTAAACTAGGTATACACAACTACCAGAATATGAAACAGTGTGTGCCAGAAGTGGATGCAACTATGTGGAAACTCAGAGTTGTTCCCCTTTGAAATTTTAAGCATGGTTTATGTGATCTTTACTCACAGTTTATGGCAAAAATATAAACTGGCATATCTAGCATTGCTCTGTGGTGCTCTAGTAGTCAGTATTACACAAATTATAATGTATGAAATAAATATGTAACAGATAAATTCAGTCATTTAGGATCCCCAGCCAGCAGGTTTTCTTTTTTGTGATTTACATTTATGTTCAAAAATGTTTGTCTGTGCAAATTCTCCAAAACTATGAAGGGCTATTTCATGAAACTTAGTGCAAAGCATCAACATTTATAGTTGATGTGCATATCATTAACCCAAGTTGGTTTGCTGATTTTATTTGGAGCTATTTATTGCCCTTTATTGGATAGATGAACGGAAGGAAGGATGGATGAGTTGAGTAATGGTGTTTAACGTCCCAGGCAAGAATATTTCATTTATATTGAGACTTCACCAGCTATAGGCGAAGGTGTAGAAATTTTGCCTGTGTGTTGTGTTAATGGCATTATACAGGAGGGTCCTCATTGTGCCAAGCCCACCGTGACACAGACCTCGCTTATTTTAAGTTCCCATCTGAAAGAACCATAACTTTCATTTCGTAACGCCAGGTACTTGGCAAAAGAATCGTCACTACCCACTTTGAAGTATTGGATCCGACCCAGCCGGGGTTCGAACCCACAACCTCCCACTTACGGAGCAAGCACTCTAGCAACTGACCTACCACAGTGGTATAGGAATGATGGATGAAAACTGGAATTTAATATCCCCTCCTCCTTTGAAAGACGGGTGATAACATACATAATACATACCTTCTGTCAACATGCTTCCCAGTTTTACAAAATTGTGGGTAATTTGTATCTCCCATTGCCAATACTGAGTAACTGATATGTTGTAGTGACATATCTGTAGTTATCAAGAATTCACAAAACTCCCTTGCATCTGTGGGTGGTACACCTAAAATATTTAATAAATTCAATGGTTATAAAAAACTAACTATGGTAATTTTATCTCCAAGTACCAAAACTTTGAAATAGATATTTTGACATAATGTATGTGTAGTCATGCTGTGAAGTACTTGTGCATTGTATTCACAAAACTTTCTTGGCACTATTGGTGGTATACCTGGTACCTATCATATAATGATTTCAAAAACTAAAATTAAATACATGTAACAGTAAATGTATGACTTTATCAATAACATTTCTTGAGAGTGCTCTCTAATTTTGAACATAAATGTTATCAATAGCTTTTTGTTTACAAAAAAGGGATGCGTTATTAATTTTAACTAAAACTATTGTTCAGATTATTTCTTTAAATTTTCAAACATTACGCTACTTTTTTAGGTTCTGTACAACTATGGTATAAATTATATTGTTACCACTATGGTAGCTCAAATGTTAGAATGTTGGCTTCGTATGTGGGAGGTTGTGGGTTCTAAGGACCCTTTTTGCTTATGGGACATCAAATACAAAACAGACCATAAAGTATGTCACAATACTTGTGTATATACACATAGATTCATTCTTTAAAGAGTAGAGTAATACAATTAATCACCAGCCACGCCCACAATGTTCCGACAAAGGCCAGGCATGCTTGAATTACACACAGAAAGAATGAAAACTTGGTCTGAATTGTGCCATTTAATGACGCCACTGACACTAGTATGTCATTAGTTGCCACTGCTTTGATACTGTGATGGCAGCCAGCGTGAAACATAAAAGGCATGGCCGGCAATACGTCAATTATGGTTACCCAGGAATGGCTGAAAAGTTGCTGATGTGAAATAAACAATATTCATACAACCACAATCTACTCCACTAACACTTAAGAGTGATCTTACCATCTCCACTCGTAGAAATGATAATCAAACATATCTGTTCTTGATCCCAGTCTATACAGGTGTAATCTTTAGTATTAACCATCCTGGGCTGAAATGGAGACTCATCTTTGCCAATCACTATATCCGATAACCTGTAAAACAGTAACATCGCTAAATATGTACATTGTAGCACTTTTGTTTTCATTCCTAATACATGTAGCTAAAATAGCTCGAAAAAAAGGAAGGGAGGAATGTAGCGGTCTGGGTAGCTCAGTGATAGGGCACTCACCTATAGTGCAGAAGGTCCCTGGTTCAATCCCTAGTCCTACCCTGCATTTTTTCCCTTTCCTGTTTCATAAGCAATAATATCATACCTGTCAAAGAGTTTTCTGGACACTTCTTCACTAAATAATCATACCTGTCAAAGAGTTTTCTGGACACTTCTTCACTAAATAATCATACTTGTCAAAGAGTTTTCTGGACACTTCTTCACTAAATAATCATACCTGTCAAAGAGTTTTCTGGACACTTCTTCACTAAATAATCATACTTGTCAAAGAGTTTTCTAGACACTTCTTCACTAAATAATCATACTTGTCAAAGAGTTTTCTGGCTACCTCTTCACTAAATAATCATACTTGTCAAAGAGTTTTCTAGACACTTCTTCACTAAATAATCATACTTGTCAAAGAGTTTTCTGGACACCTCTTCACTAAATAATCATACTTGTCAAAGAGTTTTCTAGACACTTCTTCACTAAATAATCATACTTGTCAAAGAGTTTTCTGGACACCTCTTCACTAAATAATCATACTTGTCAAAGAGTTTTCTAGACACTTCTTCACTAAATAATCATACTTGTCAAAGAGTTTTCTGGCTACCTCTTCACTAAATAATCATACTTGTCAAAGAGTTTTCTAGACACCTCTTCACTAAATAATCATACTTGTCAAAGAGTTTTCTAGACACTTCTTCACTAAATAATCATACTTGTCAAAGAGTTTTCTGGCTACCTCTTCACTAAATAATCATACTTGTCAAAGAGTTTTCTGGACACCTCTTCACTAAATAATCATACTTGTCAAAGAGTTTTCTAGACACTTCTTCACTAAATAATCATACTTGTCAAAGAGTTTTCTGGACACCTCTTCACTAAATAATCATACCTGTCAAAGAGTTTTCTGGACACCTCTTCACTAAATAATCATACCTGTAAAAGAGTTTTCTGGACACCTCTTCACTAAATAATCATACTTGTCAAAGAGTTTTCTGGACACCTCTTCACTAAATAATCATACCTGTCAAAGAGTTTTCTGGACACCTCTTCACTAAATAATCATACCTGTCAAAGAGTTTTCTGGACACCTCTTCACTAAATAATCATACCTGTAAAAGAGTTTTCTGGACACTTCTTCACTAAATAATCATACCTGTAAAAGAGTTTTCTGGACACTTCTTCACTAAATAATCATACCTGTCAAAGAGTTTTCTGGATACCTCTTCACTAAATAATCATACCTGTCAAAGAGTTTTCTGGATACCTCTTCACTAAATAATCATACCTGTAAAAGAGTTTTCTGGACACCTCTTCACTAAATAATCATACCTGTCAAAGAGTATTCTGGACACTTCTTCACTAAATAATCATACCTGTCAAAGAGTTTTCTTGACACCTCTTCACTAAATAATCATACCTGTCAAAGAGTTTTCTGGATACCTCTTCACTAAATAATCATACCTGTCAAAGAGTTTTCTGGATACCTCTTCACTAAATAATCATACTTGTCAAAGAGTTTTCTGGACACCTCTTCACTAAATAATCATACCTGTCAAAGAGTTTTCTGGACACTTCTTCACTAAATAATCATACCTGTCAAAGAGTTTTCTGGATACCTCTTCACTAAATAATCATACTTGTCAAAGAGTTTTCTGGACACCTCTTCACTAAATAATCATACCTGTCAAAGAGTTTTCTGGACACCTCTTCACTAAATAATCATACCTGTCAAAGAGTTTTCTGGATACCTCTTCACTAAATAATCATACCTGTCAAAGAGTATTCTGGACACTTCTTCACTAAATAATCATACCTGTCAAAGAGTTTTCTGGACACTTCTTCACTAAATAATCATACCTGTCAAAGAGTTTTCTGGATACCTCTTCACTAAATAATCATACCTGTCAAAGAGTTTTCTGGATACCTCTTCACTAAATAATCATACTTGTCAAAGAGTTTTCTGGACACCTCTTCACTAAATAATCATACCTGTCAAAGAGTTTTCTGGACACCTCTTCACTAAATAATCATACCTGTCAAAGAGTTTTCTGGACACTTCTTCACTAAATAATCATACCTGTAAAAGAGTTTTCTGGACACCTCTTCACTAAATAATCATACCTGTCAAAGAGTATTCTGGATACCTCTTCACTAAATAATCATACCTGTCAAAGAGTTTTCTGGACACTTCTTCACTAAATAATCATACTTGTCAAAGAGTTTTCTGGACACCTCTTCACTAAATAATCATACCTGTCAAAGAGTTTTCTGGACACCTCTTCACTAAATAATCATACCTGTAAAAGAGTTTTCTGGACACCTCTTCACTAAATAATCATACCTGTAAAAGAGTTTTCTGGACACCTCTTCACTAAATAATCATACCTGTAAAAGAGTTTTCTGGACAACTCTTCACTAAATAATCATACCTGTAAAAGAGTTTTCTGGACACCTCTTTACTAAATAATCATACCTGTAAAAGAGTTTTCTGGACACCTCTTCACTAAATAATCATACCTGTAAAAGAGTTTTCTGGACACCTCTTCACTAAATAATCATACCTGTAAAAGAGTTTTCTGGACACCTCTTCACTAAATAATCATACCTGTCAAAGAGTTTTCTGGACACCTCTTCACTAAATAATCATACCTGTAAAAGAGTTTTCTGGACACCTCTTCACTAAATAATCATACCTGTCAAAGAGTTTTCTGGACACCTCTTCACTAAATAATCATACCTGTCAAAGAGTTTTCTGGACACCTCTTCACTAAATAATCATACCTGTAAAAGAGTTTTCTGGACACCTCTTCACTAAATAATCATACCTGTCAAAGAGTTTTCTGGACACCTCTTCACTAAATAATCATACCTGTCAAAGAGTTTTCTGGACACTTCTTCACTAAATAATCATACCTGTCAAAGAGTTTTCTGGACACTTCTTCACTAAATAATCATACCTGTCAAAGAGTTTTCTGGACACCTCTTCACTAAATAATCATACCTGTCAAAGAGTATTCTGGATACCTCTTCACTAAATAATCATACCTGTCAAAGAGTTTTCTGGACACCTCTTCACTAAATAATCATACCTGTCAAAGAGTTTTCTGGACACCTCTTCACTGAATCCATACTCTGTACCATATATAATCAGTATCTGTCTACCTTCTACTGTGTAGTTAAGTTTATAATTATCAGAAGCACCTGTTATCTTTTGTGGCGTCACATTAGAATGCTCACTATTGTCTATAATCAATAAAAACAAGCAAATTCAGTGAATTAAGTTCCCCTGCAAGTAAGTTGTTTTTTGTTGTGATTTTCACTTATATTCAAAGGCCCATAACTCCCAGGAAAATGAGCAACCAATTAAAGATATGTATGTCTTCTATCAATGTTGATGCTTCAAATCAAGTTATTTAAAATAGTGCTTCTTAATTTTGGAGATTTGCTGTGGAATAGAAGTGACTGGACTAGACTGACAGAATGAAAGACAGAAGTTCCAATTTAACCTTCTTTGAAAGGCAAGTTATAATATAGTAATGAATCTATCAAGTAATGGAGAAAGGAAGAAGGCCATATTTATCTACTTTCTTTTTTTATCGGCCATTACTTGTTCATTTGTTGTCAGTATAATGTGACGGTGGAGTGGTACGCTTGTCTGCAGCATACTGACTCGGTGAGCTAGCACCTTAAACTTGCCTTTAGTGGTAGCTGGTACAAACTAGACCATAACACACACTCGCACTTTACATGCATACACAAATTTGTTCAAAAAATAATCCTTAGAGATTAATAAAATAGTTCTTGTCATGAAAAGCTGAAAAATTGTTGATGCAATGCTAAGCAACATTCAACAACATCAACATATTTTTCTTTACTGAGTAAACAATGGTAAAGGGGATGCCAAACCCTTTAAAATTTTATCCTGACATAAGAAGTTTCTAGGTTTCAACAATTTAAAAATTGTATAGACAAATTTCCAAAATTAGTGAAAAAAGAGTCCATTCAGAAGTATTCTTTACAAATTTGCTAAATAGCTTACTTTATGACATAACTTTATAAAAAATGCTTTCATTGATAATTACCTGGTAACCCTCCCCATATTAGCAGAAGCATTTTGTGAACTTTCAGACTACGTTCATGCAGGAGGTTAAAATGTCAGATGAAGGTTAAACAATTGAATACAGGAGTATAAATAAATTATTGTTTTCAAGTGTTTTACACAGAAAAGTGCTGTTACACAATTCCCCACACCTTGAGCAGCAGTGTTAAAGGGGGAGATCTCCCACTTTGTAGTCTTCCTAAGTTGGCAGGTATGTTACCATAATTACAATTTAGTTGTAACTTTTGTTGTTTACAGTTAAACCTGTCTGTAAAGACCATCAAAGGGAACCAGTAAATGTGGCCTTTGTGGAGAAGTGATCCTTATATACAGGCTCAAACAACATAAATAGACAGCAATTGCAATCAAATTTTACTGGCCTTTAAAACCAGATGGCCCTTATATAGAGGTGGCCTTTAAGGCAGGTTCAATTGTAATTTACCTTGATCAATAAATGCATCAATTGAGTTATCTTGATATGAACTACCAGAGGATGTAGTCAGGATAGAGTATACATAACCAATAAACACAACTAGAACTGCTACAAGCCATATCCACATCTTACATTGATGATTGATGTTGATCAACACACTGCTATTGACTGTCTGATCAACATGTCAGTTTACACTGAAATAAAAATATTAAACATTAACATGAGATTTGAGGATCAAATGCCTAATCAATCTGAAAAGCTCTGTCATTATAAGTCAATAACATGATTTATGTTTCTCAGTCTGTTTCAATCACTTCTAATTGTAAGTATTCTCTGTAGCGGCCACAGGTGGCCTACTCTTTTTCTAACTCTACAGAGTTGTCTTTAGCATTCACCGAGACAGGACCTCATCCAAAAGACTACCTGGTAACAGGCTTTTTACAGCTCTACTATGGACAGCAGATGAAAATCATATCAGAAAAAGTCCAAGTAAAGAGTGAGGTTTGAATCTACAACCCTCGACTTCGAAAGCCAGTGACAGTACCACTCGGCCATTCCAATCCATGAGCAAGCAAGCACCCTTCATCTTCTGAAGCAATATTTGCAGTATACGTGTATGTTCCATGATGAATCCATAAATGTCAAGCTTTGCTTACCTATAATCAATTAAGGCTTTGGGGTTAAGGTTTGTAAAGACTTCACCAGTTAACAAAAAGTTTAATCAATGGGAAGGATGACAAATTACAACATCCATAACAACAAACAACAAAGTGCAATGCATCTACTGGTATTATTCAAGACAAAAATACCATAGACTTAATTATATCAGTGTTGTCTCCCTTCCTCTCGACCACTGCGGTAGCTCAGTTGGTAGAGTGCTCGCTCCGTAAGTGGGAGGTCGTGGGTTCGATCCCCGGCCGGGTCTGACCCAAGACTTGAAAGTGGGTAGTGACTGTTCTTTCGCCAAGCACTCGGCATTACGAAATGAAAGTCACGGTTCTTTCGGATGGGAACTTAAAATAAACGAGGTCCCGTGTCACGGTGGGCTTGGCACGCTAAAGAACCCTGCTGTATAATGCCATCAGCGCAACGCACAGGCAAAATTTCTGCACTTTCGCCTATAGCTGGCGACGTCTCGATATAAGTGAAATATTCTTGACTGGGACGTTAAACACCATTACTCAACTCAACTCAACTCTCCCTTCCTCTCCTCCCTACGGTGCCCCCATTACTATAAATTCTTTCCTGGTTTAGAATTTTTGGTAACTGAAAATATAGGGAAAAATCACTGATGTGGGCAAGTCATTGGAATCTTAACAACGGTGTGTTTATTCCATTGGAATAAAATTTCTAAAATTACTCATTCTGTAGTGGTCCGAGTAGCTCAGTTGGTAGAGCACTTATTTCCTGTGTGGGAGGTCCCAGGTTTCATCCCCTGTCTGACCCTGCAATTTTTCTCCTTTCAGCAGTTCAGTTACAATTCCAAACAAAGAAAACACTAGCAAATTTATTCCTTTTCACTGTGTGGATTAATATTAATAATACATTGTAGTATAGTCAAACAACATTGACATGTCCAGTTGAACTTTAATTTAAATATTTATTATGTATGGAATGCCTGAGTCACATTATATACTTAATCTAGGATTAAGTTACTTAATCTAGGATTAACGCTCCTTAATCTTGGATTAAGTAACTTAATTACAATTAACGCTACTTAATTGATTTTCTCGTTAATGTGAAATTAACCCCAGTTAAGTGACTAAAATCAATTAAGTACAGAAAATCCAAGATTAAGTTCTCCTAGAAATAACTTAAGTGCTTAATCTAGGATGAAGTAACTTCATCCTGGATTAACGCTACTTAATTACTTAAGTGTAGTTGTTACTATTTTGGGAACATACTTTCCAGATCGGGATGTAACGTACAATTTGATTGGTTCATCCTAGGAATATTACTGATAGTGGACTTTAAATGGACTTTAAATGCTTGAAACAATATTTAAAAGTAATTAATAGTGATAGTGAACGTTAAATGGACCTTAAAGGCTTTAAACAAATCAAATATTTAAATATTTAAAAGTAATTAAATAGACAAATCAAATGAATAATGAAATAAAGTAAATTTATTTATTTATTTTTTTATTTTTTAAAATGTCAAATGATTAATTTAATTCATGTTTAAGAATACCGGTAAATATATTCATTTATTCATTCGTTTATTTATTATTTATTTATTTATTTGATTTGATTTTGTTTTGTTTTGTTTTATTAAACACAGCGTATTTTTAAATGCGAGAGAGAGAGAGAGAGTCAACTTGTTTCGTTGACGAGGCATGGTGTAAAAACAAATTTTGATAATGCTAAAATATATTTGGGATTCAACAGATATAAAATCTTTACGTGTGAACTTATGGATCATGAAACGAGATAACGGTACCCCGCACTATTGGCCAGTTTAATATATGGGTACTATATATTGGCCATTTAGTATATGGGTCTATACACGTGCATAATACAAGGTGTCATACTGTCAATTACCAAAAGTAATTCAATGACTGGTTATGTACACATATTTGTTGTTTTTCTCAGAGCTGAGACATATGTCTGTTTTTCTTTACCAGTCTCGCAGTCATCGTTAGATTTTTTAACAAATAAAAATGGTTATAGATAATTTTTATTTCAACTTAAAAAAAAAAAATAAAAGACCGCTGGCTACATATGGATTAACGGTCTCGGTGACGAGAGAGAGATATGTTTGTGTTTTACTGGCTAAAACGTTTTTAACCCAGAGACAGAAAATCAAATAAAGTAAAATAATAATAAAAAAATAAATAGTAGCAGAAGTTCTTTGAGAATTATTTAACACAAATTTATTTTAATCAATGAAAACTTATTAAAATAAAATAAAAAAGTATTTATAAGTATTTAATTTATTTTATTTTATTCATTTAAAAGTAAATAAATTAAAAAAAAATTAGAATAGAGTAAAATAAAATAAAATAATTAATTACAAATGTATATATATAAATAGTAGCAGAAGTTCTTTAAGTATTAATTTAATGTAAATTCGTTGTAATCTACGAATTCTTAATACATAAAATAAAATAAAATGTACTTAATGATTTATTTTTTATTAATTAGATACCTTTTAAAAAGCCCGGTTATAGTATATTTGTGTTAATGGCTTTCATTGGCTGAAGTCGTCAACCCGTTTTTTTATCCAATCAAATTACTTCATCACTTAATCCTGGATTTTCTCTACTTCATTGGAATTACAGTGTATAACTTCACTTAAGTAGTTAATTCCACTTAACTGTAGTTAAACATCTAATTAACATGAAGCAGAGAAAATGCATTTTCTCTCACTTAATTCAACTTAAGCTGAGTTAACTAGAGTTAAGTTAATTTAAAGTCACATTAATGTGCTTAATCCTAGATTAAGTAGCGTTAATCCTAGATGAAGTAACTTAATCCAAGATTAAGTAGCGTTAATCCTAGATTAAGTAACTTAATCCTAGATTAAGTTAATAATGTGACTCAGGCATTCCATAATTATGGGCAAGTACAATTATGTGTGTTTATACTGTCTACGTCATGGGAGACATGCATTGTGTATTAATTAACTTAGATTCCTAACAATACACATGTATTTGGTTAATTCTTATATATGAATATTCCTGATAAAAGGTCAAGCGGACAGGTCAATGTTGTTTGACTATATATAATAATTATTCTTATTTCATTTATTATATTTTAATATGTTCATGATGTTATTATATTAATTAATGATTTTTCTGTTGTTGATTATTTGATTAGCCTTCCAAGAGAACACTTTTACCTTAAAAAACCTGATGTTCTCTCATTGTAGTCAAAATTTCTGAAATTATTACAATAGAGCTGGTGACATCTCGATATTAATGAAATTAATTATCAACTTGTTAAAAGCATGTAAAAGTTGAGTTAGCCTTTTGACCTTTGCACAAAATCGAAGTACTCTTAAATAACACCAGTGCATCGTATTCAAGGCTAATTATCATATTAAAGTGCATTCCGTTCAAGAAAAAGCCAAAATTACATTTCATTCCAAATAGATCAGCCGCCTGCAGTTACCAAACACCTGACCTGTTACCTGTTGCATTTCCGGAACTTACTGGAGGGATTTACGAAAACAAGACGTCGGCAACTCTTTTATTGCGAAGTTAGAAATTTATTGGCGGTCATTTCAACATGCGAAGTCGGTTGTGTTTTGTTTTGATTTCTGTTAACAACATTTTTCTTGGTGAGATACTCGTTACAAAACATACAATAGACTCACAATCTTAAAAAAGTTTAAATGAGCGGTCTCTGTTATCGTTAGAGACTTTCATATATCGCGTACACGGGGATCACAAGTCTGTGCTAAAAGTAGACTCCCAAGAAAAAGGAAGAAACCACCATTCTAAAAGTAGAGCCCCATATATACAGAGTACTCTACTGAATAATCTGGCCTCCTTTTAAAACCCAGTCTGACACATTCTTTCAACAATGCAAATTGTGTTGCTCTACCACACACACCTGACCTATCCAAACTTCTACATTCCTCCCGTATGTGGGATATTTCACCTGATTTCCCTCTGAATTTGATGGACTTGGCCTACATGGCCCTCATGGTCAGTTGCCAGTTCACCAATTCTGAGCGCGGCACTGGCTACCAAACTAACAAAAAGGAGAAACTAGTGGACCTCCTAATCCGACTAATCAGCCTACAAAACCACATGAGTTGCCCTTCTGGAGCATCCAATCTTGCCAGTTTCCAAAATTTTCACTTTGTAGCAAAAATTCCAATTGCTAATTGATTAATTAATCATTGACAGATATTTCTCTATAATTATTGATTGTTAATTTTTGTCCAATTGGACGTCAATTGTATTTGACTTAAGACAAATAATTTAATTTTTCTTTGTTTCAAGCATTTTGATTTGTCAGGTCTTTTCGTTATGTTTATATCTGTGTCAGTTCAATTAAACTTTTAAAGGGTATTAAAATCAGTAAAGTAATACATTTGTATTATCCCTATAGTCATAATAGTGTGAATGCAGTTTGGAAAAATGATGTCTCCTTTACCAAAGGTATCTGGTCAACTCGTTCCAATTCCAACTCGTTCCAACTGATTTTCGCCAACTCGTTCTAACTTTTTTACCAACTCGTTCCACTTTTTTATGCAGAGTTTTTACACCTCTGTTTTTATTACCAACTCTTTCCAACTAAATTACCAACTCGTTCCAACTTTTTTACCAACTCGTTCCAACTTTAAGAATTTTAATTGAATGATTTTAACCGTTACCAACTAGTTCCAACTTTTATATAATTAAATAATTATGATTTAAAAATCAAGGATCTTCTAATTTTTAATTAATCACAACGTTGCCCAGCTCTATCCACGCGAAGGTATCCTCTTCAAGAGCCATAATAGTCCAGAGTTCCAAAAGATATATATTGCAGATTTAATTTTTTTAATGTTACATTTTTTCTTTATATTTGGAACCTTCTTTTTTTCTTTTCATTTCTTTTGTATCTTTCTTCATTTCTTTTCTTATTGTGTTTATTATTTTATTCATTCTGATTGGTTTGTTGTTATTTTTGACTGTTATCGAGTAGTTTTTTTTAAAGTTCGTTTGATCTTGTTTGAGAATACTTTGTGTTTTTTTACGCGCACTTGTCGGTATTTAAAGAGGAAAAACAACCTAATTTTTCAATCGTACACTAATGTTTACAAAACAAGTAGACAGTTTATTTGCGAAACTAAAATTCCTTGAAACAATAAAGGATGCGCTTGTTAACCGGACAACTCTCCGTTTATCTGTTTATGGTGGCGATCTACTTAATAGTTCCGACAGTCGTGATAAACAAAGACATAGCAATTAATTGTGATCACCATATATGAAATTATTTATTATTTATCTGTTATATAATTTATTTGTTAATTTAATTGTTTATCTATATTATGCTATTCTTAGTACGTCAGGTTTAATGTGTGTTTATAACTTGAAATAATGGAAACTATGGGGAATATTTATCTATTGAAAATAAAATAAAATAAAATAAAAACGCATGTTCATCTTATCAACTTAATTGAGAAATTTGGTATGAGTTGGTAGTTGGAACGAGTTGGCAAAAAATTTGGAACGAGTTGGTAATTCAGTTGGAACGAGTTGGTAGTCAAAAGTGGAACGAGTTGGCAAAAGTCAGTTGGAACGAGTTGGAATTGGAACCAGTTGACTAGTATTCTTACCAAATATGGGTACAAGTTAATTAAATCAGTCACAGTTTGGTAGAAGTTGGGACACACATGTTATATCAACACATTACTTATGTTTTTCTCATAGACTTGATTGATTGATTGAATGGGTTTTAAAATCCTAGTCAAGAATATTTCACTTATATTATACTTAGATGTCACCAGTTATAGGTGAAGCGGCAGAAAGTTTGACCTTTGAAATGTGCTTAGAGCAATATGCAGTGAGGGTTCTTCAGTGTGCCACACCTGCCATGACACAGGGCATTGGTTTTTAAAGTCTCTTCATAAGGACCCAATGGCAATGACTCATTTCTAAATGCTAAGTGCTTCGGACCCCCACCCTAGGGTTCCAACCTACAACCTCCCACACACAAAGCTGAGCTACTGTATTGGTCATAGATATGAGGTAATATTGAAAGTTTTACAAATTGCAGGAGAAGAGATATCTGTCTGAAGTAGGAATACATAGTCGCTGTATATGTTGAGATAATGTTAGCAGTTATACATTAATACCAGTAGCTGGATCAGTATGGGTAAAGTAAAGAAAATTTTGCCCCAGGTGAGTCAAGGAATTGACTTTAACTACAACAAAAAAAATGTAAATTGTAATTCATCACTACCAATTGATCAGTAAAACTTTAAAAGCAAATGTTTTGAAGGGTTTGGGCAATAAATTGAGAGAGGTTTATGTAGAAACGGATTACAGAACTTCCTCTTCTGGTGTACATAATGTTATAAGGTCAAATCCTAGTTCTGATGTCCAAATTTTACAGTTTACCAGTATGACAATGTGACATGTACTGCACTTAGCTCAAGTTAGGTATAATGTATAGGTGTAAGGTCAATGTAAAGAGGTTTAATCTTGATTCCAGTGTCTTAATGTCATGTCTACAGCATCATATCTTCATATTTGGATTGATTTTGATTTAACTTTAGGGCTCTCAGTGGATCATATTTGGGTGGATATTAGACACCATTCACAAACATCAAACTGATTTTCACAATTTTAAAAAAAAACTTATAAAATTGACTATAAAAACAGTAAAACAAATATAGAAACTAAAAATAACCTGGGTCAAAACTCAATCTGGAAACAAATGAAACTAATACATGTATATATATATATATACAATGTATTAGCAATAAAAATCATTCACCATGTTTTCATTGTTTATTTTACTGTTTTGTAACAATAAAAGTAATTAGTATTTTCCCAATTTGGGCTATTTTTCACAATTCCAAAGACCCCCGGGCCGATTTACAAAAGATTGAGAGATATCCCTTAACTTTGCACAAATGTATATTGACATAACACTTTAGGAAGAGTATATAAAATAAGTTTTCTCATAAAATAATATGAAACAATTGCCTCAGAGATGTTGGTGGTAGAAGATTTCTGGCTGTCAAGAGACAACAGAGTTCGCCGCTGTACCATGTGATACCCTCTAACGTTTGTGCAGAACACTTATTTTCAATGGATATGGAATTGCTTAAGATGACGTTTTCCCGTAAAAATGACGTCATTCCGGGAAAATGTGACGTTGATGTTTTCCAAAACGTTCTGCACAAACATTAAGAGGTATTGATCACGTGGTACAGGGGCGAACCCCATTCTAGTTGCATTCACTATAATTTTGTAAATATACAATAAACCTGTATAATAAGACCTCCCTTTGGATCTAAGACACATGGGTGCTTTAGACAAGCTGTCTATATATAGACATCCTTTTTGGTTGTAATATGAAACAAAGAAACCTTAAAACACCAGGGGTCAGTTGTTCGAGGCGTGATTAGTTTAATCAGCTGATTAGTCAAAATTTAAATAATGAATAATTTCAAATATGTTGTGAAATTAATGTTGAAAATGTCGTAAGTGAATAGAATTTCAACAAACTTAAATACATGGTTATAAATCTATGGATTTGATTATGGTATGTTGATTTTTATTGACGTTTTAAATTTGTGTTAATCATTGATTTAGCTAATCAAGCTTCAAACAACTGGGTCCAGTTTTAATGGACAGGTGGTCTTCATATAAAGACAGTCATTACAGCATGTTTTACTGTATTTGCAATACACATATAGTTTCAATAGTACATTTATGTATTTTCATTTGCACAGTGTTTTTCAAATTATCCTTAGTTAGAGAGCAATGCAGTCATATTGGCTATAAATGGCATTGCCTGCTATGAATGCCATTGGTCACATGACTTTGCAATAGACAAATTATAATTACAGCATTAATTTTTGAGTTGCTGAATAAACTAAATATTTTAAAAAAATATTCACTGAAAATATAACAATTGAACTGTTTTGAAATGCCACAACTTTGGAAGGCAAACCAATCATACCAGGGTAGTGCATGTTATTCAGTTTGCCTTGCAAGGCTGTAACATTCATATTGACTATAAACGACATTTAAAAACAGTTCAGTTGTTAAATAATTATCATTTTATCATTATAGGAAGACAACCAAAAAAAGATATCCAGCTTTTTCCAGGTAAAATGAATATATATTTAAATACTCATTACTCACATATACAGAGAAACACAGAGAGAGAGAGAGAGAGATGTTTAGTTATCTTTTTAAAAGTTGTATTTAGGAAAAATTGCAAATATTTGTGCTGCTGAAATCATTTACATTGTTATTGCACTACATTTATTACTGAATATTTAAAACACTACAATAGCTCTGTTGATAGAGTGCTTGTATTGGGAGGTCATGGGTTCAAACCTCCATTGGGGTCTGACCAAGACTTTCACCTAGCACTGGGCATTTAGAAATGAAAGTCACAGGATCCTTCAGAAGAGAATCTAAAAATTGATGTCCCCTGTCATGGCAGACACGGCACATAAAAGAATCCATTTTGCACCTTACCCTGAGCCTACTGCAAAGGTAAAAATTTCTACAACTTCACCTATAGATTTTTCTTAATATAAGTGAAATATTCTTGATTGGGATGTAAAACCCCATTTTACCAATCAATTAATGGATAGTTTGTTGTTTGCAAATATTTTTAAAGATATCCATGTGTTTAAAATATATTTTTTTTATTCTTTTAGACAGGAGCTTCTAAACCTGTAAATAGTGAATTATTTACACACCTTGGAGGAAAAGCCAATCAGCCAAAATGTACATCAAAACTTTCTTTGAAAAAGACAAAAACAGATACAGACAAGCTAAAATTTACAGAAACCAAGTCAAAGGAAAATACAACGGGAAACAAAACAGGAATTTGTGATGTTGTAGATATTACTAGTCCAGTGAAGGAAAATGATATCATTTGTTCTCCCGTTTTTAAAAAGACAAACGCAAGTAATTCAAACATCAACACCTGTGACAAAGAACCTACTGTGATTCCAGAAACTCAGCATTTTATAAGTCCAGTGACACCTACATGTAAATCAAGGGGAGATAACAAGACTGTTAATAGTCCTGGTGAAGAATTGCTGATTATACCTGACACTCCTGAGGACAGCACTTCAGAATTTGACAAGAAAAGGAAAAATTTCAGTCGTAGCTTTTTGATTGGTTCCTCTTCTCTTGGACGGAGACCTGGTAAAAAAAATACACCTGATCATTCGAAAAAGACAAAGAAAATTTTACATAAAAAGAAAAGTTTAATATCTGTATCAGTAAATTTTAACCAGAGCTCAGAAAAATTACAATCAGAAACTGACATAACAAAGAGTGAAGATCCAGCCATTGGTTGTACCGAAAAATCACCCGAAAAATTCACAGAACTTGAAAATGCAAATGATCTTTTAAGTTTTGAACAAAATGAAGACAAAGAATGCAAGTCACCTGTCAAAATATCTGAAGATTTACCTAAAGATACTGAAAATTTATGGCATGTCGATGGCGAATCTGATAATTCCAAGAATTCTGAAAATGTCGAGGGAGACACTCCGGTAAAATACAATGACTCAAATTCTAAATTTAAAAGGATGAGCAAGCCAGGATTAAGTCCTGTAGCTAAAAAGATAAATAGTCAGAGTGATCTAGACGTAGCTGATGATAGTGACATGAAAATGACGGAAACCAAGTCACCAGAAGCTGAAAAAGAAAAGGTTAAAAGAGTTCTCTCCCTTGGAGTGTCAAATAAAAGGAAATCATTGAAAGCCAACAATACATCTAAGATGAATGCTTATCAAATGTCAATGAATATTTCAAATAAAAAGAAAAATATAACAGATGTTAAGCATGTTAATTTGGAAGATGATGATGTTTTAGGTGAAATATTACAAGAACTTAAACAAACACCTAAAAGTACCACTGTTTCTAAAGAAAAAAGTTCAAAATCTCCATCTGTATTTACAAAAAATAAAGATTCTTTAAGTAGCAGCAGACACAAAAAATTGGACCATTTTGACCAATCTCTGACAGAAGAAGAAATGAATTACTTCAGCGAGTTAGATAATCAGTTACATGTTAAGTGTGTTGTGGAAGAGAATACTACTAAACAAGTTGTCAAAGAATATCCACCACTGGCAATGGTGAAGGATGTTAAAAATCTAGGAAAAAGCAAAAATGTGTTTAAAAAGAATAAGACATCTGCAGATAAAAAGAATTGTGTTTAATCTCTGATAACAAGTATTCAGATAAAAATGGATTGAATTTGGTCTCTGATAGCAATTATCTGGATAAACATAGTTCGAAATTAACACCAGATGACCAGAGTTCTCTCCCCTGTAGTTTGACTAGTAGTGCTGTAATTAGAAATGATGATGTTGATTGTAAAATTGATGAATGTGACATTTCCAGGACAGAAAGGTTAGAAACTGAAATTAGTGATAACATTGATACATTGACACCATCTTGTGATGTGAATAAAGTCGTACCCACACAAAATATAAAGGAGTTTTCTTCACAGAAATCCTTAGTCAGCAGTGCCACAGATAAAGGTCATGATGAAATGGATATAGATGAATATAATACACAACTTGATGGTCAGGAACTCTGTAATGAATTTGAATGTCTTTCTCCTTTTAAAACCAGGTATGTAATAAAGAATTGCGTGAATTTATTTATTTATTACTGATCAAAATTATTTCTAATCTAGCATTCAAAATTATTTCTAATCTAGCATTCAAAATTATTTCTAATCTAGCATTCAAGATACAGTCTAATCTGTCTAAAAAGGCCACCCAAGGGTACCAGTGAAAGTGGTCTTTATGAACAGGTGGTTTTTGTATAAAGGCTCAAATAATACGAATAAAGAACTATTGGGTACAATTCCACTGGCCTTTATAACCAGATGGCCCTTATATAGAGATGACGGGTTGGAATGTACCAAGTATTCAGATTTTAAGATTTTTTTAGTGTTTTTGATCAACAAAGGGGAAAGTTGTTGGTTAATAATTTTTTGATGCACTTATTATGCAGGTCTAAAAGTTTTAAATTTTGTTTAAATTCACCAACTTGTTTATGATGTCTTTTGAATAGTTTGTCGATTCGCTGATTGCATTAGCTTTTTCAAAAATTACCTATCTCTATTTCTCAGTTTTTTAATGTGTTTATTTGCAGAACCCTTCTTTAATTCTAAAATATGATTTAATGTGTGTTGATTTCAAGCAAGTTTTAATTGTAAAGCATGTACATGTATACTTATAGAGTTTTACATGTTGAAAATATTTACTTCAAAATTTTCAGACCAGAAGATGATCGTTTCAGAATGGAACCACACTGCAGGCAGTATGGTAGACACATGGTCACAAATGTAGAATATACACAGTAAGTTTTGATTTTGTTGATAAAATATGCATTTAAATGTGGACTGAAAAGAGACATTTAACATCATATACATGTAAAGAACACTGCTACTTCAAACAATCTTTTTTAATAATAAAAGATAAAAAGATTTTTTAATACATTGTGAAATTTCTCAGTATTAACAAAAGTTAAAGAAATAAAAATTAGTAATTTAAGTTAATGAAATTTTCTGTTGGTAAAAAATACAGCGGAACTGCCATTGAATGTAGTCACCTGGACTTGGGCTTATTGTTGGAGCTGAACATCAATATGTGATCTGAAATCCAGATTCCTTTGTCATAGGCAATGAAAAAAATCATGAAAAATTAAAATATTGAAAAAAGTAATAGAAAATAATGCTGCTATAAAAATAAACATTTAATTAAAAACAAACATCCCAATGTGAAATTTAATCTCTTCATTTGATTACAGAGGACATCAGGATATGATTTTGACTTTGACAGATTGTGTAACAGAAACTACAAGATATTGTCACCTGGCAGGATTCTGGTAAGGTATTGTTATACATGTATTACCATTAGGGTAGCTCATTTGTAGTGTGCTGGCTTCATATGTGAAAGGTTTGGTGGGCTTCAAACTTGGGTCAGAGTCTGACTAAGACTTAGGCAGTGACTGTTCCTACGC
Organism: Anadara kagoshimensis; assembly: GCA_021292105.1. NCBI lineage: Eukaryota > Metazoa > Mollusca > Bivalvia > Arcoida > Arcidae > Anadara > Anadara kagoshimensis. The sequence continues at coordinate 29,802,626 of CM037874.1, read as the reverse complement.
CAAACACTGGACATTGAGAAATAAAAGTCAGTGTCCTTCAGAACAAATCTTAATAACTGATGCCCCATGTCATGATAGGCCAGGCATGTTAAAGAACCCTCCCTGCACATTGCCTGAGTACACAGCAAAGGTAAGAATTTCTGCCACCTCACCTATAAGCTGGTGATATTTCAATATAAGTGAAGTATACTTGACTGGGATTATAAAACCCCATTCATTCATTCAGTCAATCATGATATATTTATGAACATTGATGAATTGATAAATCTTGAGTATAATGGTTATTGTCTTCAGGTAACTGAGATTGTGAGAAGCTTTAGTTAGATAGTGTATTTTTAAGATTCAGTGAGAAAAAACTGCCAAATTTACAAAATTTATTAGGTGAATGTCTAACATTTTAACTTGCCAAGCAGTCATTTTTAAGTGTGTCTTGCAATCTGACTACTATAAATGTCAAACCTTTTCAATGATTTCAAAAATGTCTAGCTTGGAGACCCTCTAGGTTATTTATACATTTGTTTTAATTGTTTAGAACAAACCCATTTCATTGTTCACTATTTGTTTTCATTCTTTAAGAAATTGCCATTGAATGGTTTATGCCATTATTCAGTCTAGGTATTTTCAGAATGGACCATTTTCAAAAGCTTTCCTCTAAAACTAATTAACATCAATTTTTTTGCATTCAGATAATGTTGAATATGACCAACCCAATATGGCCTTGACAATTAGGTCATTTTTCAAAATAAGGGATCAATAGCCCCATGGTTCCTTCTAGAAAGAACACTGATTACAGTCAATTCTGTCTATAATGGTCACCAAAGAGAACCAGTGAAAGTGACCATTTTGGGTGGGTAACCCTTATTAGCTCACCTGAGCCGAAAGGCTCAGATGAGCTTTTGCTATCTATCACCGTCCGTCGTGTGTCGTGCGTCGTGCGTAAACTTTACATTTTAGTCTTCTCCTCCAAAACTCCTGAGCCAAATTTGATGAAACTTGGTGATTATTATGCCTGGGTAACAGGCTTTCAAAATTGTGTTCGGGGTTTGATCACGCCCAACAATATGGCTGTCGTTACTATAAATAGCCAAAAGACAAAAAAATCTTCTTCTATGAAACCAAAAGGTGCAGGCAAATTTTGATTAGATTTTTGGATTCAGGATACCTAGATACATTAAAATTGTGTTTTTCATGAAAATTGGACGAAAAATAGGTTACGCGTTTTTTGCATAATATTATGTAATTTTTAAAATGAGACTTTTATTGTTATAACTTCATAATGGCTGAAGATAATTGTATGGAATTTTCACTGTTGATCTTGTCTTGCGATTTTCTTCCGATTGATGTCAAAGGTCAAGGTCATGTCCCAGTTTTTGACCTTTGATAAAAATGCTATTTTTTAAACATTTTTGGTGATAATGACGTAGGATTTTTGGTTAATTGTAGGTATTGACATGATGATCATTGATTAAGGTCATGGGTTCAAAGGTCAAGGTTACAGATGTACAAGTTTACCAAAATAGTTAATTATCTGCAAAACTATGAACTTTTTGTATAGGCATGTATATTAGAATATTGTAGGTAATGGCCCAATGGTTATTTTGGTATATGAATAAAGGTCATGAATTCAAAGGTCAAGGTCACAGATGTAAACAAGTACTGAAATGATTATTTTTTTCAAAAACTATAGACTTTTTGTATAGTCATGTATATTAGAATATTGTAGGTAATGGCCCAATGGTCATTTTGATATATAAATAAAGGTCATGAGTTCGATTTCAAGGTCACAGATGTAAACAAGTACTGAAATGATTATTTATCTCAAAAACTATAGACTTTTTGTATAGGCATGTATATTAGAATATTTTAGGTATTATCCTAACGATCATTTTGATATATGAATGAAGGTAATGGGTTCAAAGGTCAAGGTCACAGATGCGAATGAATACCTGAATGGTTAATTATCTATCTTGAAAACTATTAACTTTTTGTATATGCATGTATATTAGAATATTGTAAGTATTAGCCTAACAACCATTTTGATATATTAATGAAGGTTATGGGTTCAAAGTTCAAGGTCACAGATGTGAACAAGTTACAAGTTCTGAAATGATTATTTATCTCAAAAACTATAAACTTTTTGTATAGGCATGTACCGGTATATTAAAATATTTAGGTATCCTAACGATCATTTTGTGGAAGCGCGTGGCCTAGTGGTTAGGGCGTTGGACTCATGATTCGAAGGTCGTGGGTTCGATCCCTGGACCGGTCGATGTGTTGTTTACTTGAGCAAGATACTTAATTTCACGTTGTTCCAGTTCACTCAGCTGAAAAATAAATGAGTACCAGCAAAATGCTGGGGGTTAACCCTGCGATGGACCGGCGTCCCATTCAGGGGAGAGTCTTGTACTCTCAGTCGCTTAACGCCACCGAAACCGGGATAAGCTCCGGCCTGATGGGCCTAATGGCTCGGGACAGACTTTAACTAACTTTAACTTAACGATCATTTTGATATATAAATGAAGGTAATGGGTTCAAAGGTCAAGGTCACAGATGCGAATGAATACCTGAATGGTTAATTATCTTGAAAACTATTAACTTTTTGTATAGGCATGTATATTAGAATATTGCGTGTACTGGCACAATGGTCATTTTGATATATGAATGAAGGGCATAGGTTCAAATGTCAAGATCAAAGATACAAACAAGTACTGAAATGATTATTTATCTCAAAAACTATAAACTTTTTGTATAGGCATGTATATTAGAATATTTAGGTATTATCCTAATGATCATTTTAATATATGAATGAAGGTCATGGGCTCAAAGGTCAACTTCACAGATGCGAATGAATACCTAAATGGTTAATTATCTTGAAAACTATTAACTTTTTGTATAGGCATGTATATTAGAATATTGTTGGTACTGGCACTATGGTCATTTTGATATATGAATGAAGGGCATGGGTTCAAATGTCAAGATCAAAGATACAAACAAGTACTGAAATTATTATTTATCTCAAAAACTATAAACTTTTTGTATAGGGATGTATATTAGAATATTGGCCTAATTATCATTTTGATATTTGAATGAAGCTCATGGGTTCAAAGGTCAAGGTCACAGGTGAGCGTTGAGGCCCATGGGCCTCTTGTATATAGGCTTAAATAATAATATTATTTAAGCCTATATATAAGGGTTACCCACCCAGTACTGGCCTTTCAAAGCAGGTGGTCCTGATATAGTGAGGGCCTTTGAGGTAAGTTTGACTGTATTTATAAACTTGTATCATTGATATTTATACAGGGCCGATACCCACATACAAGAGGAGGATGTAGTACATATAATAGCTAAGACTGATGATCAGGGGAATTATAAGATAACAGATACAGACGGACTGATTGTTGTCAATCCAGACTTGCTGTTATCTGGTACTGCTGTGGTATCAAGTGTGTTTTGTATGAGAAAGTAAGATACATGTACATGTACATATATTATATAATTATTTTGCTGCAGTAGTGTTGAAAATACTGTATATCACCTTTTTTTCGCGAACACTTCATTTTCGCGATATTCGCGATCTGTTCAAGAATCGCGAAAACAAAGTGTGTGAAAATAAAAATTCATGAATTGGGTAAAGGCTGCGTAACTAATTGAACATTATATTAACATTCAACTCAGTTGCTATAAGAAAAACCTTCTTTAATTTTCGGGTTCCACATAGCATATTGCGATAATTTCATGTCGCAAAATTGTTTTCATCACGGGATCGCGAAGTTAAAGTGATTTACAGTTTATGTTTTGTAATGTAGGAATGTCTTGATTATTTTGTTGAAAAAGTATGAGGCATAGCAGTTATTCTCTTCCACATAATTGGAGGGAGAGAGACCTCGGCATTTGAGTGATTTAAAGTGCTGACTTAAGGAACACAATTCCTCTCACTATCAAGGTTCAGTTCCCACTTGGGCAGATTCTAATGTGAAAAAGTTCGTCAGCTGGCTTGCCGAAGGTAGGTGTTTTTTCTCCAGGCACTCTGGTTTCCTCATCTCAATACAAGTGAAAACCTACTCTAACAAGTGGTTTTTGATCAAAGCCCTTGTCAAATTCCAATGGTACACAGCTCTTGTCAAATTCCAATGGTACAAATTCTAGTATTAGGAAATTTGCTAGTTTACTTGCCAAAGGTAGTTTGTTTACCCTATTTACTTGTTTCCTGCACCATCTCAAACACAACTTTCTCAGGTTAAGTTTTGGCTGATGTACATGTATAATATCATTATAAACAGCCAGTCATTTTAAGATTACATTATATCAGTAAAGGTGAACCAAGGTAAGGTTACATTATATCAGTAAAAGTGAGCCTGAAAGTGAGGGTAGTTCTGTGATTATGAAATCTTAAGGTCTTTCTTTTATGTACTGTAAACCAACTTTTATTCGTGTGCGAATAACTTTGGCATGTTTCCCGGGGACAAAATAATCGTGATTGTTAATCGTCACGAATTTGTTTATGAAAATGGTTTTATTTATACCAAATATTCAGCTAAAGACCATATCGTGAACAATGATAGTCTCAAAATGGTTTTGGTAAGAGAATCGTGAAAGTTAATATCCGCGAATAAAAGTTGGTTTACAGTATCACAAACATATATGTTATATATCCCAGATTTGACCCCTTAAAATATCAGGAAGGGCGAAGGAAACCAGAGTGCTAGGAGAGAACCACAAACCTTTAGTAAGTAAACAGACAAACTTTCTCACACTAGGATCTAGATGCATCCATTCATTTGTGTAAAAATGCTTCATTGATCAACCTTTCCATAAATAAATATTTATTCATTGTAAAATGTGTTATTTTCATCTTTTCACCATTGTGTATTTTATCTACTTTTAGGTCGATATTGAATGAGAAGTTTAAGGTAAATTTTACATAATATCTCTTCATGCTTGCTATTACTGTAATTGCCATATCGCCGGCCACGCCTTCTAGGTTCAGACACTAGCTGCCATCATGGTACCAAAGCAGCATCACGGCAACTAATGACATATTAGTGTCAGTGACTTCATTAAATTGCACAATTCTTGTCGAGTTTTCATTTTAATTGACTGTGTATTATCTTCATTTGTTTTAACCACAGGGCTCTAAAGTCACAACTGAGTCGCTGCCTTTTGGCAAGTTATGTTTTAATGTTACTGACACAAGACTAAAATTTACTGATCTAAGAGTAGTAACCAGTTCCTGTTACTTTGCAGTTTAATTCTATGACAGAAAACTTAAATGGTGCATACATGTATATATGTAATACAGTAGCATTTTGATAATGTGGTTTTTGTTTTCTTGAATACAATTGGTAGCTGAGAAGTCGTTTTTGTTTTCTTAAATACAACTGGTAACTGGGAAGTCATTATTTAGTTTCATTTGTTTTTCATGTTATCAAAGTTTTCTTTATAATCTATTGGTCCATAGGACCTTATACAGACCCAGTGGAATTAAAGACATTGCCTAAGTTGTTGTTATAAATACTTTTTGGATGTTTTTCATTGTAACATACATATACCCCATTTATATTAAATATATTTCAGGGTTGTGATAGTAAGAATGTACAGATGTTATATGGTAGCATCATACACTCTGTATTTCAACAGGTATGCTAAGTGTAATTTATATAAATGTACATTGTTTGCAGAAAATCTCATTTGTGACAAAATTTATTTCCCGCTTTGCCTTGATGTTCCAAAGCTTTACAATTCTCTCTCTCTCTCTCTCTCTCTCTCTCTCCTCTCTCTCTCTCTCTCTCTCTTGAAAGCTATGGTGGCCTAATTGATAAGATGTCAGTCTACAAATCCAGGGTATCTCAATGCTATGAGTTCAAGCCCTATTCAGACCACATGTAGGAAAGTGAATTTTCCTTGCCGTTGGCCTTTTCAGGTTCACCTGGTATAAGTATAATGTGACTTGGGGAGTACGCTTGTCTGCGGCATACTGAATCTGAGCTAGCATGTTAAAGTCGCCCTGAGTGTGCACTAGTACAAGGTAGACCATAAAACACACTCCCACTTCACATGCATACACAAAATTGTTCATAGATTACTCCATACAGATTGATAAAATAGTTCTCATCGCAAATAGCTGAAAAATTGCTGATGTGACATTAAGCAACGTTTAACCAATCAACCATCTCTCTTTCTCTCTTTTGAATTAATATCAACCTGAAATTAAGCTTTACTTAACTTAAATAACTTGTCTTTTAATGACTGAATTTGCAGAGTTTTTTTCATAATTTATACAAGAATCTATTTTTATTTTATCTGCACGTAATCCATGCTACAGTACCTTGTCAATTAATGTTTTATTAAATGTTATTTCTACATGTACATGTATGTGCTTTATCAGACAGATAAAAATATTATCACAAAATTGAAAATGTTTGCAAAAGACACTGGTTACTATAACTACATATACATGTACATTGTATATTCTTCGTTAAATTTTTTTCTGTGTTCTTTTCCAGCAATCCATATTTAATGTACACACTTTAAATCCTATTTTGTCATTTTTTACTTGCATGTCATGTGTAACTACCATGATACATATATTTTGTGTTTTTCCAGGTTTTACAAAAGAAACTTGTAGAAGAAAACAAAATACTGGTAGAAGCAGAACAAGTTGTAAAACAGAGTAAATATCTACATGAGATGTAAGTAAAAACATTAAATTATTTTTACAAGTCTTATACAATTAAACTTGTTATAGTGATTGATTTATTTGTCTGATAAAGCAAAGAACTTTCTTACATTATCGTAAAATGACATTAGTAAACACTACATTATTTATCTCAACACAATTTTTGAGCTTCAATTCACTTTACTCCTACCTTTTTAGGAGCTACATGAATAAATAAACATTGCCATCATGTCACACAGTTGGTATACATGTCCCATCATTGTGTAAAATTTTTTGCCCACCAACTCAGGATTATTCAACAAATGGGCTCATGTAAATAAATGAATTATTGATTTGCACCCATCCTATTGAAATTCTCCAATGTAGGGTAAATAAACAGTAAGTTTAGGGTGGTATATAGGAATCATCCTGTCTGTCCGTCTGTCTGTTCATCCCAATATCATGTTGGCTCCATATCTTCCATGTCTATGGATGGATTTTGATCAAACTTGGCACAAATGTAAACCAACTTAAGATGATGTGTCACATACCAAATTTATGTGCATAAGTCAAAGGTCAAGGTCAGGAGATCAATGTTGGAGGCGGGGGGTATTTAGCTCTCAAGAGACAGTTCTAATTAATTTTGTTTTATATTTTTCATCAAGATACGCTAACAACACCACCGAGGGAGAAGTAATGGAAGAGATCAAGAAGTATATTCCACCATTACTGAAGTGGCTTGAACAATATACAAATATTACACAGAATTTACTATGTGCTCAAAAGTAGGTATAATGTTTTGTAAAATGGGCACTGGTAGATGAATTAATGTCATGAAAATAAGCTACATTTAATTTTTTACTGATTAATTAACCAGAACTGAGCGAGTTGTGATGTTGTATTGTATATATAACAGTGATTTACTGCCACAGTCTCAATGAGTTAATAGCTTTTCTCTTGTGTTTACGCCTTCCTGTTACATTAAAAAATAAACTTTTAGCTTGTTGACTATTATCTCAGTTATGTTAAACATACATGTAAAATCTAATTGATGACAGTTTAAACCTTGCTTTTAGCTGACAATGAAAATTTAAGTTTTCAACATGCAAGATATCTCTGTTCAATGTGGTCAAGGCACTTGATGTTGAAGGAAAGGTTAAAATTGTAAACAAAAGCATGCATGGAATAGATTCTTCCAACCTGAAGTGTACTTATGTTTTGGCCTGCATTGTGTATATCAACATGTTTTAGGTGTAATTTAATTTTGTTTTTGCATTTTCTGTTAATATTAATTAATTTGTTTTATATTTAGATCAAAGACAAGTGACATAACAATAACCAAAGTTAAGGATATTGAAGAAAATATATGGTCACCAAGGTAATAATTGCAATAGTAATTTGTTAGTTGTGTAATTTTTAAGGATGATTTTGATGCTGTAATATTTTGAATTGTTTTTAATTATTGTGATTTTAAACTGTGACTTATTGTCTAGCCATGCAGAAATGAGGTACCATGTATGATCCTGTTTAATTATGATAAGTATCAGCATTTATGTCAATTTATACATTGGGTGAGAAAAAGTTTAAAAATTCACATGTCTGAATTAAATACATATACTGCCATGTACACCTATTGGCCTGTATAGTTTTTTTAAAGCAGACGCTAACAGTGTCAGCTTTATTGCGATCAGGAAGATTTGACCGGAAGATGAAATTTAGCACTCATTTCACCTATCGGCAAAAATGTGCGTAAGTTTGCACACGGCACTGTACTTCACAGAAAGACCTTGACACTAATGTTCGTTATACCCGTTGAAATAAAATAAATTAAAATATTAACGTAAATTCCATATAGAATCTATTAAATACATCTAGCATTTTTTTAAAATAAATAATTATAATTTTAAGGTCTTACAATCAATTATTATAAAAGACATCACAGGGTGCAAAGTTCCGGGAATTCCCATTGTAACATGCATATTTATTAGGCAAATGGATTTGATTGGTCAGTGAGCAAAACTTTCACTTTGTACTACACGCCAATTAAAACGAAATTTTGGCTACTGAAGCATATAGATGTAATAAATAAAAAGCATTTTAGTGGTGAAATAAAATTAATTTCACGTCATCCGTTTATAAAACATTGATTAGATCTAGAAGATCTTAGGATGGTTAAACTAGCCCGTATGTAAACAAATATTTTACATCGGCGATCTAAATGAATACGGCCGAGTTGAGCACCATTATCGGGATTTCAGTTTAAAATTTATCCGGGACAATCGGGGATATTGTGTGAAAATTTAGGACAGAATTTTCACCACTTTATGAAGCCCGTATGTAAACAAATATTTTACATCGGCGATCTAAATGAATTACGGCCGAGTAGAGCACCATTATCGGGATTTCAGTTTAAAATTTATCCGGGACAATCGGGTTATTGTGTGAAAATTCAGGACAGAATTTTCACCACTTTACGAGAAGCAAAATTAACGTATATCAGCATTAATCGTTAATAACGCCATGTTAACGTGAATAAAAAATGAAACTTCATCAATTAATAATAAAACTAAAATTTATAACTATTCTACTGGTCTAGATTACAGATCAATCTGAATGCAAATTTGATATAGCGACCGCCTGTGTCTACAACATGCAGTCACTTTAAATGTCATCCTTGGGAACACAAAAAATTATCCACGTGTATCATGATAAACTTACAAGTCCAAGATTGTGGTATTCTTACCTTGAATTTAATTCATAAAAATCCCGGTGGTCACTTGATAATTAATCCGTGAATTAGAAGCTGATGTTAATAAAATTCTCACACTGTGAAAGCATGTTTAGTAATAAATAACGGTAGATTTATACACTATGTCAACTATAAATAGAACGGTTCTTCAGACGTATTGATTTTTTTCACCTTTCAATGGGGCTCACAGCGGGAGTAAATTACATGGACATTTAAAAGCAGTAAAATAAAATTATCCGACCACCTAATAATACTTAAATTCAAAGTAATTTTATTGTAGCAGAGGATTATGTTAGACATATCAGTTATCCAAATAATAATAAACTAATTATCAATTAATTATATTAAGAAATATTGCCCCCTTTTGTACACCATTCTTGTCAACAAACTTCTGAAAGTGACAGTTACCTGGACAACTTCTGTTATTGGGAGATGCAAATTATTAGCTATGGGGCTATAGGATGTGTCAGAATGGTTTCTTTTGAAGCTCACTTGGTCAATTTTTATTAATTCCACAATAATATAAATACATTAAAATTATCACTGAAACAAAGATTTAATTTTTTATTTTCAAATTAATTGTGAATATAGTGAATTAAATTAATGACTTAAACATTGCAAAGGAAAACAAGTTTATGTGTCAAATGCAAATAAAGGGAAGTAGCTGGTCATGGTGAAAGTTTTTTATTTGATGATGACACTGTTGATGATGATGTGGCATGATGATCTGATGAAGATAATGATAATAGTGGTGACATTAAGTTCTGCTGATGATGATTACGGTGACAACAATAATGATGATGATGTGACATTAGGAGCTATGATGATGATGGTGGTTGTGACACGAGTTCCGTTGATGTCGATGATGATGATGATTGTGATGAAAATGATGATAATGATGGAGGTGATGACATTAAGTTCTGCTACTGCCAATGATGGTGATGATGACAATGTGACATAAGCTATGATGATGATGCTGATTATGGTGACATGAGTTCTGTTCCTGCCCATGATGATGATGATGATGATGATGATGATGATGATGATGATGATGATGATCGAGTAACCACATAAATAATGTGACACAGGTTCTACTGCTGCTGCTGCTGATGATGATGATGATGAAGATGTTAATGATGGAGGTGATGATATCTGCTGCTGATGATGATAATTCATCATGATGATGGTGATGATGTCACAATGTTGATAATGATGATAATGTGAAATGAAGAGTTGTAATGATGATGATGTGATATGAGGAGTGATGATGATGCTGAGGAGGATAACATCACCATGTTGATGATGTGACATGAGAAGTTAAGATGATGATGGTGATGATGATGATTTGATGAAGCTGATAATGATGTGGTGATGATGATGATGATGATGATGATCGAGTAACCACATAAATAATGTGACACAGGTTCTACTGCTGCTGCTGCTGATGATGATGATGATGATGATAGCGATGATGAAGATGTTAATGATGGGGGTGATGATTATGATGATGATGATGATGATAATTCATCATGATGATGGTGATGATGTCACAATGTTGATAATGATGATAATGTGATATGAAGAGTTGTGATGATGATAATGTGATATGAGGAGTGATGATGATGCTGAGGAGGATAACGTCACCATGTTGATGATGTGACATGAGAAGTTAAGATGATGATGGTGATGATGATGATCTAATGAAGATGATAATGATGTGGTGATGATGATGATGATGATGATGATGATGATCGAGTAACCATGTAAATAATGTGACACAGATTCTGCTGCTGCTGCTGATGATGATGATGATGATTCATGATGATGTCACAATGTTCATGATGATGATGATGATGCGACATGATGATGATGATTATGTGACATGATGATGATGATTATGTGACATCATGATGATGATGATGATGATTATGTGACATCATGATGATGATGATGCGACATGATGATGATGATGATGATAATTCATGATGATGATGATGATGATGTCACAATGTTGATGATGATGATGTGGTATGAAGAGTTGTGTTGATGATGATGTAATATGAGGAGTGACGATGATGAGGAGGATAACGTCGCCATGTTGATTATGTGACATGAGAAGTTATGGTGATGATGAGGTCTGATGAAGATGATAATGATGTGTTGATGACGATGATGATGATGATGATGATCAAGTAACCACGTAAATAATGGGACATGGGTTCTATTGCTGCTGCTGCTGATGATGATGATTCATGATAATGTCACAATGTTCATGATGACGTGACATGATGATGATGATGAATATGTGACATGATGATGTAACACGATGATGATGATGATGATTATGTGACATGATGATGATGATGATGATGATTATGTGACATGATGATGATGATGTCACAATGTTGATGATGATGATGTGGTATGAAGAGTTGTGTTGATGATGATGTAATAATGAGGAGTGATGATGATGAGGAGGATAACGTCACCATGTTGATTATGTGACATAAGAAGTTATGGTGATGATGATGATCTGATGAAGATAAAATGATGGTGGTGATGACATCTGATAATGATGATGATTCATGATGATGATGATGTCACAATGTGCATGATGATGTGACATGATGATGATGATTATGTGACATGATGATGATGATGATTATGTGCCATGATGATGATGATGATGATGATGATGATGATGATGATGATGATGATGTTACCAGTTAATGATGTGGCATGGGGATTTATGATGACTGGTGGTGGTGGTGGTGAAATGAGTTCTACTGTTGCTGCAGCTGATAATGATGATTCATGGTGATGATGATGTGGCATGAGAATTTGTGATGATGTTAATAATAATTGGACCAGAAAATTGAAGTCTAGATCATATGCATTAAAACCAAAATCAGATTTCTTTGTTACTTAAATTTAATTCAAATGACAGACGACATAAAACAATGCATGTGAGGAATTAGATGTATTGTAAACTGAATTGTTTAAGTATATGAATGTTTTATAGCAAGGCGTTAATTGACATTTCTTCTCCACTGTATTGACTAGAAATTCTGAAAATTTTGTTTCCTTACTGTCCCGAGGATGTTAAACAATATACATATATTTTGTGTGTGTATGTTAATTTTCCCATCAGTTCAATATTGAATTTAATAAAATGGATTGAATACACAATTACCAATAATTTCTTTTCAGTAATGAGGTTCTTTGCAATCAATGAGCCGTCTGCTTTCAGTACTTTCAGTACTTTGATTTTTTTTGTTAAACAGGTATAATTAAGGAACATACTCAAACCTGTGAAGGTTGTGTAATGAGCCAACAATGAGTATTTTTTGTGTTTTGAATTTTTAAATATTTACAGGTTTAATTTTTGCAGATTTAAACAATAAATCACTCACTTACTCCATAAGAAAGAAACATTCACATGGAAAAATATTCATGATTTTCACGGTTACTCTCGTATTGTGAATATACATGTATCTTCTAGGGGAAAATGTCTTATTTCCCTTGGTACCTTTTCTCTACAGTCATAAAATTTCTTACCGCGAAATAGTTTAAAAGATCAAAACCATGAAAGTTAATTACAACAATGTTTCTTCTTATGCAGTATCTGCAACAAAAAAAGCAAAATTTATATCACATAAAGAAATCTCAACTCGTGGTAAACTGATATTACCACTGCTAATTTGTAATGTGATCATGCACCAATTCAGAATTAAGCATAGACTGATGTAAAATGTATTTTGAATTTGATTTGATGTACAATGATTCTACACTTGTCCATATACAACTGAAATTCAATTTTCCACTTTGTCTAGATAAGTAGAACAAGTATGGAATGGGATTTCTCACTAACAGACAAGCATTTCCATTTTGTTCGGTTCTTTTTTGGCCAAAGAATTTTCAATCCCACCCTAGTCTGGGATCAGTTTTTCCCACCTTAATCTGGGATAAGCATGTGCCATGTGCTTGTTCGTGAAAACAATATCAAAGCATATTAAATTCATCAGACGAGGAAGACATCCAAATAATGTAAAGTGAATTTATAATAAGCAATGTAAATATTTACCGAAAATTTGACAATAAGACAAAGTTATAACTTTAATTTTGATTATCTTAGAATACTTCATGTACATGTACATGTATATTACCTTTTAACACACATCTTATTTTTATTCCAGATTTGGTATCAAGGGGAAAATAGATTTAACAGTAGATGTGCAGGTAATATAACATATACCCACACAATTTTCATCAGACAAATTTCTCTGACATTAATAAAACAATTTTGTGATAAATTATATACATATACAAAAATATAATGTATATCATGATTATTTTCTGCCATACCTGAGTGTATGTGTATGTATGTGTGAGCATATGAGTGTGTAAATGGTGTATTGTGTTTTCAATTGTATACCGGTAATCATAAAACATTTTAAACAAAAATATATATTTTGCAAAAAAAAAAAAAAAACATATCTCTGACATTTGTCATAGTTTCAAATTTATTTATAATTGATTTTGTTTTAATGTATATTATTTATATAATTTTATATATAGAGACTCAAGTTAAAATATGCTTACACTCTTGTACATGTATTTTACCCGGTAGGCAAATTTTTGTTTAAAAATCACATCAAGAATAAAGTAAGAGCATTTTGCAATTTATGAAAATGTTGATTTGATATACATGTACATGTGGACTCATCAACATGAGTTTTTAGATATTTTGGTTTTATTGTTTGACAAGAAAGATTTCTGAACACAGAGTAACAAAATCTTTCTGTAGGCATTATATATAGAGAAAAGTTGATTGAAAAATTCTGTCTATAGACAAGTTGTATAAAAATTATATATGAGGCCTTTACTAGTATACTGTACATGTATGATGTGTTTATAAAGGTGTTTAATCTTTGATTCAGCTGAAAAATAAAAATAAGCAGACAGAGAGAGGTACAGTTCCATTAGAGTTGAAGACGGGAAGGGCGACATTCTCCATGGAACATAAAGGACAGGTCTCCTTGTACAGTATGATGAGCAGTGATCGACGAGAGGATCCTAAACAAGGACTGTTGTTGTACCTCAAGGAACCGGATATGAAACTTATACCAGTAGATCATGTCAACAAGAGAGGTAAGTAGACATAGTTAAATTTTACAACAAAGTACCAGAGAGTGTAAATCCACTCCCCTCCCTTCATTCCCATCAGACATTTCCAGTTGACGTATTGCCGGCCACGCCCACAATGTCGGACACTGGCCGCCATCACGGTACCAAAGCAGTGTCAGGGCAACTAATGATGTTCTAGTGTCAGTGACGTCATTAAAACACACAATTCAGGTCGAGTTTTCATTCTTTTGCGTGTAAATCAAGCATGTCGACCCTTTGTCGGAACATTGTGGGCGTGGCCGGCAATCCGTCAATTGTTTGTTTAGTGCTATAAAATACAGACAAAGTTTTGGTTTTTTAAGTATAATCCTATTTTTGTAAAGGAAGGGGCAAAAAAAACTATTTGGGTTAAAATGTACATATATTGATTGTGCCACAGCATGGCAGGTATCATTTAATATCTATTTTTATTTAATTTTTATGTACAGTACACTTGTACAATTCATCTTTAATAAAGGTTTATATCAAGTTTTAATTTTAAAAAGATCACATTTAAAACCAGATTTACATTTATAAATAGATTTGAAATAATTAAATCAATAAATATACATTAATCTTTGTGTATTTTAGGATTAATACAACTTCGAAATGAAATGGCTTACTATCTGAGTCGGAAAATGAGTAAATTGGACAGTGAGGGTCATGTGACCTACAGTTTTGGAAAGTTGCCAGAACCAATTAACAACCAGAGAGCATGTGTTAAATGTCCACAATTACTTAATTGTGCATTATATCAGAAGTAAGTGCTTTGATACAGGAAGTAACAAAACTTGGATACTATGAATTACAATGTAATGTAAATACTAGTTACAATGAAAAGTAACCCTTCCTCCAATGCTTGAAATCTAACCCTGGTCTTCCATTTGTGAAGCAAGAGTTCTACCACTTGGCCTAAAAGGTACTGCATAGGTGAGACAGTGGTAAGTTCTCTTAACTGTAAATACATGTACTACATACAATATCATATAGCTACATGTATATCACTACAATACCAACACACTTTAATTCTAGTTGTAATCTTTCAACAGGGATTCATCAAGGGCCTATTTAGGGACGAAATTCGGCCCCATTCCCAATGAACAAACATTGATTTTTTCCCAAAATCGGCTGAGAAAATTCCCAAATAGAAAATTATGTTGTTTTTAAACGAAAACGAAAGTAAATTTTGTGAAACTCCCCAAATCAGATTCTAGATTATTTTAAAACAACATCTGCAAAGGAAGATGAAGATACCGCTTCTACATCAAAGGCTTCCGATGTCGTGAGTAAACCAACTTCTGACATGAGGTTTTCCCAAAATGAGCAAAAAGTTGATAGTTTTTCCCAATTTTTAGTTTAGGACCTTTTTCCAAAAGACCCTGATAAATCCTTGTTCAAATGGATCATGTTTTCCAAGTCAAGAGTTGTAGGGTTAAACCTCAACACAGCTTAAAAATTTCCCTTCAGATCTGACTTTACCTGAATAGCTTAAGTACAGCCAGGTTTAAACAGCTCATTGTCATCAACACACTTCACACATATAGCTGATGGCCTGATTCAAGTGAAAGGATATTGACTGGTTCGTAAAACTTCATTTGAAACAGATGCAAAAAATTTAACATGTTCTTTTACAGAACTATAGAACACCATAGTGTCCATTCTGGTCATGCCATGTCCACTTTGGTACCTAATAGTCTATCACATATCCTACCATCTCACATGGAGTATTACACACACTGGAATAATGTACGACCTTTGTTACTTACAGAACTATAGAACACTGTAGTGTCCATTCTGGTCATGCCATGTCCACTTTGATACCTAATAGTCTATCACATATCCTACCATCTCACATGGAGTATTACACACACTGGAATAATGTACAACCTTTGTTACTTACAGAACTATAGAACACCGTAGTGTCCATTCTGGTCATGCCATGTCCACTTTGGTACCTAATAGTCTATCACATATCCTACCATCTCACATGGAGTATTACACACACTGGAATAATGTACAACCTTTGTTACTTACAGAACTATAGAACACCACAGTGTCCATTCTGGTCATGCCATGTCCACTTTGGTACCTAATAGTCTATCACATATCCTACCATCTCACATGGAGTATTACACACACTGGAATAATGTACGACTTTGTTACTTACAGAACTATAGAACACCGTAGTGTCCATTCTGGTCATGCCATGTCCACTTTGGTACCTAATAGTCTATCACATATCCTACCATCTCACATGGAGTATTACACACACTGGAATAATGTATGACCTTTGTTACTTACAGAACTATAGAACACCGTAGTGTCCATTCTGGTCATGCCATGTCCACTTTGGTACCTAATAGTCTATCACATATCCTACCATCTCACATGGAGTATTACACACACTGGAATAATGTACGACCTTTGTTACTTACAGAACTATAGAACACCGTAGTGTCCATTCTGGTCATGCCATGTCCACTTTGGTACCTAATAGTCTATCACATATCCTACCATCTCACATGGAGTATTACACACACTGGAATAATGTACAACCTTTGTTACTTACAGAACTATAGAACACCGCAGTGTCCATTCTGGTCATGCCATGTCCACTTTGGTACCTAATAGTCTATCACATATCCTACCATCTCACATGGAGTATTACACACACTGGAATAATGTACAACCTTTGTTACTTACAGAACTATAGAACACTGTAGTGTCCATTCTGGTCATGCCATGTCCACTTTGGTACTTAATAGTCTATCACATATCCTACCATCTCACATAGAGTATTACACACACTGGAATAATGTACAACCTTTGTTACTTACAGAACTATAGAACACCGTAGTGTCCATTCTGGTCATGCCATGTCCACTTTGGTACCTAATAGTCTATCACATATCCTACCATCTCACATGGAGTATTACACACACTGGAATAATGTACGACCTTTGTTACTTACAGAACTATAGAACACCGCAGTGTCCATTCTGGTCATGCCATGTCCACTTTGGTACCTAATAGTCTATCACATATCCTACCATCTCACATAGAGTATTACACACACTGGAATAATGTACAACCTTTGTTACTTACAGAACTATAGAACACCGTAGTGTCCATTCTGGTCATGCCATGTCCACTTTGGTACCTAATAGTCTATCACATATCCTACCATCTCACATGGAGTATTACACACACTGGAATAATGTACAACCTTTGTTACTTACAGAACTATAGAACACTGTAGTGTCCATTCTGGTCATGCCATGTCCACTTTGGTACCTAATAGTCTATCACATATCCTACCATCTCACATGGAGTATTACACACACTGGAATAATGTACGACCTTTGTTACTTACAGAACTATAGAACACCGTAGTGTCCATTCTGGTCATGCCATGTCCACTTTGGTACCTAATAGTCTATCACATATCCTACCATCTCACATAGAGTATTACACACACTGGAATTTAATGTACAACCTTTGTTACTTACAGAACTATAGAACACCGTAGTGTCCATTCTGGTCATGCCATGTCCACTTTGGTACCTAATAGTCTATCACATATCCTACCATCTCACATAGAGTTTTACACACACTGGAATTTAATGTACAACCTTTGTTACTTACAGAACTATAGAACACTGTAGTGTCCATTCTGGTCATGCCATGTCCACTTTGGTACCTAATAGTCTATCACATATCCTACCATCTCACATGGAGTATTACACACACTGGAATAATGTACAACCTTTGTTACTTACAGAACTATAGAACACCACAGTGTCCATTCTGGTCATGCCATGTCCACTTTGGTACCTAATAGTCTATCACATATCCTACCATCTCACATGGAGTATTACACACACTGGAATAATGTACAACCTTTGTTACTTACAGAACTATAGAACACCGTAGTGTCCATTCTGGTCATGCCATGTCCACTTTGGTACCTAATAGTCTATCACATATCCTACCATCTCACATGGAGTATTACACACTGGAATAATGTACAACCTTTGTTACTTACAGAACTATAGAACATGGTAGTGTCCATTCTGGTCATGCCATGTCCACTTTGGTACCTAATAGTCTATCACATATCCTACCATCTCACATGGAGTATTACACACTGCAATAATGTACAACCTTTGTTACTTACAGAACTATAGGACACCGTAGTGTCCATTCTGGTCATGCCATGTCCACTTTGGTACCTAATAGTCTATCACATATCCTACCATCTCACATGGAGTATTACACACACTGGAATAATGTACAACCTTTGTTACTTACAGAACTATAGAACACCGTAGTGTCCATTCTGGTCATGCCATGTCCACTTTGGTACCTAATAGTCTATCACATATCCTACCATCTCACATGGAGTATTACACACACTGAAATAATGTACGACCTTTGTTACTTACAGAACTATAGAACACCGTAGTGTCCATTCTGGTCATGCCATGTCCACTTTGGTACCTAATAGTCTATCACATATCCTACCATCTCACATGGAGTATTACACACACTGGAATAATGTACAACCTTTGTTACTTACAGAACTATAGAACACCGTAGTGTCCATTCTGGTCATGCCATGTCCACTTTGGTACCTAATAGTCTATCACATATCCTACCATCTCACATGGAGTATTACACACACTGGAATAATGTATGACCTTTGTTACTTACAGAACTATAGAACACCACAGTGTCCATTCTGGTCATGCCATGTCCACTTTGGTACCTAATAGTCTATCACATATCCTACCATCTCACATGGAGTATTACACACACTGGAATAATGTACAACCTTTGTTACTTACAGAACTATAGAACATGGTAGTGTCCATTCTGGTCATGCCATGTCCACTTTGGTACCTAATAGTCTATCACATATCCTACCATCTCACATGGAGTATTACACACACTGGAATAATGTACAACCTTTGTTACTTACAGAACTATAGAACATGGTAGTGTCCATTCTGGTCATGCCATGTCCACTTTGGTACCTAATAGTCTATCACATATCCTACCATCTCACATGGAGTATTACACACACTGGAATAATGTACAACCTTTGTTACTTACAGAACTATAGAACACCACAGTGTCCATTCTGGTCATGCCATGTCCACTTTGGTACCTAATAGTCTATCACATATCCTACCATCTCACATGGAGTATTACACACACTGGAATAATGTACAACCTTTGTTACTTACAGAACTATAGAACACCACAGTGTCCATTCTGGTCATGCCATGTCCACTTTGGTACCTAATAGTCTATCACATATCCTACCATCTCACATAGAGTATTACACACACTGGAATAATGTACAACCTTTGTTACTTACAGAACTATAGAACACCGTAGTGTCCATTCTGGTCATGCCATGTCCACTTTGGTACCTAATAGTCTATCACATATCCTACCATCTCACATGGAGTATTACACACACTGAAATAATGTACGACCTTTGTTACTTACAGAACTATAGAACACCGTAGTGTCCATTCTGGTCATGCCATGTCCACTTTGGTACCTAATAGTCTATCACATATCCTACCATCTCACATGGAGTATTACACACACTGGAATAATGTACAACCTTTGTTACTTACAGAACTATAGAACACCGTAGTGTCCATTCTGGTCATGCCATGTCCACTTTGGTACCTAATAGTCTATCACATATCCTACCATCTCACATGGAGTATTACACACACTGGAATAATGTATGACCTTTGTTACTTACAGAACTATAGAACACCACAGTGTCCATTCTGGTCATGCCATGTCCACTTTGGTACCTAATAGTCTATCACATATCCTACCATCTCACATAGAGTATTACACACACTGGAATAATGTATGACCTTTGTTACTTACAGAACTATAGAACACCACAGTGTCCATTCTGGTCATGCCATGTCCACTTTGGTACCTAATAGTCTATCACATATCCTACCATCTCACATGGAGTATTACACACACTGGAATAATGTACAACCTTTGTTACTTACAGAACTATAGAACACCACAGTGTCCATTCTGGTCATGCCATGTCCACTTTGGTACCTAATAGTCTATCACATATCCTACCATCTCACATGGAGTATTACACACACTGGAATAATGTACAACCTTTGTTACTTACAGAACTATAGAACATGGTAGTGTCCTTCTGGTCATGCCATGTCCACTTTGGTACCTAATAGTCTATCACATATCCTACCATCTCACATGGAGTATTACACACACTGGAATAATGTACAACCTTTGTTACTTACAGAACTATAGAACACCACAGTGTCCATTCTGGTCATGCCATGTCCACTTTGGTACCTAATAGTCTATCACATATCCTACCATCTCACATGGAGTATTACACACACTGGAATAATGTACAACCTTTGTTACTTACAGAACTATAGAACATGGTAGTGTCCATTCTGGTCATGCCATGTCCACTTTGGTACCTAATAGTCTATCACATATCCTACCATCTCACATAGAGTATTACACACACTGGAATAATGTACAACCTTTGTTACTTACAGAACTATAGAACACCGTAGTGTCCATTCTGGTCATGCCATGTCCACTTTGGTACCTAATAGTCTATCACATATCCTACCATCTCACATGGAGTATTACACACACTGGAATAATGTACAACCTTTGTTACTTACAGAACTATAGAACACCACAGTGTCCATTCTGGTCATGCCATGTCCACTTTGGTACCTAATAGTCTATCACATATCCTACCATCTCACATGGAGTATTACACACACTGGAATAATGTACAACCTTTGTTACTTACAGAACTATAGAACATGGTAGTGTCCATTCTGGTCATGCCATGTCCACTTTGGTACCTAATAGTCTATCACATATCCTACCATCTCACATGGAGTATTACACACACTGGAATAATGTACAACCTTTGTTACTTACAGAACTATAGAACACCACAGTGTCCATTCTGGTCATGCCATGTCCACTTTGGTACCTAATAGTCTATCACATATCCTACCATCTCACATGGAGTATTACACACACTGGAATAATGTACAACCTTTGTTACTTACAGAACTATAGAACACCACAGTGTCCATTCTGGTCATGCCATGTCCACTTTGGTACCTAATAGTCTATCACATATCCTACCATCTCACATAGAGTATTACACACACTGGAATAATGTACAACCTTTGTTACTTACAGAACTATAGAACACCGTAGTGTCCATTCTGGTCATGCCATGTCCACTTTGGTACCTAATAGTCTATCACATATCCTACCATCTCACATGGAGTATTACACACACTGGAATAATGTACAACCTTTGTTACTTACAGAACTATAGAACACCACAGTGTCCATTCTGGTCATGCCATGTCCACTTTGGTACCTAATAGTCTATCACATATCCTACCATCTCACATAGAGTATTACACACACTGGAATAATGTATGACCTTTGTTACTTACAGAACTATAGAACACCGTAGTGTCCATTCTGGTCATGCCATGTCCACTTTGGTACCTAATAGTCTATCACATATCCTACCATCTCACATGGAGTATTACACACACTGGAATAATGTACAACCTTTGTTACTTACAGAACTATAGAACACCGTAGTGTCCATTCTGGTCATGCCATGTCCACTTTGGTACCTAATAGTCTATCACATATCCTACCATCTCACATGGAGTATTACACACACTGGAATAATGTACAACCTTTGTTACTTACAGAACTATAGAACACCACAGTGTCCATTCTGGTCATGCCATGTCCACTTTGGTACCTAATAGTCTATCACATATCCTACCATCTCACATGGAGTATTACACACACTGGAATAATGTACAACCTTTGTTACTTACAGAACTATAGAACACCGTAGTGTCCATTCTGGTCATGCCATGTCCACTTTGGTACCTAATAGTCTATCACATATCCTACCATCTCACATGGAGTATTACACACACTGGAATAATGTACGACCTTTGTTACTTACAGAACTATAGAACACCGTAGTGTCCATTCTGGTCATGCCATGTCCACTTTGGTACCTAATAGTCTATCACATATCCTACCATCTCACATGGAGTATTACACACACTGGAATAATGTACGACCTTTGTTACTTACAGAACTATAGAACACTGTAGTGTCCATTCTGGTCATGCCATGTCCACTTTGGTACCTAATAGTCTATCACATATCCTACCATCTCACATGGAGTATTACACACACTGGAATAATGTACAACCTTTGTTACTTACAGAACTATAGAACACCACAGTGTCCATTCTGGTCATGCCATGTCCACTTTGGTACCTAATAGTCTATCACATATCCTACCATCTCACATGGAGTATTATACACACTGGAATAATGTATGACCTTTGTTACTTACAGAACTATAGAACACCACAGTGTCCATTCTGGTCATGCCATGTCCACTTTGGTACCTAATAGTCTATCACATATCCTACCATCTCACATGGAGTATTACACACACTGGAATAATGTACAACCTTTGTTACTTACAGAACTATAGAACACTGTAGTGTCCATTCTGGTCATGCCATGTCCACTTTGGTACCTAATAGTCTATCACATATCCTACCATCTCACATGGAGTATTACACACACTGGAATAATGTACAACCTTTGTTACTTACAGAACTATAGAACACTGTAGTGTCCATTCTGGTCATGCCATGTCCACTTTGGTACCTAATAGTCTATCACATATCCTACCATCTCACATGGAGTATTACACACACTGGAATAATGTACAACCTTTGTTACTTACAGAACTATAGAACACCGTAGTGTCCATTCTGGTCATGCCATGTCCACTTTGGTACCTAATAGTCTATCACATATCCTACCATCTCACATGGAGTATTACACACACTGGAATAATGTACAACCTTTGTTACTTACAGAACTATAGAACACCGTAGTGTCCATTCTGGTCATGCCATGTCCACTTTGGTACCTAATAGTCTATCACATATCCTACCATCTCACATGGAGTATTACACACACTGGAATAATGTACAACCTTTGTTACTTACAGAACTATAGAACACCGTAGTGTCCATTCTGGTCATGCCATGTCCACTTTGGTACCTAATAGTCTATCACATATCCTACCATCTCACATGGAGTATTACACACACTGGAATAATGTACAACCTTTGTTACTTACAGAACTATAGAACACCACAGTGTCCATTCTGGTCATGCCATGTCCACTTTGGTACCTAATAGTCTATCACATATCCTACCATCTCACATGGAGTATTACACACACTGGAATAATGTATGACCTTTGTTACTTACAGAACTATAGAACACCACAGTGTCCATTCTGGTCATGCCATGTCCACTTTGGTACCTAATAGTCTATCACATATCCTACCATCTCACATGGAGTATTACACACACTGGAATAATGTACGACCTTTGTTACTTACAGAACTATCGAACATGGTAGTGTCCATTCTGGTCATGCCATGTCCACTTTGGTACCTAATAGTCTATTACATATCCTACCATCTCACATGGAGTATTACACACACTGGAATAATGTACAACCTTTGTTACTTACAGAACTATAGAACACCACAGTGTCCATTCTGGTCATGCCATGTCCACTTTGGTACCTAATAGTCTATCACATATCCTACCATCTCACATGGAGTATTACACACACTTGAATAATGTACAACCTTTGTTACTTACAGAACTATAGAACACTGTAGTGTCCATTCGAGTCATGCCATGTCCACTTTGGTACCTATTAGTCTATTACATATCCTACCATCTCACATGGAGTATTACACACACTGGAATAATGTACAACCTTTGTTACTTACAGAACTATAGAACACCGTAGTGTCCATTCTGGTCATGCCATGTCCACTTTGGTACCTAATAGTCTATTACATATCCTACCATCTCACATGGAGTATTACACACACTGGAATAATGTACAACCTTTGTTACTTACAGAACTATAGAACACCGTAGTGTCCATTCTGGTCATGCCATGTCCACTTTGGTACCTAATAGTCTATCACATATCCTACCATCTCACATGGAGTATTACACACACTGGAATAATGTACAACCTTTGTTACTTACAGAACTATAGAACACCACAGTGTCCATTCTGGTCATGCCATGTCCACTTTGGTACCTAATAGTCTATCACATATCCTACCATCTCACATGGAGTATTACACACACTGGAATAATGTACAACCTTTGTTACTTACAGAACTATAGAACACCACAGTGTCCATTCTGGTCATGCCATGTCCACTTTGGTACCTAATAGTCTATCACATATCCTACCATCTCACATGGAGTATTACACACACTGGAATAATGTACAACCTTTGTTACTTACAGAACTATAGAACACTGTAGTGTCCATTCTGGTCATGCCATGTCCACTTTGGTACCTAAAAGTCTATCACATATCCTACCATCTCACATGGAGTATTACACACACTGGAATAATGTATGACCTTTGTTACTTACAGAACTATAGAACATGGTAGTGTCCATTCTGGTCATGCCATGTCCACTTTGGTACCTAATAGTCTATCACATATCCTACCATCTCACATGGAGTATTACACACACTGGAATAATGTACAACCTTTGTTACTTACAGAACTATAGAACACTGTAGTGTCCATTCTGGTCATGCCATGTCCACTTTGGTACCTAAAAGTCTATCACATATCCTACCATCTCACATGGAGTATTACACACACTGGAATAATGTATGACCTTTGTTACTTACAGAACTATAGAACATGGTAGTGTCCATTCTGGTCATGCCATGTCCACTTTGGTACCTAATAGTCTATCACATATCCTACCATCTCACATGGAGTATTACACACACTGGAATAATGTACAACCTTTGTTACTTACAGAACTATAGAACACTGTAGTGTCCATTCTGGTCATGCCATGTCCACTTTGGTACCTAAAAGTCTATCACATATCCTACCATCTCACATGGAGTATTACACACACTGGAATAATGTATGACCTTTGTTACTTACAGAACTATAGAACATGGTAGTGTCCATTCTGGTCATGCCATGTCCACTTTGGTACCTAATAGTCTATCACATATCCTACCATCTCACATGGAGTATTACACACACTGGAATAATGTACAACCTTTGTTACTTACAGAACTATAGAACATGGTAGTGTCCATTCTGGTCATGCCATGTCCACTTTGGTACCTAATAGTCTATCACATATCCTACCATCTCACATGGAGTATTACACACACTGGAATAATGTACAACCTTTGTTACTTACAGAACTATAGAACACCACAGTGTCCATTCTGGTCATGCCATGTCCACTTTGGTACCTAATAGTCTATCACATATCCTACCATCTCACATGGAGTATTACACACACTGGAATAATGTACAACCTTTGTTACTTACGGAACTATAGAATACTGTAGTGTCCATTCTGGTCATGCCATGTCCACTTTGGTACCTAATTGTCCATCACATATCCTACCATCTCACATGGAGTATTACACACACTGGAATAATGTACGACCTTTGTTACTTACAGAACTATAGAACACCACAGTGTCCATTCTGGTCATGCCATGTCCACTTTGGTACCTAATTGTCCATCACATATCCTACCATCTCACATGGAGTATTACACACACTGGAATAATGTACGACCTTTGTTACTTACAGAACTATAGAATACTGTAGTGTCCATTCTGGTCATGCCATGTCCACTTTGGTACCTAATTGTCCATCACATATCCTACCATCTCACATGGAGTATTACACACACTGGAATAATGTACGACCTTTGTTACTTACAGAACTATAGAATACTGTAGTGTCCATTCTGGTCATGCCATGTCCACTTTGGTACCTAATTGTCCATCACATATCCTACCATCTCACATGGAGTATTACACACACTGGAATAATGTACGACCTTTGTTACTTACAGAACTATAGAACACCGTAGTGTCCATTCTGGTCATGCCATGTCCACTTTGGTACCTAATTGTCCATCACATATCCTACCATCTCACATGGAGTATTACACACACTGGAATAATGTACGACCTTTGTTACTTACAGAACTATAGAACACCACAGTGTCCATTCTGGTCATGCCATGTCCACTTTGGTACCTAATTGTCCATCACATATCCTACCATCTCACATGGAGTATTACACACACTGGAATAATGTACGACCTTTGTTACTTACAGAACTATAGAACACAACAGTGTCCATTCTGGTCATGCCATGTCCACTTTGGTACCTAATTGTCCATCACATATCCTACCATCTCACATGGAGTATTACACACACTGGAATAATGTACAACCTTTGTTACTTACAGAACTATAGAACACCACAGTGTCCATTCTGGTCATGCCATGTCCACTTTGGTACCTAATTGTCCATCACATATCCTACCATCTCACATGGAGTATTACACACACTGGAATAATGTACGACCTTTGTTACTTACAGAACTATAGAACACCGCAGTGTCCATTCTGGTCATGCCATGTCCACTTTGGTACCTAATAGTCTATCACATATCCTACCATCTCACATGGAGTATTACACACACTGGAATTTAATGTTGGACTTAGAAATGCAGTCAGATTTAAAGAAAGGACACCTCAAAGATATCTGGTGTAAAACAGGGATACAGAGGCAAGTACCATCTACATGTATATACGGTAAAACACAAATATAGCATACACCTTCAGGTTTACTCAGTGAAGCAAATTTGGGGCTAAAATTGGGCCCCATTCCCAATGGAATAAAGCACTTTTTTCCAATGGATAATGGTAATATTCCTAATTTATTTATATGAGGTGTTTAGATCAAATTGATATGTTTTCCAAATTGATTTCCAAGCCTTCATCTCTTCACAGACACAGAGCATGCTGTAAATAAATTCAGAGACATGAAAGATAGACAAATAGAATTCTAATTTGCCTTTAATTATATTTTATGACCATCAAAAGTCTGAATGTAATATCTTTGCCTTTTGTTTAATTTTTCCCAAAATGAGTCAAAACTCTATTTATTTTCCCAATTCTAAGGGTCCCAGTCCCATTCCAAAAATTGGGTGAAAGACCCCTGACGTTTATATTGAATAATGGACAGTACAAAGTCAAATATTGGGCTGATCACTCCTCTATATAAGTATATAATTATATAAGTTAAAAATATAACTAATTGAAATGACTTTATAACAAAGGTAAAGTTCAAAATAGAGTCCCCAGGGTTTCATTATAAATGTGTTTTACTGTAATGTAAACCCCTTTATATTGGCACCTACATATTTTATCTATTTATGATTTTTAAACATATTAGCGTGGTTTAATTTTGGCAAAATCAATCCCAATCTGAGCTGTTTAATACCTCTTTATCAGGAATTTAAAATTCCCCAAGTCCGAGGTCCTGGACCTTTTAATATAACACTGGGACCCTCGATATTAAAACCATATAGACTGCATGTTTGTAGACCAATGGACCCCCATTTTCAGATTATTATAAGTTATACAGGGCTTTGGCAGGTTACACGGCCCCATGTACCCTGTCAAAGATTTATGTACCCTGAGCCGCAGGCGAAGGGTACATTCATCTTTGACGGGGTACATGGGGCCGTGTAACCTGCCAAAGCCCTGTATAACGTTTTTGTCACCCTTCAAAGTGTAACCAGTTGGATCTTTTTAACTTCCACTTCGTGTTTTGTGTGACTTGCGTACGCTGTCGCCATGTTTGTTTACCGTAACTAGATGTCCGCATTGTACGAGTTACTTCCCTTTTACCACTAAAGGTCACCTGTGTTCATGTACCCCGGCAGATTTCCGAACATAGTTCCATGTACCCTGGCAAGTTAACCAATCGCTTAGCGAGAAATTTCTTTGAAGGGTGACAATCTCTAATAACATAATTGCACATACACATTTCAATGCTGACATTTGACTTTCAACACTTAATGTTGGACCTGCCAAAAATAAAGACAAAAGTTCCTGGACCTTCCATTCCGAATCATAATTTTTAACCCTTTCTTTATATTTGATTATGCTTCTTTGTTATTTTATTGATGGTTTTGTTACATTACCAATTCTCAATTCCGCTCAATTAAAACTATTGCTAAAATTAAACTGCCGCTGAAAAACATACCAGTAGTTTACTGTATTTATTTCATATGAAAGTTCAAAAACTTCACAAGCAAAGTAAATTAGTACATTTATTAGGATTAGAGAGATCTCAAAGTGTTTGTTTAATGCAATACTTTTAATTTGAAAAAAGTACATTGTACTTGTTGTAAATACAATATTTACTTTAAATAATAATTTTGAATTTCCCAATTTTAACCCTTAACATTCCCAAAACAACAGTGAAGACTACCATATATACATTGAATTTGTATAAGAATACAAAAGCAAATTTTTTACACAAGTGAAATCAAGAGTTGAGTTGGACAATGGTGTTTAACGTCCCAGTAAAGAATATTTCACTTATATCGAGATGTTACCAGGTTTAGGTGAAGTTGCAGAAATTTTGCCTGAGCTGATGGCAGTATATAACCAGGAAGAGTTTGATGATTACTACTTCAGAATCTTTAATGAACTGATATTTATTTTACAGAGAAGATGTCGGTGACTGTATAAGTGGTCTAGTTTTGTCTTCAGACAAGAAAGATAACTCTGTATCTGATAGCACCGTCAGCATTGTTAAATTTTGTCGTCATCAACAACATCCAAGGTATTTTGTCCATTATGCATTTGCGTATTAATATACAAATGTACTTTTAATTTTACGATAAAAATTCTTAAATATATTGAATTAAAGACTAATTTACGACGTTTAGTCCTTGTCATTCCAGATTTTGATTTTAAATTATAATTTCTTAATAGGAAGCACAGGTTTGTTTTTTGGTTTTTTTTTGGTTTTTTTTGGTTTTTTTGAGTCTGTTGTGCTGTCAAAGAGCAAATGTCACTTTCTTCAGACGGCATGTGTACACGGTTTTAAAACTAATATTACCATGATAATTCTATCATCATGACAATATAAAAATCTGTATACTGGTGAGTTGGGTATGGAGGTAAATCAAGCGGGATTTAGAGACCTAGGAAAAAGATGCTGGGACTTAAAAATTTAGTGGTGATAACCAAGGTGGCATAGTTATAGAGGGGCAATATAATGAGGTTTTATTGTGGAGATAACCAAGGTGGCATAGTTATTGAGGGGCGTTGTAACAGGTTGATACTTAAATAGTTCCTCATGAATGTTATGTTGTATCACATGCATTGTTTAGTTATATTTAAGATTTTCCAATCCATTGAACCTTATTGGTTTGTACATGTTAGTGGGGGTATAAACAGAGGGAGACTTCAAAATATTGTGTTGAACTCAAGGTGGCAAGGTTATCGAGGGGCAATATAACAGGGTTTTAATGTAGTACTTCTCCATGAATGTTAATACTAGTATCACATGAATTGTTTAACCTATTTTAGATTTTCCAGTCCATTAAACCTGATCGGTTTGTCTGTAGATGACTATATTATTGTCAGTACTGAGAACTCTAACCACATCGGTCTGTGTACAGGATCAGTCAGGAACATCACAGACTCCACCATAGAACTTATTACGGAAAGGTAGATATAATATCTAAATACAAATAACTTCAACAAGCACCTGTTCATTTAGGATCAACACAAATAATGAATATGCTTTCAGAGCATGACTGATTCATTTTTAGGTTCTACAAATTTAAAATCAATAGTATCCAAAATTGACAAATAACCTTTTTAAGTTCTTAAAAGTATTTATTCACAAATTTAGTCAACTAGGTTTCTTTTTGAACAATTAATTAGTATTCAATAGTAAATTTGGCTCCCTAGAATGGTGACATTTTCATTGTGCTTAACATGCATAAGGTGTGTCATTCGTTATCCATGTGTCATCTTTGTATGTTTGTGTACAAACAAGGATTATCATAAGTTACAAGCGTTCATGTGACCTCCATAACACTGACAGGGTCCCTGTGTATATGAGCAGGGGTTATAAACCAAGGATATCCAACGGCCGAGGTGTACCAAATGCTCAAGACTGTTTACATGATCATATCTGGATACAAAAAATAAATTTTTGATCGCAGCTCCCTAGAATGGTGACATTTTCATCGTGCTTAACATGCATAAGGTGTGTCATTCAAAATAATATACTGTTATCCATGTGTCATCTTTGTACGTTTGTGTATAAACAAGGATTATCATAAGTTACAAGCATTCATGTGACCTCCATAACACAGACAGGGTCCCTGTGTATATGAGTAGGGGTTATAAACCAAGGATATCCAACACTTACGGCCGAGGTGTACCAAATGCTCAAGACTTGACATGATCATCTTCGGATACAAAAAATAAATTTTTAGTCACAGCCTCTTTATTTATTGGCATGTACATCAGAAAATTGCGAGCCAATTCATTTTAGTCACATATGCGAGTAATTTACTCGCTACTTGGAGCCCTGTTATTATATAAGTAATTGTAATCATTGTATGTTTGAGATTAGATCACAATATAAAACTTTTTATACATTAAAAATGGATAGCATACAGGGCCCCACAAATGCAGATGAGGTCATTGGGCGGTGATCAAAAAGTCATTCATACAGCTGGATATATGCACCCACACGTGCCCTTGCCAACCCACCCACACCCACACGGTGCAGGTTGAAAATCATACCTGGGCCTTATTTTATTGTAGCTTTGGATGAATTTCATGAAACTTCACACAAATGATCTTCATGTATCATGATTGTTAAGGTCACAGTAACTTTAGGTGTTTTAAGGTATGTTGGACTTTGATGTAACAGTTATAATACAGCGTCTATATTTGATATTTTACAGAGAGAGCATCCCCAGACTTTATGAATTGAAGTCACCTATATTCAGGCTAGACAGATGTAACAGTTATAATACAGCATCTATATTTTATTCTAACCTGTCCAGATTAATGTCTGATGATGTCAACTAGTGAGTAGAGTTATAATACAGCGTCTATATTTTATTCTAACCTGTCCAGATTAATGTCTGATGATGTCAACTGGTGAGTAGAGAGACAGATAAATTTTATATTCTGTGTATATACACACTGTGGTAGAGTGTACATGGGATATTACAGCATAAAGTGAGCCAAACAGCCAATGTAAACAACACCAGCATAAGTGTATGCTTCAGAATTTTTAATTTTCAAGTGAAAATTGAAATATTGAAAAGAAATTCCCAGCAACGTAAAAATCACAGGTGAGCACTTGCACTTCATCAACCAGCAACGTAAAAAATCACAGGTGAGCACTTGCACTTCATCAATTTTTTTCAATGTTTAAACAGTGTATTAGATGCAGTTAACTATTTCAATAGAAACATTAATGTGTCCAATTGATAAATCAATTCACCATCTCGTGTTAAAATGAACAGATAAGTCAAAAATCTGCTTTCGACTTATGCTGATGTTGTTTACATTGGCTGTTTGGCACACTTTATGCTGTAATATCCCTTGTATGTTGTACCACAGTGATACAGTAAAACCTTGATTCACTGCCACCATTTACTCTGCCATATTCTAGTGTTATAAAGGGGTTTGGTGATAAATCAGTGGAGGCTTATAAAGGAAAACATAAACAAAATGGACTTCAAATTATCTTGGCAGTAAGTGAGGTGGCAAAGTTATTAAGGGTCATTAAAATGAGGTTTTATTGCATAAGAAATTGTTCAGCATCATTTATGATGCTTGTAGAACATTGAATGTGAAAAATATGAAACAAATCATGACTTTATCGTTTTGTTTGCACTTAGGGAATTATTGCTTTTAATCTAAAAGTAAAGGAAAGCTTTCTAATTTTATATAATCATAAAACTATTGATATGCTAAAAGCATGTGTTTTTTAATAGAGATTATCAGAATATTTCGTTTGTTGCATGAAAAAAAAGTATTATGTGTAGGACTTAAAGTAAACAACAACCAAACAAATAAAAATAAAATAAGAGCATGGCTGAATGTGACAATATACGCCCGCCAATGTCTATAATGTAAGCCCGCAATATCTAATAATCAGAATAATAAGAGCCATAACTACAATTTTGTTGAAAGTTGAAACTTGTCCCAAAAACCTGTGTTATATGTTAAACATTATTGCTTCTTGTGAAATCATGCCACATTTGGAAGGAATTGAATGGAAAAAAAAGTTCTTGCATTTTCTATAATATATCCTTTTATGGCACCGAAAGGTTTGAAAATTTTATGCAGCATCTTCATTTTCTGATATGCACATCTTCATATGATTCGAATCATGTATGCCAAATCTGAAAATAATCGGTGGAAAACTATTCGACAAGTTCAACCCACAAGCTGCACTGACAGATAGACGGATGAACAATGCCATACCATAATATTACTGGGCATATAATTAATGAATGAAATCACCCTGATGTGGTGAAGAGCGAGGAACTTTTCATTTACCATGTAAATCCTTTAATATTTTTTTTATTGTAGCACAAAACTAAGAGAGCTACTCATTGACAAAAGGAAACCAGAATTTGTGGTCAAACTCTCCAAGAGTGAAATAGAAAAAGGTAATGTCTTATAACAAAGTAAAGTTATACCTTAAACATGTTAAGTACACTTCATATTTAATGAGTTATATGACTTCTTGTTAAACTCTTTTTGTGAAAAGACTACTACTGTAGCTCAGTTGGTAGAGACTGCTCAATCTGAGTGGAGGTCGTGGGTTCAAATCACGATGGGGTCTGACCAAAGACTTGAAAGTGGGTAGTGACTGTTCTTTCGCCAAGCACTCAGCAATAGGAAGTGAAAGTTCTTTGAGATGGGAACATAAAATAAACTAGGTCCCATGTTGCAGTAGGCTTGGCACGATGTAAGAACCCTGCTGTAAAATGCCATCGGCACAACACACAGGTAAAATTTCTGCACCTTCGTCTATAGCTGGAAATGTCTTGATATAAGTGACATATTCTTGACTAGGATGTTAAACACCATCACTCACCTACTCACTCCTTTTGTGAAAAAAAATTGTTGAACTCTTTTTTTCTGATAAATAATTTATCTTATCCTTTTAAAACTCCAAAATGAACATGATCTGTCCTTTATATTGTATGTATTGATGATGGCAAAGATTGATCCTAGGTTAGATATAGCCATTATATAGGTTTGATAACTGATGGGGTTGGAAAGTTTGCCTTTAAGATATATATAGTTTCTTGAAACATATAACAGTACAAATGTACTATGGGATTACAATACATAGTGTATTTAGTATAGGTAAACAACATTGACCTGTCCACTTGACCTTTAATTTAAATATTTATCACGAACCAGTGTATTTTTGAATAGGGAACAGGTATGTTTGTTTCATCTACATACTGAGAACACTAATAAAGTACTGTGTGTATTTACTAGTTTTGTAATTACCTGCTAATCCTAACATTACCCATGTATTGGATGGACACTTCTATATGGATATTCCTGATGAAAGGTCAAACAGACAGGTCAATGTTGTTTGCTTATACTATTATTTCACTTAGTAATCACACAGTACTTACGTTTTATAATGGATAATACACATGCGGTAACCCCTCTTGTATTTTGGAAATAATTTAGTTTCACAATCGTTAACTAAGGTAGCTAAATTAACTAAATTAGGTAAAACACAACTACTCCAGTCTAACTTGATAATACAGTATTTAATTCTGTATTTCTTTGGTACCAGTATGTTATATTTTACTTTCAGTTAAAGTTATATTCAAGCCACTTAACAAACCACAGAAAACTGCCATTTTAAAGGTAATCATCACATAATTTACTGAAAGAAGGTTGAGTTTCTCTCCTAAAATGATAAGGTTCATGAATATAACAATGACTGAAATAATTTATCAATGATGTAATGCAATAGTTCCACTTACCACTTAGGTTCAAATTCCACTTCAGAGGACCAATGACAAAAAAAACCCCAAAAAAACTTGAGTTGATAAGCCAGAGATCAAACTAGCCATAATTTCTATTTTTAAAAACAGGGAAGTGATTCCCTGGTAGTATTAGCATAGGTGTTGAAAAATCTGAGAGTGATTCACCGACAAACTTCTCTGATTATTTTCATATTTTACAGTTATTCTTCAAGTATTTCATTCAAAAAAATCACATGATATTAATAGCCTAACTATAACATACAGTCAAACGTGTTAAAGGCCACCTCTATCTATATAAGGGTCACATGCTTATAAAGGCCAGTAAAATTTTATCCCCATATGTTTTAACCTGTGTATAAGGGACACCTTTACTAGTTCCCTTGGTTGGCCTTTATAGATATGTTTGACTGTACAGTCCAACCTGCCTTAAAAGGTCACCTCTTTATTAGGACCATCTGCTTATAAAGGCCAGTAGAATTGTAACCCAATTGTTCTTTATTCATATTATTTGAATATGTATATAAAGGCCACCTTCCCTTAAAGAACACTTTCACTGGTTCCCTTGGTTGGCCTTTATAGACAGGTTTGACTGTAAATAGATTTATATATTTTTAGGTTTTGATGTCTACAGATTATGTATTAATCAAAGGCTACCCAGGAACTGGTAATAATATATTAATACCCCCCCCCCCAAAAAAAAATAGTTTGAGTGGGGTATATAGGAATCACCATGTCTGTCTGTGGCCATATCTCATCAATGCTTTGGATGATTCTCATGAAACTTCACATGAATAATATTCATGGTCCAAAGGTGTGTCATGACCTTGAACCAAGGTCATATCAGAAAGGTCAAGCTCACAGGAAAACTTTAAATGTTGGGGGCAGGGGGTATTTGGCTCTCAAGAGACATTTCTAGTTTATTTTGTTTAACTTGATGGAATGATTCATATGAAGTGGCTTTATTTAAGGTGATCACTCATGTTCAGATTTTACATTGACAGAGTTTTAAATAATATCTTAACAGAAGTCTTCAAATCAGTGACTTGACTTACCACAATAGTAGCTCAGTTGGTACAGTACTGGCCTGGCATGTGGGAGGTCATGGGTTCAAACACTGGCCAGGATCTGACCAATACTTGAAAATAGGTAGTGACTGCTCTTTCACTAAGCATTCTGCTTTTAGAAATAAAAGTCACAGGGTCCTTCAGGAAGATATGTGCTTGAAAACTTGAAAACCTATGCGCCCTGTGTCACCAAACCCTATTCTATAAATCTATTAATCAAATCTGTGACTGCATAAATTCTTGTCATAAAACATTTAGAATTTAAAATTTTAATTTATGACACTTTTACTCAAAAAAACACATTGAGGTTTATGAACTTGGAAAATTTTATATGTAGAGATATTATAAACTGTAGCCATGACAAAAAATCATTCTTGTGTAATTTATAATTTTCAAATTTTTGACAGGAGCTTTCAGCATTTAATGATACTCACCTTCATACAAAGATAGGGGAGGACTAAGATATAAAATTGCAGCATTAGAGTTCACTATTTTACCTATAATCAATATCCCGTAACGTTTGTCAGGGCCTTGGTAACTGAGTGGTTTAAAATCATTCCCATTCTGGGACAGAACCTGGTGTGAGAAAGTTTGTCAGTTTGCTTGTGGAAAGTTGATGGTCCTGTCCAGGTACTCCGGTTTCCTCAACCATTGCAGAACTGACTGCCTCAATATAATTAAGGATATCTTGACTCGGGTGTAAAATGCAATTACCCTACTTAACTCCATTGTTAATGATTGTGCTGAATGCTTAGAAAAAGTATGTATGTCACAAAGTCCCAGGAAAACATTTCTCTTTACAAAAAATCTAAACTCGTGTAATTACATACCCAATGCAAATAATTGATTACACAGATGCTAGAGGGTATCACATGCTATGCTGGCAAATCCAGTTTCTTAGACCTCTTAGTTTGCAAGTAGCTGTAATAATGATGATGTCATTTTAAACATTAATTCAATCACTCTCTTTAAACTTTTTTAATACTGTTACTTTGAATAAAAATGTTCATTTCATTAATCCAAAATTATTTTTGTGAAAATTCAAAGTTTTAATTGTATTTTCAGGTAAAACGTCCACCATTGTAGCGTTAGTAAAGGTGTTACAAGAGTTAGGATATTCTGTACTACTGACCAGTTATACACATTCTGCTGTTGATAATATACTACTTAAGTTAAAGAAGGTTTGTATTTTTCCAGGAAAAATAAATTGTATTATTATGACTTGTCCGTTGTCTGTTGGAAATAAATATAATAACAGGTATAATAAAATCTTGATTCATTGCCCCAATTAAAATTTAACAGGTACAATAAAATCTTGATTAATTGCCCCAATTAAAATTTTGTTCAGTCAAATTTTTGCATTATAATAGGACAAATTATGTAGGAATGTTATAATGAGGTTTTTGTACTATCAATTCAGCCCTGTGTATGTATTATGATATGCCAGTCTTAAAGAAATTTCCATCTTGCATGATTTTGAGTGGAATGTTCATCCATTCATCCATTCATCCATTCATTCATTTATTCATTCATTCATTCATTCATTCATTCATTCATTCATCTATCCATCTTACATATAATTGACCTAGAATAGACAGTGATAAGTTTCTAGCAGCATAATGTGTTGTTTATTCACATCTTCATTATATTGTATTTGGTTAGCTTGCCCGGGTACATGGAAACGACGATACATTTTAAGTTATACAGGTTTTTGGCAGGTTACATGACCCCATGTACCCTGTTGATTTATGTACTATGAGCTGCAGGTATTTTTTTACCCTTTAAAGCAGTACAAGTTTGGTCTTTTTAACTTCGATTTGTATTCTTTATGACTTGTGTACATTTCAGCCATGTTTGTTTACCATAACTAGGATTTTCACAATATAAGAGTTACTTTCCTTTTACCACTAAACGTCTAGTGCCTTTATGTACCCGGCAGATTTATGTACCCCTGCAAGTTAACCTATCGCTATGCGAGAAATTTCTTTAAAGGGTGACAAAAATGCATGTGGTTTTTAGTGGTTAAAGGGAAGTAACTTGTGTATTGTAGAAGTCTAGCTACAGTAAACCAAATATTGTAAGGTTTGCAATTAACACAGAATATGAAATTGAAGTTAGAAAGAACAAACTAGTGCCACTTGGAAGCGTGACAAAAACGTGATACCTACGTGGTTTTGGCAGGGTACCTAAAGTAAAAAATGTTTTACTTCAAAACTTGACAATTTAAATTAAAATTTTATCTTCTTTCAGGATAATGTAAAATTTCTTCGCCTTGGAAAAATTAGCAAGATTCATCCAGGAATTCATGATTTTGCAGCTGAAAATCTGACAAAGAAATTAACACATGTTGCTGATTTACGACAGTTTTATTCAGAACAGGTAATACTTTTGTAGTCAATTTATAAAATTTAAAATTTTTGTTTGTTTGTTTGTTTGTTTATGAGTGTGAATACCTGTTGAAGGACACTGCATGTGCATGATATGCATATATATATATGCATGTACATTGTATTTATAACTACCAGCAAGTTCAGATTTTAGTTTAAATGTCTTTAGTTTGAGATAAATTTCATTGAAGACTGTAATAAGAAGAGAGAATTGATTATTAATGTTACATGTAGATTAGGCTGTTAATTTCTACAACAATAAAGATACATTTTGTATAGAACTATGCAGTTCTTTCAAAACTGCCGTAGACAATGGTCTTTAACAATCAAAACAAGGAATCTAATTTTTCTGTGTCTTGTAGATCCTCCTGTAAACAGGACCTTGTAAAACATGTAGTTGTTAATTTCTGATAATTGCTATCCGTGAGAAAAAGAGGTGTATGTATTGCTATATCTATTGTTCAGTGTTATCTTAAAGATGGAATGCTGATTCATTAAGAAGCCTGAATACTGATGGTTTAATGCATGTGATTTTATTGACTATTTTACAGAAAATTGTAGCAACAAGTTCTCTAGGAACAAACCACCCATTATTTACACAGAGGAAGTTTGATTGATTAGGGAGACAATACTTATGGTTTAATGCATGTGATTTTATTGACTATTTTACAGAAAATTGTAGCAACAAGTTCTCTAGGAACAAACCACCCATTATTTACACAAAGGAAGTTTGATTGATTAGGGAGACTGAATACTGATGGTTTAATGCATGTGATTTAATTGACTATTTTACAGAAAATTGTAGCCACAAGTTCTCTAGGAACAAACCACCCATTATTTACACAGAGGAAGTTTGATATTTGTATAGTTGATGAAGCGTCACAAGTTCTACAGCCTGCTTGTCTGGGTCCATTGTTTAGTGCACATAAGTTTGTGTTGTGGGAGATCCTAAACAGTTACCACCTGTTGTACAGTGTAAAGAAGCCAGGTAAGCTCTCATAGCATGCATACTGTAGCTCAGTTCATAGATTGCCCCCTTTTCATGTGGGAGGACATTAGTTTGAACCCCAGCCGGGTCTAATCAAGACTTAAAAATAGTTAGTGACTATTCTTTTGCCAAGCACTCAGCATTTAGAAATGAAAGTCACAAGGTCCTTCAGAAGAGGCCTTCAGAACCAAAATTTCGTATCACAGCAGGCATGGCACTTTAAAGAACCTTCCCTGCACATTGCCCTGAGCACACTGCAAAGCCCAAAATGTCTTCCACCTCTATAGCTGATGATGTTTCAATATAAGTGAAATATTTTGGACTTGAAAGTAAAACCCCATTTATCAATCAATTAAATCTCATAGCTATTTTTGTTAATTTACATCAGCCTGAAATTTGACCTTTCATTGTCAGGGTCTCAAAGGTCAATTGGCCTAAAGCCTGGGCTAGCACTGCCTGGCTTCAAATCCTATTCTGGCAAATCCTGGTGTGAGAAAGCATGTCATTTCACTTGCCAAAGGGTTTATTCAGGCAAAGCTGCCTTGATATAATTACACGAATCTTAACTGGTATATACAGTATTAGAAGACGCTTTCATTGTCAAATTCATGGCAATTGGATGTTGGAGAACAAATGCTTCAACCAATTACCCATGTACTGTGATGTCATTAAACATGGGTTCTAGTCATTCAGATTGTGCTTGTTCCTGGAAATCACAAAATTCATGCTGGTCTCGTGACAAGATGATACTGTTACAGGGTTTTAACCTAAATACAATAATTGTTTCCACTAACGAGACCGAACCTAAATTTTTATGCCTACCCTAGAGTTTTTATGAAACTATTTTGACAAGTACTGGCCCAGGTTTCACAATCATTCCTTAGCTTAGACTTTCCTTAATTTAAATCTTCAAAAATTTCAATCCTTTATAATTTTGGTAATTTTAAAGACATTCAGGAATTTAAGGTGTCAATTTTAAGATTATTTCTAGATTAAAACATCTGCATTTAGTTTTGACAAAAGTATTCATCAGTAGTTCCATAAAGGGATTACCAAAATTTGCTTAATTTAAGTCAAGGAAAATCTTAGCTAAGGAATGATTGTGAAACTGGGGCCTGGTACTGTTAAAGTTATCATCTTTGCCCCATATGGTCAGTGTAAAAACAAGGCTGATGTTTTTACCACATTTTTTTTATTACCCATATTTTACTTCATTCATCAATTGATTAGGATTAAATAGTCAAATTTAAAATTAAATCCAAATTTACTTGATTTTGAAATGATAAAATATTTAATCTAAATGAGATTTGTAAAAATAGCTTTCCAAAAAATCGTAGTCTTAAATGATTAACGATCCGACTGTATGGTGAAAACAAAATGGTGGATCTAAAAACATATTTATTCTTTTATCAAAATGATGTATTATTTAACCTAATATGACAAATTTCTTTTATTTATCCTTTAATTATCACTAAATTGATGTATTTAAGCCATTTATAATGTTATATAGCCCCATATATATAAAAACGTAATAATAAAATACATGGCAGTATACCACATTTGTTATTGCCACGCACAGCGCAATAACCTTTTCTAAAAAAAATTATAAGAATTGCCTACCTACTGATCCTATTTTTCTAAGAACATTAGCAGAAAGACTTTTCTTGGCCTTATATAAAGTTCATGAACACACATGTATAACTTGCCCTAATGCCATTAAATGTACAGCTATTTTGTAATATTTTAGAAACCTTGGGATGGATGAGAGTTTGTTTTCCCGTTTAGATGATTCAGGGGCCACTTATGAACTTAATCTACAGTACAGAATGAACAGGTAAACAATCATTTAATCATTTATCTCAGAAAACTATCATACAAACCTGCCACTGTTAACATTATAATTATTGTCCTGCAAATAAAGACACCACAGATGCTGAATATAAAGTCAGATTTTGCCTTCAAGCTTTCCACTATTTGTTTTTTATGAGCACATTTCCATATTTAAAACTAGTTGTTTTATATAAGAGTCATTGCCATGAAAAAAAAATGGCTTGCATTTATGAAATTTGTTTATTTCAAAATCCAGATTGCAGATCTGCTGATGGTGGTGGGTCTGTGTGTGTGTGTGGGGGGGGGGGGGGGGGTATTATTCTCCTTTAGAGACAGCTCTAGTTAAGGTATTGCTGAAGGGGTTGTGTTTTAGATGATAACTTATACAAATTCGGAATTACATGTAAAATTTTTCTGCTGGTGTTAATTTTGTGTTCATCATGTATCTGGCACACTCACTTTAAATCTTTGTAGGGAAAATATATGTGGTATGTCAATTGAACAATAGTTTACTGTATTTTCTTACTTCTTTATGGTATGAGTGGTATATTTAACCATTGAACTGTCTAGAAATAACGTTTATAGTGCTATAACTTCCATTGCTGTGCAAAGCAAACTGAATAATGCACACTATAAATACCATTTCTGGACAGATCAATGGTTATATTTACATTACTCATTTTTAGCTCACCTGAGCCAAAGGCTCAGATGAGCTATTGCAATCTATCACCGTCCGTCGTCCGTCGTGCGTCGTCCGTTGTGCGTCGTGTATAAACTTTACATTTTAATCTTCTACTCCAAAACTACTGGGCCATATTTGATGAAACTTAATGACTATCATGCCTAGGTAACAGCCTTTCAAAATTGTGTTCGGGGTTTGGCCACGCCCAACAAGATGGCCGCTGTTACTAAAAATAGCAAAAAGACAAAAAAATCTTCTTCTCTGAAACCAAAAGGTGCAGGCAAATTTTAATTGGATATTTGGATTCAGCATACCTGGGAACATCAAAATTGTGTTTTTCATGAAAATTAGACGAAAAATAGGTTACGCGATTTTTGTGTAAAGTTACGTAATTTTTAAAATGAGACATTTATTGTTATAACTTCATAATAGCTAAAGATAATCGTATGGAGTTTTCACTGTTGATCTTGTCTTGCAATTTTCTTCCAATTGATATCAAGGTCGAAGGTCAAGGTCATGTCCCAGTTTTTGACCTTTGATAAAAAATGCTATTTTTTAAACATTTCTGGTGATAATGACATAGGATTTTTGGAAACTATAATCTTTTTGTATAGGCATGTATATCAGAATATTGTAGGTAATGGCACAATGGTCATTTTGATATATGAATAAAGGTCATGGGTTCAAAGGTCAAGGTCACAGATGTAAACAAGTACTGAAATGGTTAATTATCTCAAAAACTATAATCTTTTTGTATAGGCATGTATATTAGAATATTGTAGGTATTGGCCTAACGATCATTTTGATATATGAATGAAGGTCATAGGTTCAAAGGTCAAGGTCATAGACACAAACAAATATTTAAATGGTTAATTATCTCAAAAACTATAAACATTTTGTATAGGCATGTATATAGGAATATTGTAGGTATTGGCCTAACGATCATTTTGATATATGAATGAAGGTCATAGGTTCAAAGGTCAAGGTCATAGAATTAAACGAATAGTTAAATGGTTAATTATCTCAAAAACTATAACTTTTTTGTATAGGCATGTATATTGGAATATTGTAGATATTGGCCTAACGATTATTTTGATATATGAATGAAGGTCATAGGTTCAAAGGTCAAGGTCATAGCTGCGAATGAATATTTAAATGGTTATTTATCTCAAAAACTATTAACTTTTTGTATAGGCATGTATATTAGAATATTGTAGGCATTTGCACAACGATCATTTTGATATATGAATGAAGTTCATAGGTTCAAAGGTCAAGGTCATAGATGCAAACTAATACTTAAATGGTTAATTATCTCAGAAACTATAAATTTTTTATATAGGCATGTATATTAGAATATTGTAGGTATTGGCCTAATGATCATTTTGGTATATGAATAAAGGTCATAGGTTCAAATGTCAAGGTCATAGATGCAAATGAATACTTAAACGGTTAATTATCTCAGAAACTATAAACATTTTGTATAGGCATGTAT
Organism: Anadara kagoshimensis; assembly: GCA_021292105.1. Taxonomy (NCBI): domain Eukaryota; kingdom Metazoa; phylum Mollusca; class Bivalvia; order Arcoida; family Arcidae; genus Anadara; species Anadara kagoshimensis. The sequence goes on along the minus strand of CM037874.1, from coordinate 29,759,510 downwards.
ATTGGAATAAGGTACGTATTGGCCTAACGATCATTTTGATATATGAATGAAGGTCATAGGTTCAAAGGTCAAGGTCATAGACGCGAACGAATACTTAAATGGTTAATTATCTTAAAAACTATAAACTCTTTGTATAGGCATGTATATTGGAATATTGTAGGTATTGGCCTAATGCACATTTTAATATACAGATGTTTTAGCTGTTTATAAATAGTATATTGTAGCTAGACTTTAAATATGTTATATATAGCATACTTATATAATAATTATTATAATTAATTTGCTATTCTCTTTTATTAATGTCATTGACCATTGAACCTCTGCATAAGATATGTACTCTTCCTCAGGTGAGCGTTAAGGCCCATGGGCCTCTTGTTTGAAAACTTTATTTTGGTTTTTAAATCCAAAACTAAAATTAAAACACTGTCGTGTATGACATGCATTTCCAATCGTTGGAACAGCCAATAGGGAAAATGTATAAACGATTTAGGATTGTGGGGGATATAAAAGCAACACTTTAGCATGTACTTTGATATTGATACTGGAACATGTACTTTGAAATTTTTTGTGAAAATATTTAACATATTTGCAAATCAAACTTTTTAACATGTTTGCAAATCGAAACTTTTAACATGTTTGCAAATGAAATTTTTAAACATGTTCGCAAATCAAACTTTTCAACAATCTATCAATTTCCAAATTAATCACACTGATATGTTAAATATTTTTTCCCATACATTTGTCGTTTTAGTGAGATCATGTCGCTAAGCAACAAGCTTGTCTATAATGGAGCCTTACAGTGTGGATCAGACAGAGTAGCCAATGGTCAGTTACACCTGTCTCACAATGACCAGATAGTAAAGGTACTAGTAAATAAAATTTTATAAAGTCAGGTAAGCTCCCCTGTGAGAATTATGCAATTCTAGTTTGGAGTGGAATAATGGTTTTTTTTTATGTCCCAGTCAAGATTCTTTCACTTGTATTGAGGTGGCCCTATTCTGTTCCTGGATGGCAGAGGAAACTGGAGTGCCTGGAGAAAACACAGTCCTCTGCCAGTGAAATGACAAACTTCTGTGTGTTAGGATTTATGCCATACTGGCTTTATCATTCATCTCTGCCAGTGAAATGACAAACTTCTGTGTGTTAGGATTTATGCCATACTGGCTTTATCATTCATCCATTTCATCATCACCAAAGGGGTTCAACAGCTAAGTGGTCTAAATTATGCATTTCTGGATCACAGTTCCTCTCACCATCTAAGCACTGTGGTAGCTTAGTTGGTATATTGCCTGCTCCTTAAGTGGGAGGTTGTGGGTTCGAACTCCGACCGGGTCTGACCCAAGACTTGAAAGTGGGACGGTAGGCTTGGCGCGCTAAAGAACCCTTCTGTATAATGCCATCAGCGCAACGCACAGGCACAATTTCTGAACTTTCGCTGACAGCTTGCAACGTCTTGATATAAGTGAAATATTCTTGACTAGGACGTTAAACACTTTTACTCATCTCAACTCAACTCAACTCCTCTCACCATTATTTCATAAACATATTTGCTGGACAAATTTTTATTATCATATGCAGTATATGCTGGATAAAATTGTTCTTTACTAGAACAATTTGGCAAGATTGAATATATTTTGAATGAAAGGTCCTTGGTTAATGTAGAGCGCGCGGTGGCATAATGGATTAGATGTGGGTCTACAAATCTAGGGTCTCTCGCCGCTGTGAGTTTGAATCCTGCTCAGACCACACGTGGGAAATTGAATTTTTCCTTACCGTTGGCCTTTACTGGTTCAACCAGTGTCAGTATAATGGACTGGGGGGAGTGGTATGCTTGTTTGCCATGTACTGACTTGGTGAGCTAGCACCTTAAAAGTCACACTGAGTGCACTCTGGTACAAGGCAGAGCATAAAACACACTCACACTTCACATACATACACAAACTTGTTCTTAGATTAATCCATAGAAATTAATAAAGTAGTTCACATCGTGAATGGCTAAAAAATTGCTGATGCGATGTTAAGCAATACTCAACCAACCTTGGTTAATGCAGATTCAAAATTATGTCTGGCATTGCTGTCCATGATTTAAATATTTTCCATAATTTGTATATTGTTATAGATATATGAAGACAGTCCCTGGATAAAGGATATATTTATAACTGAGCCGTACAGAGCAGCAGTACTTCTGGATACTGATAAGGTTGTATATAATATATCTTTATTGACATACATGTAAGCATATTTTCTTATTTATTGTTCAAGAGTTATGTCCCTTTGCAAAGGGACTGTAGCAAGTTCCTTGTAAAACCCTAAAGTCACTGTTTGAAATAAATCAAAATTTTTAAACAGTCTGTGTTTTGATTGTTTCAACATTTTCCATTGTGGTATATATACATGTATAGTAGACTTGAAAAAGTGTTTTCCAGTACTTTCCAGTCTCCAACTGCAGGAATGGCTGTTGAAGTTGAAACTATTCAACTCCAAACTATACTAGCTGTTTGTAACCAAACTTTCTAAGGTGCAAACAGAAATAGAAAACATAAAAGATTATTGGGGTGATTTTAAGTGTTATAAGTTCTACACTCATACATACCTTCATGTACAAACTATAGATTAGAAAGTTGATCAGTGAATGTGACTCTTGATTCTGAGTGTCAATTATTTTCATCTGTAATAAAGCACATTTGTACTTGCTTATGTTAGACAACCTATACAGGTAAATGTAAATTACTGAACTCACTTTTTACAATTCTATTTTATGAACGGTCTCAATATAAGTGAAATATTCTTCACTGGGACATAACACTACATTACTCCACTCTACACTGCTCTATTTTATGAATATTTCAGGGATTCAAAATTCCTTGAGTCTGAGATCCAAGACCTTTTGATTTTACATTGGGACCATTGATATTTAAACTGTAAAAGTCTGATGGACCTGCCATTTTTCACCAGGATTAATCTAATTTTTCTATACGAAATACATGTAAAACATAATTATCCACCTCCTTTCGAAGAAAAAGGGGGATATTATTAAATTCAAGTTTCCATCCATCCTTTTGTCTGTCCTTTCATCTGTCCAAAATTCTTCTTGTCTGTGCTAATTCTCCGAAACTATGAAGCACTACTTCATGAAACTTGGTGCAAAGTATCAACATACATAGGAGATGCGCATATCATTAACCTGAGTTGATTTGCTCTTTTTCCTTAGAATTATGGCCCTTTCAGCATAAGTGCAAATCACAAAAAAGATAATGCTGAGGGGGGATCCTAATTCACTGAATTTGCTTATTGCATATGAACCTTTTAGTGACCATATTGAACTTTCAAAACTTTATGTGGGACCTACAAAAAACAAAAGCAAAGGTCCTGGACCTTCCATAAGAATACATAATTTTGTACCCCATGTATTTTCAGAGAATATTTAATAATGTAAGTCACAAGTTAATTTGTCTACATGTACATGTATACAAAAAAACTTTGGTTATTCGAACTTCGATTTTTCGAATACCTTAGGTTATGCAAAGTTCTTGGCAGGTCCCGACCGCCCTGCACTATAATTCTTATTAATAGAACTTTTTATATTCGAACTTCGTATTTCGAATACAAGCAAGTATTCTAACCTAATTTTGAGTCTGTAGTTATAGTTTCAGTAAAAATAAACCCCCAAAAGTTCGAAGTTGACATTTTTATTTAGTAAACTTGCCCATATACATGTACATTAGCAAGTATGGCTTCACCTTCACCCTAAATCATTACCCAAACGTAACTGTCAGTTATGATGTAGACAGACATGTAGAAACTATTAGATTATTGGTAATAAGCCATATTCATCAAGTACTCTGGGAAAAATTAATCCTTATTGATCTTGATTACGGTAGTCCGTACAATCTGTAGTCCTAGTCTCAGGTGTAACAGAGACTGAAATAGAAGGAACTACACGTGCACAACGAAACGCAAAGTAAAAAATTCTTTTGACAATGTTTGACCATGATCTCCCATCTATCCAATTTTGATACAGTCACAAAATTTCCATGTAATAAATTTTATTAATTTGCAATAAAGAGTGACTTTTATTTTGTGCATATTTCCATTTTGGAAATTACGTGAACTTCTTCCGTTTCAGTTTCGTTTATCATAAGAATGTGTATTGCCTCTTAGTGGATTTTATTTTGTTGAACAGTGTTACCGGTTTCCGCGACGTAACCAAAAAGAGCGGGAAATGGTATATTAAATAACAATAAACAATCATCAAACTTTTGGAATAAATTTCATTTACATTTGTATAAAAATCACAAAATATTGTTGATTTGATCGATGTTCATAGATCCAAACTCAACATCAATTTTTTGCTCGTAAACATCTGAATTTAATTTACATTCGTAAATCGCACGTCGTCGGATGCCATTTTGTATCTGACGACAACAATAAACAGCGCCACCTGGACAAAGGGAAGTAACTCGCTTTTGCTGGGGGGGGGGGGTCACGCGAGGGACTATACTTGGATGTCGGGGGACTATACCTAGGTATAGTCCCGCTGCTATGCATTGTCAAGGACAGATGATATCTACATTAAATAGAATTCATGTAGTTATCCAATGGTTATTCAACAAATTAACATGTGATGTACTAAATCGCCATGTGTTTTATGTCCCGTTTTTATTAGAATTGAATATTAAAGTGACAGTATTTTGTTTAGTAATTTCCCATTATGGTATGCATAAACGATATTATGCATTATAAACAGACATCGCTACAACACTTGGTTTGTGTAATGTCACCATGGTTTCCTAACATAACGTAATTAAGTTCAAAGTTCCATATTTCGATTATTCGAACTCCCTGATTTTTCGAAGCAGAAATTGAAGACCCATCCACTTCGAATAACCGAAGTTTGACTGTATTTTGTTATTACAGGTACCTGCACCAGAAGAGAGAGAGCCTTCAGGATTAATTAAGAATGTTACAGAGGCCAGAATTGTTTATCAGCTTGTACAAACATTAATTAAGGTAGGTGTAGATTTTAATTTGAGGTCTAGCCGAAATAGAAAATGTGATCTCATAGATGTTTATAAAACTAACAGATATTTTCATTACATTGTATGTCTTGGCCATTCAGTTTTTAACTTCACAGTTGCTATGGAAACAGGTTAATATAAGCCTTTTACGGCATCTCCCAGGATCTATTTCTATATGTTTGTATGTTGAATTATAAATTGTCCAGCAAGTGTTTATGTGACAGACTGTCGGACATGAATGTTAGTTGTCACGTAACTATGTCATCTGCTGAATCATCAGTTGCATATGGTATTATGATACGGATCTATATGAATGTGTTTTCTGACAAGGCATTTTATCATGATTTAATAGGGTGGGATTGGCGAAGAAAATATTGGAGTAATTGCCCCTTACAGGAATCAAGTGAAGGTGATAAAAGAGCAGTTATCTAGGACACATACTCGTGTGGAAGTCAACACAGTAGATCAGTATCAGGGACGTGACAAACATGTCATAATCATATCATTTACTAGATGTTTAAAGGCAAACAAACAGATTGAAACTAAGGTAAATTTTATTCAGAAGAAGTCAAATTACAAAAAAAAAAAAAAAAAAAAAAATAGTGGACTGGACTAAATGGAGATTAATGCCCTAGTCAAGATTTTTTCACTTATATCGAGGCAGTCAGTGGAAGGGTGATGGAGGAAGCCACAGTACGGGAAGATAACCACCAACCTTCAGTAAGTGATCTGATAAACTTCCTGACACTAGAATTTGTTGAGTGAGTGTGTGCTTTAGACCACTCAGCCACTGAGGCCGCTGTCTATGAAGGGATCAAGCTTGAAACAAAATATTTATGAATTTGTTGTAGTATGAATACTGTAAATGTATTAAATTTCGCGTGTATTTATTTTCGCGGTATTGGAAATTTAGACATATCCGCGTGGTTAAATTTTCGGGTTATTTAAATATGCACTAAAACACAAAGAGCTTAAAATAATTTTCCCTCTGTATTAATTTTCGCGTAAAACAAACACCTGCAAAATAAGCAAAAATTAGTACACCTCGAAAATAAATATGTTTACAGTAACCTCTATGAATGGATTATCAGTATGAAGTATTAGTGGTCCTTATTGTCTAAATCAGTGAAATCCCAGCTGTATAGCTAGTCTGTCAGCAATATGTGGCAGAGTGTTTATAAACACAGGTGACTTTATTATACACAAATAGGTATTAATACCTTTTTATCTTATGTGTACGGTATATTCATGCCTGCATGCATTCATTCTAAAACCCTTTTTTACATTATCTTTATAAACACTCTGCCAACGTATTGCTGACGGACTATACATTAATTTTTAACCATTGATCTCTCTTTTTCCAATGTTTTTAAAAATCATAGGTTTTCCCAAACATACCGGTAATTAATTTTGTGTAACAATAATTTATGTTTGCATTCCTGTTGGCCAGAATCACCATTGAGTAATAGTTTTTAAGAATTTGTTTCAAAAAGTAATTTATTTAAGCAAATTGATGAATAATACTTTAAAAAACATATTTTCTGAAATTTAGCTACTAATAATTTTCATTTTGTGAACTTACAAATAATGTAGAGGTTTTTATTTCTTCAGCTGGCTTTGTTGTATATGAAGACATTGCTTTCTACTGTTATAGGTTTTCACATTTTTGTTTTTGTTTGTAGAATAACTAGCTTGTAAAGGCAAACAACTTTGACCTTTCTACTCGACCTTTCATTTAAATATTTATCATCGATGAATTGCATCTATGTATAGGATATACAGGTGTTTTATTTTGTATACATCATGAGATTAATTCATCTCATAGAGTAAACCTGTGCACTGTGCATGTATTAACTTGGATCTTAACACTACTCATGTATTAGATGGATCCTCCTATATGAATATTCCCAATAAAAGGTCAAGCGGACAGGTCAATGTTGTTTGCCTATACAATGTATAAACACAGTAAAACCATTGTATTTATACTATTGATATATTATTTAGTCAGGAGAACTCTTGAATGACATAAGGAGATTAAATGTAGCAGTAACAAGAGCTAAGGAGAAGCTGATTATGATCGGACATAAAGAAACCTTACAGTTATATCAACCAATGTCAGTAATACTTAGTATGTTGGAGGAGAAAAATATGGTATGTTTTTTATAAGTTAGGGATGATACAAACTAAGTTGGTCCACAACGGGAAGATATTGAGTACTACAGGATCCTAAAATTAAAAATTCTCAAATCAAAGAGAATAAATGATAGACTCTTTGTGAGGCGGCAACACTCTTTGTATTTTTAATTTGATGTTCTTTATAAGTTCTTATACCTTGTTTACAGGTATATGCCTGGTGTATTCTTTATAAGCCTTTGACTCTTGATATTCAGCATTCTGATCAATTAATTTTGTTAATGCCAACCTATTTGAATCATGGTTTGAACACTCGTATAAATAATAAAATCTCAATTTATTGCCATTATTTCTTCAGTCTGATTTTGGTATTGCAAAAAGGTTTTAATATAAATCCTGTGACTCTGATAAAAAAACATACATGTATAAGACTTAGGAACTTCAAAAATTGTGTCAACAAGCAAGGTTACCAAAAATGAAGTCTTAAGTGCTATACCTGTTCTTAATACCTTGATTAATTAATTTTAAATCTAACATACAATGTACTACAGTAACAAACATGTGATACTCTCTTTTTTCCTTTTAGATTTTAAATTTACCACAGACTGCTGCCCAATAAACCATGGTAACATGGGTAGTGAATGTGTGGATTTGAACATTGTACCAGAGACTGCTCGTCAGTAACCATGATAACCTGGTTAGTGACTGTGTGGATTTGAACATTGTACCAGAGACTGCTGGTCAGTAACCATGGTAACCTGGATAGTGACTGTGTGGATTTGAACATTGTACTAGACTGCTGCCCAGTAACCATGGCAACATGGGTAGTGACTGTGGATTTGAACATTGTATCAGAGACTGCTGGGTAGTGACTGTGTGGATTTGAACATTGTACCAGACTGCTGCCCAGTAACCATGGTAACCCGTGTAGTGACTTCTGGATTTGAACATTGTACCAGAGACTGCTGCCCAGTAACCATGGTAACCTGGGTAGTGACTGTGTGGATTTGAACATTGAAATAGACTGCTGCCCAGTTACCATGATAACCTTGGTAGAGACTGCTACCCAGTAACCATGGTAACCTGGGTAGTGACTGTATGGATTTGAACATTGTACCAGAGACTGCTGGTCAGTGAACATGGCAACATGGCAATGGTGGATTGAACATTGTACTAGAGACTGCTGCCCAGTAACCATGGTAACCTGGGTAGTGACTGTGTGGATTTGAACATTGTACCAGAGACTGCTGGTCAGTAACCATGGTAACCTGGGTAGTGACTGTGTGGATTTGAACATTGTACTAGACTGCTGCCCAGTAACCATGGCAACATGGGTAGTGACTGTGTGGATTTGAACATTGTATCAGAGACTGCTGCCCAGTAACCATGGTAACCTGGGTAGTGACTGTGTGGATTTGAACATTATACAGTAAACCTAAATTTCTGTGTGTACAGTAAATGTCAGTTCACTGCCACTAGTTCTTTAGTCAAATTTTGACATGATATTGGGGTTGGATGATAAATTGAGGGAAAAATTTTTAGAAATGGATATTGGGACTTCAAAATAGTGTTGCAATAAGTGAGAAGGCAAAGTTATTTAGGGGCATTATAACCCAGTTTTACTAATCAAATACGTTTTCATGATGTATAATTCAGTCTACCTCTGATTGAGTTAGCCAGTATAAGCATTATAATGCTTCATCTCAGGTGATTGATAATTTGTTAGTTTTTGAATAATGAATTTGCTTGTATTCTCCTGATAGTATCAAATACTCCAAACATGAATTTCTGTGATATATAGTATAGGTAAACAATATTGACCTGTCCACTTGACCTTTAATTTAAATATTTATCACGGACCAGTGCATTTATGAATAGGAAACAGGTATGTTTGTTTCATCTACATAATGAGAACACTAATAAAGTACCTTTTGTATTTACTAGTTTTATAATTACCTGCTAATCCTAACATTACCTATATATTGGCTGGACCCTCCTACATGAATATTCCTAATGAAAGGTCAAACAGACAGGTTAATGCTGTTTGCCTATAATTCATTCTATCTTTGATTGACTTAGACAATATAAACATAATGTTTTATCACAAGTGATTTATAAATTAAGTTTTTGACAAATGGAGTTCAAACAATGCCAGTGTACCACAAGATAGATACCCTTCAACATTTGTGCGAAACATTTATTATACCCCCCTTCAAACTAGTGGGGGGTGAGGGGGGTAATTAGGAATCACCATGTCTGTCTGTCTGCCTGTCCATCTCTATCCCTGTAAAATAATGTCTGGCCATATCTCGTCAATGTGCTGGATGTATGTCATGAAACTTCACATGAATAATTTTCATGGTCAAAAAGTGTGTCAGGTCAGAAAGGTCAAGGTTGCGAGAAAACATTATATGTTTGGGCCGGTGATATTTGGCTCTCAAGAGACAGTTCTAGTTTCCATTGGCAATGCAATCACGTCAGTTTACGCTTTCCTGTATGGCGTAAAAATGATGTTATTACTGAAACTTGCAATGTAAACTTTTTCCAAAAAATTTAGCACAAATATTTAAGGTTATTAATCATGTGGTACGCTGGTTGAGCCTCATTGTTCATATTCCCCTGTTATAAGTTATTCGAAGCCTGATTAGTCATGTTAGTGTAATCAATTTATTAGTCAGAATTTAAATAAGGCACAATTCCAAATCTGTTGTGGAAGTACTGTTGAAAACATCGTAAGTGAATAAAATTTCAACAAATTGAAGCACATGGTTATAAATCTATGGATTTGATGATGATATATGCCGATTTTAATTGATATTTGAAATCTGTGTTAATCATTAATTAAGCTAATCAAGCTTTAAACAACTGGGTCCAGATATTAATATGGATGCATATTATTTGTTAAATTGAGTACCCAGTATACAAAACAGTGCTTGTTATGGATTAAGTGCTCACTAGCTGATTATAAGGAAATTATGTAGACATAATAAAACTTATCATCACTACAAATCAATTGGATCTCAATGTATTTTCCTGTATAATACATGGCAATATTGCGATAAATGATATTTTGTAAATTATTTATTATTTATTAAATTCTTATATATTTGATTTATTATTTTAGTTTTTTTCTTAACCATGATACTGAACTCTTTGTTTGCTGTAAAATTAAACAAGTGCATAAAATTTCATAGTAACCTCATACAATACATGCTTCCCATGCATTGGGGAAAAGAGAATTTTTATTTTTTCAAGGTCAGGGAATAGTTAGGGAATTTCAAAAAGTGTCGGGGAATTTAAAAAATTCAGAAAATGTTGGGGAATTTTATACTTCTTTCTCAAGGGTTATGTCCCTTTGAAATTTGAAGCATGTTTTTCCTGTATAGCCTACTTCCCCGAACTATTGAGAAGATTTAAGACAAATTATGAACTTGAGCCTTAGTTGTTGTTTGCCTTTTACATGATATTGCACAAATATTTTGTATCCCTTTGTACTTTACCATCATTAATTTAATTGCTAAAATGTAAACAAGATCTTCTTTGACGATTTTTGAAGTGTGTTATAGTGTCAGGAAAAAATAGAATTCTGTCGGAATTTTGAATGAAGTCAAGCATGGGAACCATGTTATCGATAAACATTTCCAACAATAGAAAAATGTTCTAGTATCGGAATATATAGTTATGGCAAAACTTAGTAAAATCATTTTAAATGTTCTGTATTTTTGTGATAGAATTTTGTGGCAGGGGTGTGGGTTTGGGTGGGGATACAAAAGGAAGTCCTACCTTTTTCAGCAATCATTAGACATCATGATGTCATAATGACTAATTACCTTTCGTAGACAGGGTATTGTACTTACTTTTCTCAGTCCCTTTCAATCGCTTTTTAGTCGCAAGCATCCTCTGTAGAGGCCACGGGTGGTCTACTCTATTTTGAACTCTACAGAGGTGTCTTTAGCATACACTGAGACACAAACCTCAGTTTTAAGTCTTATCCGAAAGACTGTACTAGTATTAAGCTTTTTACAGTTCCAGTATGGGCAGGCGATGAAAATCATCTCAGAAGATTTCAAAGTCCGGAGTGAGGTTCAAAGCCACAACCACTTCGAAAGCCAGTGACAGTACCACTCCACCATGTCTGCCTATAATTATTATAATCAGTGGTTTGTTTACATTGTGGTATCTTGTTTTATCCCTTCATTCCTTTTACACTGTGGTAGCTCAGTTGTTAGAGTGCTCGAACCCGACCGGGTCTGACCCAAGACTTGAAAGTAGGTAGTGACTGTTCTCGCCAAGCACTCAGCATTACGAAATGAAAGTCAGATTCTTTCTGATGGGAACTTAAAATAAAAGAGGTCCCGTGTCATGATAGGCTTGGCACGATAAATAACCCTGCTGTATAATGCCATCAGCACAATGCATGGGCAAAATTTCTGCACCTTTGCCTGTAGCTGATGACGTCTCGATATAAGTGAAATATTCTTGACCTGGACATTAAACACCATTACTCAACTCAGCTCAATTCCCTTTATTCCTTTGGATAGGCGGGCTTTGCAGATCCAACTTTGATGGATATATAATTTTTTTCTTTCTTATACACGTTTGTACTGGCATTGTGTGATTTATACTTGATAAATATGATGTCTGTATCTAAATTGTCCTGGATATATTTGACTCATTCTCAATTTTGATTTCCAACTAGCAGGTATAGTCAGTAGTTATCTAACCAGGAGGTCCTTACCCGTTGCTTGGTCACTGGCTTTCCAGGTGTAAGTTCGCCTGTTTAATTTTATTTGCCAGTTTTCAAAGTTTTTACTTCTCTTTTATATCGATTTGTACGGAGCCCCTGAAGGGACACACTTGAAAAAAATATTAAATCGTTATAACGATATACTAAATCGTTACCACGATATACTAAATCATTATAACGATATACTAAATCGTTATAACGATATATTAAATCGTTATAACGATATACTAAATCGTTATAACGATTTAGTATATCGTGATATACTAAATCGTTATAACGATATATTTTAACTAATGTAGAAATGGCGGCCGAAGGGTCTGTCAGCGTACAGGCACGAGGGTACCGCATACACCAGTGTACCGGACAGACACCAGTGTAACGGAAACGGTCATGTCTAAGTAGTATATGGATTCGGATAGAGAAAAAGTCGCGGATTTATATATTTACTTGATTGTTTCAGTAATAATGCACTATGTGTTACATTTTATATCTTGCAAATAAAGAAATTCAATGTCCTATATGCCTTAATGGATAAAAAAAATAATTTTTTAATTTATTTCGCCAAATGATCCTTTGTTAAAGCCTTAGTGAGCTATAATGATCGTTACGTGCATGTTAAAATGTTGATGCTATTGTGTTTTATAGGATATTGAAAATGTTTCTTTCTAAACACACTACTAGATTTAACACTGAAAACATGTTGTATTTTATTGCTTTATGTTGCTGCTTTCTTCTTGGTTAATGTCCCACCATTTTGGAACTGACCACCTTAGTATAGATTACAAGTGAAACATGAGGCACATGGACCTTAGCGTTCACCTGAGGTTGTGTACATCTATCTCATACAATGCCTTATGGTCAATTTCTTTCATTAAAGAGCATGTCAACACATTTGCCAATGTCCAATTTGAATGATCAAAGTGTGGATTCCTATGTTTTAGAGGGCTACTGATCAAATCTACTCGATTTGCCAGTTAAAAATTCATCTTATAGGTACAATATTTTGCTGCAACCAGTGGTAGTGCTGTCGAGTGCCATATAACTCTTCTCTCTGTTTCCGCCAAAATTCAGCTGGGCTACTAATGTTTGCATTACAAATGGTTGCCTGAACTCAGATTATCTAAACCTGGAAGGTTGAATGTTTTGCATCCCTGTTTGTTGAATTCATGATCAGTTATGCAACGTCTGTATCCAGGGATAGAAAAACATGTCTAGTGTTGCTTCGTCAGTTGCTTTGCTGATCTGTCCGACATGAGAACGTCAAATCTGATGGATATTGTGAAGTGCATGATGAATATTTGCCAAGTATATGATAGGTATTGCTAGGTATATGATGAAAATTGTCAATTAAATGTTGTTATTATCAAGTATATGATGATAGAGTCAATTACATGTATATGGTGATTACTGCCAAGTGCATGCAGATTCTTGCCAATTTCAATATGGCTTTTGTAAAGTATATAATGGGAATGGTCAAGTACATGATAAATTTGGTCAAGTACATGATGTGTATGGTCAAGTAAATGATGAATATTGTGAAGCAAATGATCCTTTTGTTATGCCATTAGATAACAATTGAAAGAATAACTGAAGTCAACATTTTTGTGTTTCTTCTTAGAAATTCTCTTGACTTGCTCTCATTTAAATAATGAAACATTAGTTTTCTTGATTTGATGATCGACAATACTTTCAGTTCGATCATGTAGCCATTTTATGATGAAACTGTTATTTGTCTCAACAGTGATCTGCAGCTATTATTTTAGTTACAATTGGTTTTGCACTGGTTTTGTACAAAACACGGTCATGTCTGCTGATTTTATCTATTTCCTGCATTACCGCAATGTTTTTTAACAAACGTTATTGGGCTTGTGCTCAAGACAACAGACATAACCTATTACCCAGCTAGCTAATTTTAAATCACAATTTAATATTTTTGCTATATTGCCATATCTCAGAGATGGATCAGTATTAATACCTCTAAATATTCTGACCACTTCCAATATATTGGTCAACAGCAATGGCAGGTGCCTGTTGTGGGCAAGAAAACACTTTATCACAGATCTTAGCCTTGACATGCTTAATCGTTCAACAGGGTGTGCCTCGGCTTGCCACATAAGCATCATTGTCGATGTGCTTACTTCAAATGGTCAGGTCTTTTCTATGTTGAATGATTGACCATATGATGCTGACTGCATCAGCCACATACTCAATTCTGAAAACTTCCAACCTAGACTATAGCCCTGTTAAATGTGATTTGATCAACTCGGATGCTGGTAAGGTTTGGCTTGCTACTGGAAGAAGATTGGTGGTTTGGTGCTATAGAACATAGGTACTCGTATACGGGGTACCTGAAGTACGTTACTTATTCAACATTGCAGCGTTCAACATTAAATAAGTCACAGTTACGTATTCAACATTCGCCTTCCATTTATAAAACATCCAATAAAACAAATTTTATCACATTTCACGATTAAATGTCACTACCAAGTATGGTTAACCCCAGTGCCTCGGAACACATTGGCTTAAAGTCTCAATGTAAACCAATACCAGCATACAGTATATATAGACGGAAAGTAAAGTGCCTGAACAAAGTGAAGCTTCACTACCAAGTGTTGTAATCAATGTCTTGGAACACATTGGGTAAAACATTCAATAGACGTACTGTAGATTTCATATAGTCGTAAAGTAAAGTGTTGGAGCATAGTTAGGTTTATATTGTGGTAAACAGTTGGTAACATCGTGTTGATAAACTATTCTGAGACAATGTCACTGTTTCATGTAGTGCTTTGGGACACTTTGACCTAAAGCAGCAATCTTAGCATTTATCATTACACAATAAATTATACATGTACATATGCGGAAAGTAAAGGTTCTGGCATGGTAAAGCTTTAGAATAGAAACAGATCTAGGGAACACATTTTGAAAATCAACGAAATATGTATATAAAATACGGTATTTTCCTATAACTATAAAAGTACTTGCCATCGTCAAATGTCAACGCGAAAGATGAGTATCAATACCCTTGGAACACATGTTCCGACAGTAACATAGGATGTACCATATATAATATTTTAATAAAACCGAAGAGTAAGGGATTGTGTCCGGATTTCGAAAGTGTTATTTTGTAACACTACAATTTTGGCAATGGCAATATTCTTAGACCTTTAGAACATATGTTCCGAAAGTAACAAATCGGGTATATATTAAATTACTACTACATCCACCACCATACTCGAGTTGTATATCACATACTACAGACCCATACACTACATTCACCACCATACCCGTGTTAATATCTTAATTGTCTTTTGAATAATTCTTTAGTTTAAAATTAGTTAATATATTAGATACATACATCCATTTTATGAGTTTAAATGGACGGTTATATGGCTGCACGGTACTTTAAGAATATAATGGAATCCGGAAATACATAATTAAAAAAATAATTTTTGTATCCATTAAGGCATATAGGACATTGCATTTCTTTATTTGCAAGATATAAAATGTAACACATAGTGCATTATTACTGAAACAATCAAGTAAATATATAAATCCGCGACTTTTTCTCTATCCGAATCCATATACTACTTAGACATGACCGTTTCCGGTACACTGGTGTCTGTCCGGTACACTGGTGTATGCGGTACCATCGTGTCTGTACGCTGACAGACCCTTCGGCCGCCATTTCTACATTAGTTGAAATATATCGTTATAACGATTTAGTATATCGTTATAACGATTTCATATATCGTTATAACGATTTAGTATATCGTTATAACGATTTAGTATATCGTTATAACGATTTAATATCATGAATATATCGTTATAACGATTTAGTATATCGTTATAACGATTTAATATTTTTTTCAAGTGTGTCCCTTCAGGGGCTCCGTAGGATTTGGACATGGATTAGTGTGTTTGGTTTTGATGTGCTATTGGATCGAGATTTAGACATGGATTGGTATGTTTGATTTTGATGTGCTATGGGGTTGTGATATAGACACGGATTTGGTTTTGTACCGTTATACTTAAAAGACGTAAAATGGAAAATAAATTTGCCAAAAAAACAAGACAACAATATCAAATATGCATTGCTTTAATATATTTCCTTGAATTGAAAACACCATAAATTATGCACAGAGATGAGCACATCTGTCCCTTCAATGACCCGTATGGATAGTTCATGCTATTTAATATCTTTTTCCTGTTAAATGAAAAAAATTGTATTATAAATTTAAAATTTTGTAATTTTTTGTAACAAGTTAAACGAATCAAACTATGGTGCCCGCCTTCATGTTTTTGCTATTCGCATCAAACTTCTGTGCCCGCCTTCATGTTTTTGCTATTTGCATCAAACTATGGTGCCCGCCTTCATGCCTTCATGTTTTGGCTATTTGCATCAAACTTTGGTGCCCGCCTTCATGTTTTCGCTATCGCATCAAACTATGGTGCCCGCCTTCATGTTTTCGCTATTCGCATCAAACTATGGCGCCCGCCTTCATGTTTTCGCTATTCTTGATTGACGAATTGCCTTCACAATTTGGACAATACAATTTACAACCGGCCCTCTGGTTTTTGGACAAATTTTCAATCATGGCGACGTAGACAAAGATAAAATGGCCAAGGAGCGAAAATGTGAAATGGATAAAGCAAAAGACCGATTGGTCAATGAGGGGGTAAGCGACAATTGGCGTTAGAAAACCGAAGGGTGTTAAATATGGTGGCGAAATTGTGAAGGCAAAGGAACGAAGTTACAAAGCCGAATAAACGGAACCGTGTGAAAGCTACATGTTAATAGTTAAATTGCTCCTCTTAGAATGTGTGAATCTGAGTTAAACAAGGGGTTTAATGTTAATATCTCTGAAATAATGACTATCCACTTCTCTCCGCATTCATTTTAGAATGTATAACAGGTTTAGACTGACAAGTGCTATACCTAAGTTGGTTTTCTGCGAGTATTCATTCACCGTCCAATGTCCGACAACTCAATTAAATGGAAATATCTTGTCTTGGAGATAAAACCCTGTCAACCAATTCTATAAATTAAGATGCCCATTACTACAACAAATTTTCCTCGACCCAGTCGTACTGCGCATTTGATACGTTACCTAAGCAATTTGCGACGCTAATCCATAATGTGTTAGCTATCGATCTAAACACTGCTGTTTAATTAAAGGCAAACAGGATTTATCAATGTGAAACATTTATATTTTCGAGGATTGATGTCTTTATACCCACATGTATTTGTTATAAACACATTGTTAAACAATGTTTTCTTACCCATTTTAGGAGGCCAAATTCCTGGACCGTTCTTTGGGGGCCAAACACTTGGACCATTTATTGGTGGCCAAATTCCTGGACCGTTCATTGGAGGCCAAACTCCTGGGCCATCTATTGGTGGCCAAACTCCTGGACCATTCATTGGTGGCCAAACTCCTGGACCGCTCTTTGGGGGCCAAACACCTGGACCATTCATTGGTGGCCAAACTTCTGGACCATTTATTGGTGGCCAAATTCCTGGGCCATTCATTGGTGGCCAACCTCCACCGCCGCCGCCGCGCCGCCACCACCACCACCACCACCACCTTGAAATCAAAGCTCAGTAATATTAATCATTTACAAATCTAAGAATTCGTTTTTGATTTTCTACAAAGTTCATGATTTTTATAAAATTACAAATTTATGAAATTATGTAACGTATACAGTGACGGATTTGGGGGAGGGGGTTGCGGGGGTTGCAACCCCCCCCCCCCTTTTTGAAAACTTTGAGAGAAAAAGAGAGAGAGAGAGAGCTATTGACTGATGTAACCCCCATATGTTAATGTAACAACCTATTTCGGTATACGTGTTGCTCCGGATCGCGTTTACTAGACCCCACGTCTCTGAAAGCTCGCACCTAGTATTGATATACTAGTAATTCTCAACCCCCCCCCCCCCTTTAAAAAAATCCTGGATCCGCCCGTGCCGTATATGATATAACAGATGGAACAGACAATACATTGTTAAGTCGCTCTTGTATCCCCTAATCCAGACAAGCTATATTTATAACATTTAATACAATGTACGTTTATACTTACAGCCAAACCTGTCTATAAAGGTCACCCAAGGGAACCAGTAAAAGTGTTCTTTATGGGCATGTGGTTAAAATAATATGAATACAGAAAAAATGGGATATAATTCTACTGGCCTTTATAAGCAGGTGGGCCTTATATAGAGGTGGCCTTTCAGGCAGGCTGGACTGAATAATCACTGGCTACTTAATTGAGATATTTATTTTCAAATTGACTTTAGCACCCGGTCTCACTTTCCCAGTGGAAGCTCATTTGCCAGTTTTCAAAGTTTTTGCCTTAGCTTTGAGATTTGATTTGAACATGGATTGATATGTCTGTTTTTTATTTAGTTGACTTGTTATATGGCTTCAACTCGGTGGATTTTAAAAAAAAAATCAGTCTCATGTCTGTAAGAAAAAAGGTAACTTACCACCATATTTCATTTGACCAAGGACGGTAGTTATGGCAACCATGCAGAAACAAGCTATGATTAACTTGAGATCCATTTTTTATATCTGAAATATAAGGAAACGAAAACATAATTTGTGCAGTGTCAAAATGACGTGTTAAACATTTTATCAAAGTCTTAATACTTCCACAAAACCAGGTTTTGCTAAAAATTGACAGCCATAAAGTTGCTGTTAATCTAAACATGTACATGAGGAACATTAATACATTTGTATTTTATTAGTTTTTTTTTACCAAACGGTTTAAAACCTACAACGGTCAAACATTGTAATTTACAGATATAGAGACGGGTTGATATAAGTATCTGGCTTGTTCCAAAATCCTATTTTGTTATACCCCACCCCCGCAAACTAGTTTGATCGAGCCATATCTCATCAATGATTTGGCGGACTCATGACCTTGAACCGAGGTCAAATTTATTTATTTATTTATTTATTTATTTGTCACATACCATTTTGAGTTTAATCATACAATACTTTCAAAAATGATATTTTATTATCATCAGTTTTTAATGTATTTTAAGATAAAATTAAAAAATGGTATATAACAAACTGAATAACATATTGTTTAAACTAAAACATTTTTTTATAAAAAACAAACTATGCGTCGAAGAGGGTTCAATTACCATATTATAATGCTCATTTTTACTTTCTTCAATCATTGATATAGGAAACGATAATTAGACACATCTATGTATTACAAACAGACTTGTTTTACAGATTTGTTATTTTCTTGTATTAAAATTGTTATTAACACACACGAAATGAAATGTTTAGAAATATCAGGGTAAATTCAAATGTATGCATAAAACGATGAAAATACTATTTCAATTTTGTCTTGTTGAACAAAATCTGGTTCAAATAAAAACCAAACATACTATTCAATGTCCGAATCAAAACCCAGAAACAAAGTAAAAACTTTGAAACTGTCAAATTATAAGGTTAAATGCATGAAATCCCACCAAGGAAGTGAGAAGGGGTGCTCCGGAAGGATAACCACCTTCTGTTTAGTTATCTACACATTTCACGTGTGTAATCAAATTGAGGAAAAGGAACATAAAACTATGTGATGTCAAATATGTCAAGGGCAACCCTGGACACAAAGTGAGGAAAGAGTACTTCTATTTATACATGTACATGTATACCAGTAAAATTTCAAATTCTGAGCGGAAAAAAACACTAAAAAGACAGATCGAGCCTTTTTGATAATTTCTGTCAAAAAGCTGACATAGACTGAATTAAATAGTGGGATAGTTTACCACAGACAAATAGAAAAAAAGACTTACCTAATTAACTGACTTGAGCTTGTCGTTTGACTTCAATACAGTGGTGGGTTTTGTCTCTGTGTTGCAGAGTTTCTAACTTTTATATAAAAATCCCCGGATATTTGCCCATGTTTTAAAACCACAAAATAAGATTTAATAGTTCAGATTTTTCACAATTGTATGTCCTTTATTTACATTTTTATTGTCCAAGAACCACTTAAAATTGATGTTAATGCGTTTACAAACAAATTTCTGTAAATAAAACGGTATTTACAAGATGTTTTGGGTAAATTTTGATGATTCAGTGTTCGTGAGTTACATAATGATAAATAAATGCAAATTCTACTTTTTTGGAGAACAAAGACATTTTTGACGGAAATACTGTTTAATTTTATTACTTTCTAGACATAATACCGTGTATAAGCAAAATTTATCATTTCAAATAATTCTGCTTTTTATGATCCAAAATATTTTTTGACAGGGATAGTGTTAAACAGATAAAAACATGTTTCTGACATGTCACGTCATATAATTCAATGAAAACAGAGTCTATATATTACTATAAATAGGGAAATGTTCGCGTCAGTTAATTTACGCGATAATCGACATTTCAAGGTATTCGTGCACTTTGTTTTCCGCGTTGTCGGTTCGCTGTCAGTTGTTGTTGTTGAATGTTGCTTAACGTCGCATCAGCAATTTTTCAGCTATTCGCGACGAGACCTACTTTATTAATCTCCATGGATTTATTCTATGAACAAGTTAGTGTATGCGTGTGAAAGTGTGTTTTATGGTCTTTAAGGTGCTATCTCGCTAAGTCAGTACGCCGCAGACAAGCGTGTCACTTCCCCAGTAACATTATACGGACACTGGGTGATCTTTGTAAATTGGCAGTTTGAAATATAATTCATCAAATAATTAATATGTAACTTATAGTGTTTTATAACGATTACGAAGGCGTATGACTATTCGGCCATAAGACACTTGCCAAAAACTAATCTCAAATTTCTAAACGACGGAAGGATAAAAATTGTAAAACTGAAGCACAATTGACGTATCGTTGACCACGCCCATAATGTTCCGACAAAGGTCTGGCATGCTTGAATTACACGCAAAAAGAATAAAAACTCGGCCTGAAGTACGTCACTAGTTGTCGTGACGCTGCTTTGGTACAGTGGTACGGGCGGCCTTTGTCGGAACATTGTTGGCGTGGTCAAGGGGTTGGCTTTCCTACTGATTGAACGCCGACTACAAACTTACACCTTTAGAATTTGATGTGCATGTATGTATAAAAATAGTCAAATAAATACAAAATTTAATATTTAATACCAAGCAAAATTATATCTAGTACGCTTCTTATATGTACATGTATTGATATACATAATGTGCAAAATATGTAGTGCGTCAAGTTTGACCTGGCCGTTGACCTTTAATTTGTATTGATGATAGTAATACTAGGTACCGTGTGTTAATTGTAATGAAACATGCGGTTTTACCTAAATCACTCTGCCTATTAGCCTAATCTAATATTCAAATTAAATTCAAATTAAAGGTCAAACGTCCAGGTCAAACTTAACGCACTATACCTGACAATAGCCAACGAACACCAAGAACAAGATACAATATTAGCAAGAACTCGACGCAATCAAAGAGCATAAAAATGCAACTAACAAGAAGACACAATACAATAAAAACTACGGTAAAACATATCGGATTGAAATTATAATAATAATAAAACAAGACGAAATTAGACAATTGATTATAACTCCCCGACTTTGTACAGTCACTGGGTATAATGGCATCCAGTGATGTTGCTTTAGCGGCGCTTTGTTAGGCGGGTACTAACAATTTAAACATGAGACAAGATATGAGGCGACGGTTAAAGCTTTTGAAACATTATGGAAATGGCCCCATTAAATGTATAGTTTGGTATGTATTCGAATACCTAAAAAAGACATTGTTTTTTTTTTCGAAAATGGTGGATATTTTATCTTTCATAATTCCATTGATTAAATACTTTTATATACTGACGAACTTATATTTTTCTTTAATTAACAATATAACAAAAAGTATTTTTTATTTTATTAATACTCATTTTGTTTAATGTTTTGACATCCCATCAAACATGGAGGGGGTTAAGATGATTTTATTCATGTCTTAAACGATGCATAAATACACAAGAACGATTAATTCATCTGATGAATTTGTCAATTAAGCTATCATAAAATAAATAACGTGCTCATAAATTTATTACGGCTCCTCACGATTTTTGATTCAAGTTTGTTATCTCGTTTGAACGTGATCATAACGTGATTACATATCTTCACGATTTCTGATTCAAATATGTGTTCTCGTTTGAACGTGATTACAGATTTCTCATGATTTCTGATTTAAGTCTGTGATCTCGTTTAAGCGTGATCAAAACGAAATTACATACCCTCACGATTTGTCATCTCGCTTGATCTTTTGACAATTCCATATCTCCTTTTTGTTTGTTTAAAACAATAAAACACATGTAACAACATGTACCTGTCCCGACATGCTGTTCGATTTATCTCTCTTTTGTTGTTCCTTGTTTTGACATCAGTATTAACAAGAGAAAACTGCAATTAAAACATATTTATTGCCTTTGTTTAGACGGATAAATACATTTTAAAACCCGAGTGGTCTTTAGAACGTGTCCTAATCACTTCAACTTGACTTCACAATTTTTATTACTATGTACAAATAAAAGAAATTAATAAATAATTTTCATAAAAGTCACATCAAATAAAGATATAATGTTTACAGATCGTGTAACTGGTGTATATAAAATGATGCTAATGGTCAATTGGTCAGAGTTACATCTGAATGTCCAGTTTGTGCCAATAATTGTCACTGGACATAGGAAAACATCCAGAAACAGGTTAGTTTCTCTCTCTCTCTCTCTCTCTCTCTCTCATGCATTTCGATTTCGTGTAAAATTCTGTTTATTGGAAGGTATATGGCACCGATAACGATTATATTAAATGAACAACACCAATAATTATTATTTTCTTCCATTAATTATAATACGCCTGTAGCCTGTATAACGAAATTGTATTCACACACTACACCGTATATTCGAAAATTTAAAAAAAATCATTTTTAATTACACAGTGTTACATGTAGATTGTTGATTAATGGCAAATGATGAACGAACTAACTGAAAAGTTTAGTACAGTCCATCCTTCTTTAAATGTCCCTCAATATGAGGGTCACCTCTTTATAAAGTCCACTTTTACTGATTCCCTTGGGTGGCCTTTATAGACAGGTTGGACTGAACAGTTATTTTTATTGGTTTCGAACAACATCGCTGGCCACTCTCGTAATGAAATAACGTGTAACAAACGTATTTAAAATTAACTGAATCTTCAGGACTACAGTCAAACATGTCTATCAAGGCCGCCGAAGGGAACCAGTTAAAGTGTCCTTTATGGGCAGGTGGACTTATATAGAGGTTCAAATAACATGAATAAAGAGCAATTGGGATTCAATTCTACTGGTCTTCTAAGCAGACGGCCCTTATATACATGTGACCTTTAAGGCAGGTTGGACTGTACTATATATCGTCAGTGTATTCGAAGTCGCCCTTTTTATTACATGTATTATTAAAATTGAAATGAAGTTGATGTTTATATGCTACCCATCTAAATTATTTATTTATAAATATTTTTTGATATTTCATATAGTATTCCTGGAAATACAATACATTATATGCTACTTTATTTGTTTATTTATTTATTTACTTATGTATATACATCGGTCCAAAATTATCATTTACAGATATGGAGACGGATAAATATAAGCATCTGGCTTGTTCCTGAATCCTATTTACTAGATTTATAGTTATTTATTTATTTATTTATTTATTTATTTATTTAAAGGCAATGGCTTTCCTTCTCCTGAACTCCTTAATTTTATCGTTGATTGTTATAAGCACACATGGCTACGGAAAAGGAGGTGGTGGAGCCGGAGGTAAAGGAGGATGGATAAAAGGTGGTGGTGGTGGAGGAGGAGGCGGAGGCGGGGGGGATGGATTGGCGGAGGTGGAGGAGGTGGTTAAAAGGAGGATCCGGTGGAGGCTGGATTAAAGGAGGTGGTGGGACAGGAGGATGGATCGATGGAGGTGGAGGAGGCGGGGGATGGTTAACAGGAGGATCCGGTGGAGGCTGGATTAAAGGAGGTGGTGGAGGAGGAGGGGGCGGAGGATGGATCGGTGGAGGAGGAGGAGGTGGCGGAGCGGGGGATGGTTAAAAGGAGGATGTGGTGGAGATTGGATTAAAGGAAGTTGTGGAGGCGGTGGATGGATAGGTGGAGGTAGTGGAGGTGGAGGCGGGGGATGGCTTAAAGGAGGATCAGGTGGAGGCTGGATTAAAGGAAGTGGTGGAGGTGGTGGATGGATCGGTGGAGGTGGAGGTGGCGGAGGCGGCGGCGGCGGCGGGGGATGGATTAAAGGAGGATCCGGTGGAGGCTGGATTAAAGGAAATGGTGGAGGCGGAGGATGGATCGGTGGAGGTGGCGGAGGCGGCGGCGTGGGATGGATTAAAGGAGGAGGTAAGCATATATTAATGATAAGGTATTCAAACCAGATATTTATGTCATGAGAGTATGATTATACAATGCTCTTAATGGTGTTTCACTTCACTTCATTACGCCTTTTTTGCGTTAAAACTCCTTTCACCTCGTAATATAACTCCGTATATTTGCGTTATTATGCCTTTTTCGCGTTATAACATATTTCATTTTGCATTATACTGCTTTTATTTTGTGTATTGCGCTTTTTTCGCGTTTTATTCCTTTCACTTTACGTTATTGCGACTTTTTCGTCTTTTATTTGTCCCGGTTAGGCTAGGTATGTTTTATTTTTTATTTTTTTATTTTATTTATTATTATTTTTTTGTTTCTTGTGCCTCTCACTCAACGTTAATAGTACGACTTTTTCGCGTTATAACAATTCTTATTTCGCAATGTACTAACTTTGCGTTGTTATTCCGTTATTCACAGTTTTATGGTTTTACGCTCCTTACGTTATCACAACTTTTTCGACCTATTATGTCTTTCACTTTGCTATATAACACTTTTTTATTTTTCGTAAGTACGCCTTTCTCGCATTATCACGTCTTCGCGATATCTGATTTTAAAAATGATTAGTCTATGTAAACTATTATAACTGTAGGCGGATGGCTTGGAAGTGCAAATGATGGTGGATGGTCAGGAGGAAACACGGGATCTGTTTGGTTGACGGGAAATAAAGGTGGGTGGATTGGCAGTGGAATAGGAGGCGGAAACTTAATATCCGGAAAAGGTGGATGGATGATAGGAGGAGGCGGAGGAGGAGGGAAAGGAGGATGGATTGGAGGGGGAAGCGGAGGGGACTGGCTATCAGGCGGAGGTGGTGGCAGCGGTGGAATTTGGATAGGCGGTGGAAGTTCAGGTGGTGGAAGTGGCTGGTTTCATGGTGGACATAAAATAAAGCATATAGGATCGTCAGGAAAGACGTGGTTCATGAATGGAGGAAAGAGTGCCTCGGACGGAGGAGGTAAAATATATAATAAATATTTAAATATCAAAGGAATGAAATTATGAAATCATCATGGGCCTCTATTGACATTTTAAAGAGTACAGATCTGTCGAATGTTAAACTGAAAACAGTCGCAGTTCGACTGTCGTGTGGCCGAGATAGCTAGCGGATGGGTTGGTTGGTTGAATGTTGCTTAACGTCGCATCAGCAATTTTTCAGCTATTCGCGACGAGAACAATTTTATTAATCTCTATGGATTAATCTATGAACAAGTTCGTGTATACATGTAAAGTGCAAGTGTGTTGTATGGTCTGCCTTGTACTAGCGCCAACTCAGGGCGACTTTAAGGTGCTAGCTCACCGAGTCAGTACACCGCAAACAAGCCTACCACTCCCCCAGTCAATAATACTGATACCAGGTGAATCAGTAAAGGCCAACGGCAAGGGAAATTCACTTTTCCACATGTGGTCTGAGCGGGACTCGAACTCACAGCGGTGAGAGACCCAGGATTTGAAGACGTCTTATCCATTAGGCCACCACGGCCTCAGATAGCTAGTGGCTAAACACTTGTCAAGAGATAGATACAATGAAGCACCTGCCGAAAAACTGTCCAAATATGGCTTAAAGCTGTTAAACTTTCGACAGGTCTGTAACTGAGCTGTCACCTCGGTGCTCATTCGTTAGCCTACTGTTAAACTTTCGACAGGTCTGTAAGTGAGCTGTCACATCGGTGCTCATTCGTTAGGTTAGTGTTAAACTTTCGACAGGTCTGTAAGTGAGCTGTCACATCGGTGCTCATTCGTTAGGTTAGTGTTAAACTTTCGACAGGTCTGTAAGTGAGCTGTCACATCGGTGCTCATTCGTTAGGTTAGTGTTAAACTTTCGACAGGTCTGTAAGTGAGCTGTCACATCGGTGCTCATTCGTTAGGTTAGTGTTAAACTTTCGACAGGTCTGTAAGTGAGCTGTCACATCGGTGCTCATTCGTTAGCCTACTGTTAAACTTTCGACAGGTCTGTAAGTGAGCTGTCACATCGGTGCTCATTCGTTAGCCTACTGTTAAACTTTCGACAGGTCTGTAAGTGAGCTGTCACATCGGTGCTCATTCGTTAGCCTACTGTTAAACTTTCGACAGGTCTGTAAGTGAGCTGTCACATCGGTGCTCATTCGTTAGGTTAGTGTTAAACTTTCGACAGGTCTGTAAGTGAGCTGTCACATCGGTGCTCATTCGTTAGCCTACTGTTAAACTTTCGACAGGTCTGTAAGTGAGCTGTCACATCGGTGCTCATTCGTTAGCCTACTGTTAAACTTTCGACAGGTCTGCAAGTGAGCTGTCACATCGGTGCTCATTCGTTAGGTTACTGTTAAACTTTCGACAGGTCTGTAAGTGAGCTGTCACATCGGTGCTCATTCGTTAGCTTACTGTTAAACTTTCGACAGGTCTGCAAGTGAGTTGTCATATCGGTGCTCATTCGTTAGGCTACTGTTAAACTTTCGACAGGTCTGTAAGTGAGCTGTCACATCGGTGCTCATTCGTTAGGCTACTGTTAAACTTTCGACAGGTCTGCAAGTGAGCTGTCACATCGGTGCTCATTCGTTAGCTTACTGTTAAACTTTCGACAGGTCTGTAAGTGAGCTGTCACATCGGTGCTCATTCGTTAGCCTACTGTTAAACTTTCGACAGGTCTGTAAGTGAGCTGTCACATCGGTGCTCGTTCGTTAGCTTACTGTTAAACTTTCGACAGGTCTGTAAGTGAGCTGTCACATCGGTGCTCATTCGTTAGGTTACTGTTAAACTTTCGACAGGTCTGCAAGTGAGCTGTCACATCGGTGCTTATTCGTTAGCCTACTGTTAAACTTTCGACAGGTCTGTAAGTGAGCTGTCACATCGGTGCTCGTTCGTTAGCTTACTGTTAAACTTTCGACAGGTCTGCAAGTGAGCTGTCACATCGGTGCTCATTCGTTAGCTTACTGTTAAACTTTCGACAGGTCTGCAAGTGAGCTGTCACATCGGTGCTCATTCGTTAGCCTACTGTTAAACTTTCGACAGGTCTGTAAGTGAGCTGTCACATCGGTGCTCGTTCGTTAGCTTACTGTTAAACTTTCGACAGGTCTGCAAGTGAGCTGTCACATCGGTGCTCATTCGTTAGGCTACTGTTAAACTTTCGACAGGTCTGCAAGTGAGCTGTCACATCGGTGCTCATTCGTTAGCTTACTGTTAAACTTTCGACAGGTCTGCAAGTGAGCTGTCACATCGGTGCTCGTTCGTTAGCCTACTGTTAAACTTTCGACAGGTCTGTAAGTGAGCTGTCACATCGGTGCTCGTTCGTTAGCTTACTGTTACACTTTCGACAGGTCTGCAAGTGAGTAGTCACATCGGTGCTCGTTCGTTAGCTTACTGTTAAACTTTCGACAGGTCTGTAAGTGAGCTGTCATATCGGTGCTCATTCGTAAGCTTACTGTTAAACTTTCGACAGGTCTGTAAGTGAGCTGTCATATCGGTGCTCATTCGTTAGCTTACTGTTAAACTTTCGACAGGTCTGTAAGTGAGCTGTCACATCGGTGCTCATTCGTTAGCTTACTGTTAAACTTTCGACAGGTCTGTAAGTGAGCTGTAAGATCGGTGCTCATTCGTAAGCTTACTGTTAAACTTTCGACAGGTTTGTAAGTGAGCTGTCACATCGGTGCTCATTCGTTAGCTTACTGTCAAACTTTCGACAGGTCTGTAAGTGAGCTGTCACATCGGTGCTCATTCGTTAGCTTACTGTTAAACTTTCGACAGGTCTGTAAGTGAGCTGTCACATCGGTGCTCATTCGTTAGCCTACTGTTAAACTTTCGACAGGTTTGTAAGTGAGCTGTCACATCGGTGCTCATTCGTTAGGCTACTGTTAAACTTTCGACAGGTCTGTAAGTGAGCTGTCACATCGGTGCTCATTCGTTAGCTTACTGTTAAACTTTCGACAGGTCTGTAAGTGAGCTGTCACATCGGTGCTCATTCGTTAGCCTACTGTTAAACTTTCGACAGGTTTGTAAGTGAGCTGTCACATCGGTGCTCATTCGTTAGGCTACTGTTAAACTTTCGACAGGTCTGTAAGTGAGCTGTCACATCGGTGCTCATTCGTTAGCTTACTGTTAAACTTTCGACAGGTCTGTAAGTGAGCTGTCACATCGGTGCTCATTCGTTAGCCTACTGTTAAACTTTCGACAGGTCTGTAAGTGAGCTGTCACATCGGTGCTCATTCGTTAGCCTACTGTTAAACTTTCGACAGGTCTGTAAGTGAGCTGTCACATCGGTGCTCATTCGTTAGCCTACTGTTAAACTTTCGACAGGTCTGTAAGTGAGCTGTCATATCGGTGCTCATTCGTAAGCTTCCTGTTAAACTTTCGACAGGTCTGTTTGTTGGTATTTTTTCTGTTTATTTATCATTTCTCCTACTTGGTTGTTATTTAGCTTTTAATTTGTATTTGAATTTTTATGAAATATTAAATTCAAACTTACCACATGTGCTACTTTTGAATGTATTATTTCATAAAAATACAAAAGTAGCACATGCCACTGCTAACCAAAGTAAAATACTTCACCATAATGGCACCATTTATAATCACATCCTCATACTGTTTTATTTTTGGGGGTATTTTTTCTGTTTATTTATCATTTCTTGGTTGTATTTTACTTTTCGATTTTTAAATAGATTATTAGACTGGCTCAAGCCGATTGTCTAGAAAAAATTCGAGTTGTACATCCCCCGAGTTATAATGTATGAACAGAAATCATTCTGAGAAGATAATGAGTTTTCTTTCCTTTGGGAATTCCAATGTATAATTATAATGTTTTTGTTTATATTTTTAGACTGATCGAAGGGACACTGACCTCCAGTCAAATGGATTGACAACAGTTGTAGCCTACCAGACATACATCGTGATTTTTTTTATTGTCCAGATTTTTTACATTTATACTTTCAAAATAAATATTTATATGCATATTACGTTGTTTGTATATTTAAAAAATGCCGGCGTTGTAAATAGGTAGCTGATATTTTTATTTATTTATTTAATATTTTTGGGAGGAGGGACTGCAAAAATGGCCCAATACACATTGATCATCGACAGGATTCTTCAGTCATATCAAGGTGATTTATTCTGGAATGGTAGAGGAAACCAGAGTATCTGGAGGAAACGACTGACCTTTGGCAAGCGAACTGATAAACCTTTCTCACAGTAGTATCTGCACGAGTGGAATTCGAACCTATGTGGTGTGATCCGTAATTGCGCGCTTTAGACCACTCGACCCCACCTTACAATTCGAGAACCATAAATTGAAAACAATATTAGAACTAAAACCAATGCTAAGGTGGGTATTGGATATATAGAGGATAAAGCATGGTGAAATCCATATCACATGCCGTATCTGCTCGAGACTCAAATATCAGGTCGAAGGCGCATATGTCATGTGGCTTGGTTTTTACGAATCATAAAATTTAGTAAACAACATTAAAGTGTTTACATAATACGATAAGGGGTGTGATATTGAGTTTGCAATTTAGGGGTGTGAGAGTATAAGGGGTGCGACATAGGAGTGTGATATAAGGGGTGCTATACAGGGGGTGTGATATAAGGGGTGCGGTAAAGGGTGTGATATTCTTGTAGTTAGCATCAGTGTTGGCTATGTTGTTTGTTGCAATTGTATATCGCTGAAGGCCATATCAGCAATTTTCCAGGGATTTCCAATTTAACATAGAAGGAAATTTGCAACTAAGGGATAAAAAACTCACGTAGCAATGCAATCTATTAATAAAACCGCTGGTCATTTTAAATGAATGATGAAAGATCAATACTGTACGTGTTGCTCGTGGGTTCATCATCAGTTGATAGAGTGTTCGCTCCGTAAGTGGGAGGTCGTGGGTTCGAACCCTAACCGGGTCTGACCCAAGACTTGAAAGTGGGTAGTGACTATTCTTTCGCCAAGCACTCGGCATTACGAAATGAAAGTCACGGTTCTTCGGATGGGAACTTAAAATTAACGAGGTCCCGTGTCATGGTGGGCTTGGCGCGCTAAAGAACCCTGCTGTATAATACAATCAGCGCAACGCACAGGCAAAATTTCTGCACCTTCGCCTATAGCTGGCGACGTCTCGATATAAGTGAAATATTATTGACTGGGACGTTAAACACCATTACTCAACTCGTGGGTTCATCCAAGTGTTTCTGATCTGCTTCATAACAGCGTCATAACACATGCTTCAGGCAACTTTTTATACTTGGCCATGACAACCAATAAAAGTCAAAAGTAACGTAAATTATTATAATGCTGACATGTGGTCCAGGTATACTGGTTGTGTATTAGCAATTCTACAAAGTTCAAATGTCGGTACAATAAACTTTGTCTTTGACAACAAAATTCGAAATTAAAAAACCAACACTGTATATGTGTTACTTTATACTCGCAACAAGAGTCCTGTTTGTTTATTCTCCAAATAAATAAATAAATAAATAAATAAATAAATAAATAAATAAATAAATAAATAAATAAAAAAAATAAATAAATAAATGAATAAATTTAAAATTAAAAGAAAAAAGATATACACGTTTTTGTAATAGAAAATCACACTTTGATTAAGAAGACTAAGTAAGCCTTTAGACATGGCAACAACATTATGATACCCGTAGCTGAGCGAGTTGAGTCATGGTGTTTAACGCCCCAGTCAAGAATATTTCACTTATTTCAAGGCGTCACCAGCTGTAGGCGAAGATGCAGAAATTTGCGCTGATGGCATTATATATACACAACAAGATTTTTTACCATTCCAAGCCAACAGTGAATCGTTTATTTTAAGAACTCACGGTGACTGATTTCAGGCTATAAAGCGATTTTCCTCCAAATTGTGATTTTGATCTAAATTTCTATATTGGCTGTTGGAACAAATTTTAAAAATACAGTATCTATAAGATAGCCAAAAATCCATTAACAATTTTATAAAGATGGTCATTATTGGCATGTCGTCTGTATTTTATTTATATTTAGGATAAACAAAATACCATATTGTTGACAATAAACAAGAAATTTATAAATATTAAAATCAACAAACTTGTTTTCAATCATTTCGATGTAACTGTGACCTCATGTGTCAAAATATGAATATGAGTAACGTAAATTAAATGACCCCGTCACTATTTAATGCAATATCCATGTTAAAATTGACGTTACACATAATTTATAGATGTTAGACGATTGTTAAAAGTTTTTTGTTTTTATTAAGATATGTCCATTCATGGTGCGTTATTTCCGGGTTTTAAATGGTATGCGAGGTTAAATTATGAATTATTCTAGAAAGTCGTATCACATTTATCGTACAAGTTAAGTTTTAACTTTTTAGAATATTTTAAAAATTTAAAAATTGTTATCCAATTTGAAACATTAAGGGCTTTAAAATGAATCCCCGAAAGAAACATGATGAAAAATACAAAAATCAAGGCTTTAAATTTGAATTAACCAATGTGCGATTAGGTTTATTTATTTATTTGAAAAGATAGAAAAGAAATGGTTCACAATTACCGTTTTGTAGTCTATCGGTGGCCATCTTGGATTCAAGGGAAGTTGATCTGTACAAACTTTAACCGGCTGTGCCGCCTAGAAACAGCCCGCATTAGTAGTTTCAGTGAATAAGATATAAAAAACGGTTGAAAAAACGAATTGACATAATTTATTCCTTGCTTTCTACTTTCTTCATTTTCAACCCTTTGTTGCCGATTTCCACAAATCCATCACTTGGAAGATGGCCACATTTTTACAACACGATAGTTTTTAAGAATACAACAAGGTTTCCCATGATACAAGATATGGCTTAAATGGAACAGCAAGTCAATTATGGTGTTTGTCAATATTGAGTTGAATTGTGTCTATTAATCAACAGCTCGTGTCAAACCAACGATTTACGGCTTTTAGTTATTGTATTGACAAAATGTTCCAATGTTTGGTTGACACAGAACAATTATGCTTGATAGATGGATTGCATTAAATGTACCGAAATTTACATAACCCGTCTAGAAGCGATACTTAAGGATGACCGTCTATCGATAAAACTACCTAAAACACCATGTTCTGGGGTTCCTGCTGACATACCACTTGAACAAACCGTAAATGCAGATGATGCAGCATCACGCCTGACTGGTATTTCAGCATTCACTCAATCCGGATATGGATGATCACACAGAGTGAATGTACTGCAATAGTAGGTTCTATTTTATTAATCTAAGGTGGGGATTAGCACAAAGATGTTATCAAAGTCAGTCCATCACATTTGAAAAAGGAAACAAATAAGTGAATTGTTAACATTTATTCAACTATAATAACCTTTGACAGTTATATATGAAAACGGCAGATTTAATATTATATCAATAGATCAAAACAATAATTAATGATGTGAAAGAAGTCATTCTCAGTTACATAAAATACGGCGAAGAGAGTTATCATAAATTCAAAGATGAATGTTTTGCAAACCCATCAAGATTTAAGAAACCACTACATGAACCTAGAAATAACTTGCATTTGGTTTCGCCAATGGCCGTTAAATTACAAGATAAAGGATACAAAATAATAAAGCTCCAATGATGTTACAAACATTGATCAGAGAAAGTGTTTAAATATCCCTTCACTGCTGGATCACCACCTTCTCTGACTCAAATTGATGATCCCATCTACAAAACGACCAAATAAAAAAAATTGGAAAATAAAGTTCAGTCGAATGCACCTGGTACTGATTAAATGGACATTTATCTGGATCAAATCATAAAATCATATTCTTACTTTCTTGATACTTTCGTGGGCATTGCCAAAATAATTCTTTGCAC
Source organism: Anadara kagoshimensis (assembly GCA_021292105.1). Classification (NCBI taxonomy): domain Eukaryota; kingdom Metazoa; phylum Mollusca; class Bivalvia; order Arcoida; family Arcidae; genus Anadara; species Anadara kagoshimensis. The sequence goes on along the minus strand of CM037874.1, from coordinate 29,726,444 downwards.
TACTAGTAGATGTAAATAGACCAAACAGAAATATTTTGTGTGTGACATATATCCATTCATGGATTATGGATATCGAAAGAAAATTGAGGGGAGAATTTTGGACCAGATATACATTGGTGATAGCTATCTCAATACTTCCGTCAAGCATTAAACTCAACCAAGAATTAATCATGCTTGCTTATCATACTTGTTATTTTTCTTGCATAGGGAATGACAGAACCAAATCTGTCTTGAAATTTTAAGAAATCATCACACCGCATATATTTCGCTCACGAAAGCAGGTGTTATCATTTCTATTAGAATGTTAACTTGAAGACAGTCTGTGATGGTATAATCGATTTGCATTCTTCACATAAAGAGACTAACAATCGAATTGCCTTTCATGTTCATTATATTGAATCTTTTGTCAGATTCTCCAATAAAGTTCTGAGGTCAAATCTTAATGATTTTGCTTTTACATTACTCCCAAACTCAATATTTTCATGTATATGGATAAATTCATGGATTCTGAAATTGACAGCAAAAATACTAGATAATATGTTGTATTGAAAAAAATCTTTAGATCTTAGATCTAAAATGTATGAAGCCCTTCTTGCTATTTCCTACAGCTAAGAAAAGAAAAAATAAGGCCCAATATATTTTAGAGACTAATAATATCTTACACCGGTACAGTGTAAGAGAGAGATATATCAACCGAAGATAAATTTATTTTGTCCAGAACGAGCTTTAGCGAGTTCTTGTCATCTGAGTTTGAAATTCTTTTGTCTTATACTGTTACTGGTGTAGGATTAATTTTTTTACAACATACAAGGGCTGTTCGACATGAAATATGTGTTTTGTTCCACAGCACGATAACGCTTTGCAAGATTTCGTTGATGATGATATTCTTGAATAGCTTAATTTAATACCTTTATAACATTATAAACACATGGACTCAGCTGCACAGTTTTATAATTGTCATTTCAAAAGAGACAGTTTCTGACCACTGTTGTAAAATGGTTGGAAAACGGGTTGGGGATATTTAAGAAATTAGAACTTATATAAAATTCGCATAAGTCATTCGATAATACAGATTTTAACTGAAATGTGGGAGGTTTATGGGACTGATAAGGTATCTTATGAGACAGTTTGTAGGTGGAAAAAGGAATTTCTGACTGATATACAGTCCGCCAAAGATGCAGCAAAATCTGACCGACCTATGACTGTAACAAGCAATGGAAATGTCTCAAAAGTCAGGGAAATAATTGAAAGTGATGACAGATTCACAATCCGTGATATTACAAATGCTGTTGGCATATCGCCATCGCGGGTGCATTTCATTTTTGAAACATATTTTGAAAACACGAAAGATTTCTACCAAATGAGCCCCGCATATATATTGACAGATGACCAAAAAAGGTCCAAAGCGTTAAGCAATTGCTCAAAATTTTCAAATTCAATTAAAGACAATTTGCAAACATTGTTACTGGTGGCGAAACATGGATTCAATATTTCAAACCAATAAAAAAACTTGGAAACAAAATATGGCTGGCTTAAGACGGTAGAAGGCTTGTAGTTGCCTATAGAAGCTTCAGGATAAAAAAGGATATCTATTGTACATTCCAGTGTCGAAAGACAAAAGTGTTACAAGTTAGTATTACCTGTGTCAGGATTTAAGCAAGTTCGTTTACTTCATGATTATGCTCCATAACATACATCTGGGCTTATGAAGCAATTATTGAAGTCAGTGACCGTCTTTCCACACACGTTATACTCTCCAAATCTAGCCCCATTCGACTATTTCCAACATGTATTTCTAAAGCTTAAACAAAATTCTTATATTGTCGTCGTCACAAGTTCCGACAAACCCTTGGCTCAGCCATCAGGTCTACCTAAAGCAGCGTACCGTCACGCATTTCAAAAATGGATCCGGATTTAGAGACTGGAATTGTGTATTTTAAACCGCGGAGAATACTTTGAAGGGATTTAATGTTCCTTTCACTGTTTAAGTCAAATGCTATCGTACAGTACACATTACATATAGAACACCTCTCGTAAAACATGATTTGTATATAAAGATTTGCATAAAATACTCGATATTTTCTTAAAATGACGCAATCGATTTTTATTGACGTTATCTCGTAAAATGATTATGGCGTCATCAATTAAGTTTGTGCAAGTAATTGCAATGTTAGGAAAATGTTGGTCAGGAACAATTATCTCATCCTAGTATGAGACAAGGAAATCACACATGATTTTCATGTCATATTCGTTAAAAACCTGTCTTGCAAGACTACCTTTCGTATCAATTGGGACTAAAGAAAGTGATTACATAGTAGTAGAATGTTCTGTCAGTTCGTTGTATGGATGCAAGAATTTGAATTTACAAAGCGCCAAGAAAGCAAGATTTGTGGTGATATTTCGTGACAAACATACCCATACAAATGAAAGTCTACTATTGTACTATAAGGAAACATGCTAATTGTAAAATTGTAGTATTTGATCCGTTATCAATATATATATATATATATATATATATATATTATATATATATATATATATATATTATATATATGTATGGATTTAATTTATTCCCACTTCATCAAATATATTTGAATAATTCACTAACACCACAAATGCGACTTATTCTAATTTTCGTATCGGTATGCAGGAGTTAGTTGTGTAAGAAACCATACAAATAATTCAAACAAAAAAAGTATATTTCATCTTTTGAATTCATTTTTAAAAAAGATGGTATGCATATACGTTTTTTGCAACTTTTAAATATTAAAATTTTGTAAACAGCATAAGATAAATTTAGGTTGATATGAAACAAACTTGTACAAGTTGTGGGTTGATTTATTTTTATACAAATATTTCACCTATTTTGGAGCCTTTTACCTTTATGTCAGGTATTTTTGATCATTGTTTGATGGTAAAGTTATGAACACGTCATTGTATATGTATGTCTAAGACATTGATATGATTCAGCTAAATAGTATTTATTATTACAAGAACTTTCTAGAAAAAACAGTTTGTTATTACTTTTTCTTTGAAATTGAAAACAATTTTTTGGGTGACAAAAATGTGTTTTTTATTTCAACAAATGACTATAAATAAGACGTTTCTTTCAGACAATTTCATAATTATTTGGATACTACCATCAAGCTATTGTTAAAAGCTCTTAAAGGTTTTACGTTTAATCCAGGTAAGTGAGTTATTACTATATATAATTATCTTTCAATCTTCATGTACTGTTGATGGCCTAGACAATTTAAAGTAATTCACTAATGGGAGGGTTTAAAAGCATGTAGTCTAAAATGTGATTCATAGATATCATTTGACAATAAACTTACAATCATACATTGCTTAAATTATTACAAATTACTGCTTAATAAAAATATATTGTGTATTAATCTATATAATAGAGAATCGAAGAACTGTTTTATTTTACATAAATACAAAAAACATAAAAAGTCATATTGATACTATAGCTTTTATGCTCTCGGCTTTGGACTGGTATTGGATACAACGATAAATATAGATTAAAGAACCCGTAAAGAATTATTTTTTTCAATATTGGTATTATATACTATTTAAATATCACAATATCGAAAATCGCAATCGCAATTGATGGCCACATGATGACATTATGCAATAAGCGGCTATCGATGTGATAAAGCTAATTTTGATATGTGGTATGGTCTCTTGTTTTGTGTTGATTAATAATACCGTTGTGATCTTGTATGTACATGAATGAACATTTTAAACGATATAAAATACACAATTTAGCATTCACATCTGTATGACCAAAATTTGGAATAAATTTGAAGCGGTCAGAAAAAAGCCGTCATTTGCCTTGGCCAGTCACGTGATTCCCCCAACATTATGTATGTGATGGGCACCTTAGAGAAATTTTAATAATTTCATTAAATGTTTTAAATAATCAAAAACAAACATACTAATCCATGTCCGAATAACATTCCAGAAGCAAAGTAAAAACTTTGGAAACTATCTTCAACGTTTATTACCTTCTATTTACAGGATGAAGGCTGTGGTATTGGTTTCGATACTATCTTGTGTGTTCGGCATTGCTAAAGCACAAAACCAACACGTATCAGTATTTTTTTGTTTCTTCTTCTTTTACTTCTTGTTTTTGTCCTTCTTCGAATTATTATTATTATTATCTTAATTCTTATTAATGTTGCTAAATAAAATAAAAAAATCTGCTGTCTGACAGTTTTCTAGTACACCCTAATATTGACTTTTTATAATATTTAAGGTAAAATGATCTATTGAAATAGTCATAAAATAAATATAAATAAACTTTTATTCTTTCTTGATTTGAATGATTGTCTTTTTCTAAATTTTGCAGGGGTTCTCGGAAGCGGGACATACCATGTGACAGATTCCCGATGGAATCGTCAAGATCGAAGTGATATGGTCAATCATCAAAGATTTGGTTGGCAAGACGGTGATGGTTCATGGCAGATGAGAGAATTCTATGGAAACAATAGAGGATTCGGAAGGGCATTTCCAGGTAAACATAGATTTTTTATAAATAACACAGACGTTATATCCTGTCCAAATCATATAATGAAGGGTATAATTAAAATAATACCGGTCAATGTTAAAATCACTATCCAAAAAAGGAAAGTAAAATCTTTGAAAATTATATTAAGTCAGTGAACATCACCAGGGAAGTGAGCCCTGGTGCTCCAGAAGGATACGTGCCTTCAGCCCAGCTGGCTATAAAATCACCTGTAAAATAATGGAAGTTTATCACAATATGATAAAAAAATACAGTTAGCTAGTCAATGTAAGCATTGATTTATTTTGTCCATTGGGTTAACTGATATTCATGTTAGGTCCATATACATCCCAGAATAATTTATTTCATTTTCAGCTAATAAACAGACCAGGAAAAATAAACAGATTTGTCAATCTGTGAAAAGTCCTATACTATTCTCTATTTTAACTGAAAAATAACATAATTGTTTTCTTTTGCTAATAACAACATAAAGATATTTTCAAAATCAAATGGTCTGTTGGTTTTGGAAATTATCACAGACATTGTTTTATCATTTTATCAAGAAGTGCGTGCATCATCAAATTTAAATTCGTGGTAAGATCAAAGTCGTGGCAATTTGTTTATATCAAATACTAGGAAGTACATCATTGCACATACTCAACGTAAAATGCAGCCCAATGGTTAAACTTTTCATTTTAGTTAGAAAATCATAACATATATTTTAAATTGTTAAAAATAAATAAATGTATATGAAAACAACGATCGTAAATTCTCATTATAAATAAAATTGATTAATTCTCTTTTTATTTTATTTCAGGATTTTTCTAGCATCTGAGAACTTGTTGAAACCATTCGTCACTTATTTCATCTAAGCTCAAGAAGTCATTCTCCATTCACAATGCCATCCTAGTTGATAGTTTGAAGCCAGTCACCTTTCATTTTGTCATCGAAGTTCAAAGTTCAAGCATCGTAGCCAATCACCGCCATCCATTTCATTTGAAATAATTTTATCTGTATTTAAATATTGTAAATATTGTTATTTTGTTGTATTGTTATTATTCAGCATTTTGTTTGGTAAATAAATGATCAATAAAGTATATGTTGATTTTGTTATATTTAAAAAACGCTGTTTTTCTGTAAATAAATTTTAACAAGAAAACAAAATTTACGAAACACAATGTATCACCATTTGTTATACAGGAACGATATAAACATGTACAATGTTATATAGAAATATGTAACTGAATAACACGTATAGGTAAACAGCATTGACCTGTCCGCTTGACCTTTGATTTTAATTTTCATTATGGACGAGTAAATTTAAGTAATAGGGATAAGGCGTGTCTATTTCGTCTATATGATGTGAACACTAATCATGGGCAATGTGTATATATATTAACTGTGAATCCTAACGTTACCTATGTATTTGGTGGACCCTCCTATATGAATATTCCTAATGAAAGGTCAAACGGACAGGTCAGTGTTGTTTACCTATACGTGTTATTCAGACACAATTACATAACTCACTACAATAACAGTCAAAATAAAAAACAACACCCCAATCCATGTCCAAATCATAATCTCAAAGCAAAGTAAAAATCTTATTAAATCAAAAACCTAACGTAATAACCCATGACAGAATTACAATCCAAAAGCAAAGTAAAAACTTCGAAAGTGACAAATTTGGTTACGCACTTAAACTTCCACCAGGAAAGTGAGACCGGAAGGGTAAGCACCTTCTGTTTAGCTAGCTACAATTGCCACGTGTATGAAAGAAACAACTATTGGATATCACAAATATCTCGGGTAATTTTGATAGAGAAACGTCAGACTTATGAACAATATTGTGATGACGGCATTAACTTTTTGAGGGCCCTGATAAGCATAAGCTTGCAATATCCCTTGGTCAAAAATTTATTTGTAAGCTGCTTGTTTCGTCATATAAAGTTCTTGTTTTTGGAACATTCTATACGATAAAGTATTAATTGGTAAACAAATACGCCTCAAACAGAAGAAACAAATACATTTCTTTATAGAAAAAAAGTTTTCAATAGAAATACATCGAAGCAAGCTGCTAACACATAAACTGTTGACTCGGGGATATTGCAAATCTAGCCTTACCAAGGCAAATAGATAAATGGTCGTCATCACAACATTGTTGAGATGTATAAAGTCTATGTTTTCAAAATTACCCTGGATATATTTGACGCGTAAGAGTTTGATGTTCCATTTATTCTCAATTTTGATAACATACGCCATGTGTTAAGCTAACTTAGCTAATATATTGCCTCTTAAAAATTTTGTTGAATCACTTATATATGAATCTTGGTGTCCGTATGGTGCTTGACAAAATAACCATAATCTCTGTTCAGAACAAGATTATTGTAGCTTTGCTTCTCTTTTAAAAATTGACCATAGACAATGCTTTTTGTTTTAGCTTTTCTCTAAATTTAGAAGGAGGGGTAGTGGTTATAGTGAAAAAAGTCTAAGTTTTGTATACTTATTACACGAGATGAAGTATAAGGAGCAAGATGTAATGTTTAAGAATGCACATTTGGTTGATACCAGATATAGAATAGACTTTATCTGAATATGACGGAAGACCATCCTTGGCGACAGTTAAACTTTGTGTTATTAGATATTAACTACATTTAGATAAACCTGCTATCTATCATCTTTCATCAAAATGAATTTTTGTACCCTTTAGGAATCCAATACAAGTAAGGAAAGACAAGTTCTTACTCCTTTATAGACATGGATTAGTATGTTTGTTTATAATAATATTGATACCGAAACAACTGCCTTTGGTAAAATTAAGTTCTGGTATGATTATCCGGTTTATTATTTAACAAACTATATAAATTGAAGCTTATATTATCGGAAATTGTTACGTCTTGTTTTTTATAATGGCAATAACATTTACTTCTGAGTAATAATAACAAAAACAACAACAACAACAACAACAATATAATAATAATAATAATAATAATAAATTAAATGCTTAAACACTATCAACAAATGGACATACAATGGTAAAGTAGTTAGAACTGTAGATTGTTATATTTACATTGGGTTACTTATAAATTATAACCGAGAATTTAATTATTTACACATCAAGTAAGCAGAACAAGGTCGTACGCTCTTTCAGTTTCAAACAAAAAAGACATTGTATTTAAATATCGATTCACTGTTGTCACTTTTTGACTTTGACATATGTAGCCAGTGTTATGTTTGCGAGTTAATAAAAAGGATTTATCTATCAATATTTCTTGACTTACTTGACTTAAGCCTTTTTTCACTCCCAAGTGGAGTATAGGCCATTGACAATTCCTCTCCATCTTCCTCTGTCTTTTGCTAGTTTGTGCATGTTGTTCCATGTATATTCTTGTTCTAGCATCTCTTTCTCCAGTGTTCTTCTCCATGTAAGTTTCGGTCTTCCCCTTTTTCTTTTTGAGGTGTCCATTGAAGGGCTTGGCATGTGATGTTCGTCTTGCCTTTGCGTAGCGTGTGACCCAGCCACTTCCATTTTCTCTTCTTTATTTCCTGAACAATAGGTGTTTGTTTAGTTCTTTGCCAAAGATCTTCATTTGTGATTTTGTTGGGCCACCATACCTGAAGGATGGATCTCAGACATTTGTTCATGAATATTTGAAGCTTATTGCTGTTGTTGACTGTGAGACTCCATGTTTCTGAGCCATATAGCAAGATTGATTTGATGTTGCTATTGAATATCCTGAGCTTAGTCTTAGTTGTTATCTGTCTTGATTTCCAGACTTTTCGAAGGATGCCAAATGCAGTGTATGCTTTTGCTAATCTTGCTTTCACATCATCTGCTGTTCCTCCAAGGTTATTAACCACACTTCCAAGATAAACAAATGATGTTACATTTTCGAGATGTGTGTTATCTATTTCAATATTATTGATGTTGTTTGTATTTATTCTCATAATTTTGGTCTTTTCCTTATTTATACGAAGTCCTGATTTTGCTGCATTTTCAACTTATGTGGATGTTTTATCTTGCATTTGGTCATATGTATGGGAGAGAAGAGCCAGATCGTCAGCAAAATCCAGGTCCTCTAGTTGGTTTGTTAGGTTCCACTGGATTCCGTTTCTTTTCCCTGATGTTGATTCCTTCATGATCCAGTCAATGGCCAAAAGAAAAAGAAAAAGGGAAAGTAAGCAGCCTTGCCTAACACCTGATCTTATTTCAAATTCTTCACTTGTGTCTCCACCGTGTACAACCTGGCATTTTATTCCCTCATACATATTCTTTATAAGAGTGACAATTTTGTTTGGTACTCCGTAGCTGTCCAGGAGTTTCCATATTTCTAAATCTGTTTTATTTTGCATCCTCCAGACGGTCGTTTCGGAATAATATCCCTCATCAGTAGTGCTCGAGCCAAAATTTTGGCAATCCAAACATTTTAATGTTAAAATGAGAAAAAAGGACCAAAATGTATTTTACCAAATTCACGTTAGACAATACTTGAAACAATAATGCATTGCTTAGTTTTTTGAAAAAAATTTAAATTTAGGAATAAGATTGTTTTGATAAACACTGTCCAAGTACTACCGATGAGGAATTGTATTCCGAAACGGCCGTCTGGTAATGTAAAATTAAAAATGGTATCACGTGTAATTTATCTAACAATATTATGTATTACCTCCTAGGATAATGATATAATCGGGGATGCTTATCATACTTACATACTTTTTATTAGGGTTGGTTGGCTGGTTGGTTGTATGCTGCTTAACGTCGCATCAGCAATTATTCAGCTTTTTGCGACGAGGACTATTTCATTAATTTCTATGGATTAATCTATAAACAATTTCGTGTATGCATGTGAAGTGCGAGTGTTTTGTATGGTCTGCCTTGTACTAGCGCGCACTCAGGGCGACTTTAAGGTGCTAGCACACCGAGTCAGTACGCCGCAGACAAGCGTACCCCTCTTCCATTCCATTATACTGATACCAGGTTAATCAGTAAAGGCTCATGGCAAGGAAAATTCACTTTCCCACAGCGGGACTCGAACTCACAGCGGTGAGAGACCCTGGATTTATAGACTGACGTCTTATCCATTATACCACCGCGGCATTTGCTTGGGATGAAAAGCACAAAAGACAATTCAGCTGTATATTGTAATATTCGTTACAGGTTAATGGGAAAGAACCCATTTTTAAGTTGCCTCAAATTACTGAAAACCTCTGATTGTATTTTACAAGAAATTAATATTTTTTTCTTAAACTTTTGTGGCGCAAAACCTTCTTTTAAGTATAATCATTTGCCATGTATAAAACAAGCATTATTTCATTTTGTTTTGTGTAATATGGTTCTTTCCATATAATTTTGACCCGTCTTTTACGTCTTTTACATACTTATTTTAAAACAACAGATAATAATAGACCAGTGTAAGAAGGATATGTTGTGCAAGATTCAATCTACATGTTTACCAGTATATATCTGATCACAAAATTGTCTGAAGGAATCACTGTTAGACCAGTGTAAGAAGGAAATATTGTGCAAGATTCAATCTACATATCTGATCACAAAATTGAAGGAATCTCTGTTAGACCAGTGTAAGAAGGAAATAGTGTGCAAGATTCAATCTACATATCTGAAGGAATCTCTGAGTCCTTAAACGTGTATAGGAAAAATACGCTTATCTAGTCATAGTCTTGCTATAGACGTATGGTGGTATAAATGATTGTTAAGCATAATAGTTTTTTGTTTTTACTATAAAAACTGTATAGAGCTTGAGTATCATTTTATATTACTATGCCGTCTTTACACAAATTATATTAAACCTTATTACTTGGCAAAAGCGAGTATGTGTAAGTAAGGACAGTTGCTAATTGTGAGGTGTTAGTTTTTTCCATCTTTTTACATTCGTAATGAAACTGTTAACACTTTGTTCTAATGTGCAGTCTTAATATATATTGCTCTATTACAGATGATGTTCCAGAAAAGGATCATTAGAACAATCCAATCAAAGCAGCCAACAGCAAATAAAAAGAATAGTTTGTAATGAGCGTATGGCTTTGTATATTTGACAATTTTTCCACAATTACAGGGTTGAGTTAAAATTTCTTTTGTATAATCCAATGCTAATGCTTCAAAACTTTAACAAAAAGTGAAATTATCATAATATTTTTACTTTCAACTTTCCTTTTTTATGCAGCAATATACCTGCTTCTCCTGCTTATGGTGTATTTGTTTCCTAATTAATACGCTATGGTAGAGCTTGTTCCCACTACGGGGACTTTGAACAACGAAGTAGGCTGCTTGCAAATAAATTGTTGACTCAGGGATATTGCAAGCCTAGGCTTATCAAGGCCCTCAAAACGTTTTATTGACATCATCACAGTTTTGTTGACAGGTTTGATGTCTCTGTGTCCAGGATTGCCCTGGATATTTTTGACATCTCATAGTTCCATGTTCCTTTCATACAATTTTGATTACACACGTGGCGGGTGTAGCTAGCTTAAAAGGAGGTGCTTACACTTCCGGAGCACCCGGCCTCATTTCCCTGGTGGAAGTGCACGTGTATAACCTAACTTGTCAGTTCCAAAGTTTTTACTTTGCTTCTTGATTGTGATTCGGATATGAATTAGTATGTTTGTTTTTGATTACCTAAGGAACCTTTTAGCATATGGGTGGTCATACACTATTAAACACGCTATTGCTATAGATTTTGTAACACAGTTTACATTTATGTGTCGATTTATTAGAGAAATATTAAGAAACTAAAAATGAATGAATATGCCAGATACTAAAGGGCTTTGATTTATTGTGATAAAAATAAATTTATTATATATGCAAGTAAAGAGATTTATTTGAATCAATGTCATTTCACACATTAGATATATAATTTATGTTTATAAGTTTAGTTTTAAGAGGAATGTACAGCCATTTTTACATAGCTTTTTTTGGTTTGTTTTAAACTATAATTTTAATTTTAAATACATGTGCAAGGTTGGTGGCATTTATATAACGTTGATAACATAATATTCTTGGACCACACAAGTTATCTCATTTTCATAAAAGTACCTGTAAATTGACATTATTAAAGAATATTGATTTATCAGCACTTGCATATTATATAAATGTACAAGTTTAATGTAGTCAAATTTAAGTTTTTTACTGGGTTTTTTTCACTGCCAGAAAATACAAAGTCATTTCATAAAAAGACGTACATAGATTTACCATTCATCAGTATAAGTCTAAAGAGATGTTTCAGAATATCTAACTCCACCAATCTTTCTGAGAAACACTGATAAACCTCCCTCCTATACTACACAGAACAGGGAACTGTAAAATTGTTAATACATGTGCAGCGAAACACGAATATTACGAACACTATAACACTAAATACATGGATAATACGAAGTCAGATATTGGTCTCGACTGTTCCTGCATACATATAAGTCTATCTATAACAATATAAATCGTTTTATAAAAGAAGTTAAAAATAGCGTCAATGAGGCTTCACTATAAACGATAAACGTGTTTTATTGTATTGTGTGTTTGTTATGTTCAAATTCATGTAGTTATACTTGCATGAAACTAAAATTTAATTTTTTTTAATAAAAACATTTCAAATAAAACATTCTATAATTTTTTACCGGTAGCAGCAGTGTACCTACAGCATTATGGGCTTTAATTTATACTAGTACATGTACTTATAGCAGCAATACCGACAGTTCTTCATTGTAAAAACGATTTATCCCTTTTGGTAAATTGAAAAGTGATCAAAAACAAACATACTAATCCGTGTCCGAATCACAATGCAGAATCAAAACAAAAAGTTTGGAATTGAAATTCTGATTACCTTGACAACGGCCAGGACGTCCAGTATTGTAATCTATAAATCTGATCATGTTTATTAAAATTCCATGATGCCTGACAAGATAATTAATTAACAAAAGCGTAAAATACTTAAAATACTTGTGTGGGTCTGAGATGGATTAAAGCAATGCTGTTTGAAGCTCATTCTGTCACTTTTTATTGAGGCGACCAGTTCAGGGATGATGGTGGAAAGCAGATTCCCCGAACCTCCAATCTTCAATGAGTAATCTGGAAATGTTTCTTACACTAAGATTTATCAATATATTAGCTTAGTTGGTAGAGTGGGTTGGGTCTGACCAAGACTGAATAGATGAAAATAAGCGATAACTGTATAAAATAAATAAAAGTCACTAGTCTTTCAGATGAGACGTTAAAACCGATATTTCGTGTTATGATAGGCACCAAACGATAAAGATACCACACTGCACATTGTTCCTAGACGCATTGCAAAGATCAAACTTTCTGCCACATTACCGTTAACTAGTGTCGGGTCCATTTTGTAAACTATTTTTATTGGGATGTCAAAATCTCCATTGAATCAGTTAACCACACTGTAGAATCTTCATGAAGGAGATTCGAACCCAGCTTGGTGATTATATTCACTGTGGCCAGTTATCAATAGATTTTCGATCATCGAGGTGCCTGTTTGGATCTGGTTCTTCAGTTTTTCCAGAACCTTTCATTTAATATTTTCTAGCATATTTAAAAACAAACATACCAATTTATGTTCAAAACACAATTCCAAAACACTTAACGACTTTTACATAAAAATAACAAACAAAAGCTTTATATAAAAAATAATACTTATTATCTTATTTAATATTGCACATAAATAAATTAGCATACATGTATAACAAATAAATAAAAAAAAATAATAATAAAATTGTGCTTTAAATATAAATGGTGTACTTCATCCTCCTCTTTCATGCAAAGGTGAAATAAAATATTTTCTCTAAAAAGCTGAAAAATAAATAAAACTAGTGTAAGAAATTTGAGACAAAAGATATTATCTTAGTCTGGAATATCACTCTGACTTGAGTCGAATTCAATTTTTGATAAAATATAAAAGAATAGACAGAGGTCAAATATACATTTATTGTTTTTGAGTGAAGATAATATGAACATTTGTTCATATCTCCCTCGAACAAAGGCAATATATAGTTTACGATACCGAAAGATAACCATGGTAATGAAAAAGACAGAAAGAAAGAAAAATATTCTTTAAAAGACAGGCTGAAAACAAAAGTTCTTCTCAGATTCATTGCTTTTTCTCCTATCTGAACTCATCGGAGACAAACACTAGAACGTAGTGACCGATTCTCTATCGATTTTCGACAAGTATTTTTGCGTATTCTATTCTACGGCATTAGGTTAGTGTAAATGGAGCTCGTCAGCGTACCACGTGACCAATACCCTTTCGCGTTTGTGCGGAGCGTTTTGGAATACGTTTACGTCGAAATTTTCCAGAGACACGTCATTTTTACGGGAAAACGTGAACTGAAGCATTTCCTTTTCGAATGGAAATTATTGTTCCGCAGAAACCTTATTGGGTATCACGTAGTACACTGACGAACTCTATTGTTCGTTTTATTTTCAATGAGGTTCGCCGCTGTTCCGCACAAACGTTTAGAGGTATTGATCTCGTGGTACAGCGGTGAACCCCATTAAACGTTTATTTGTTAATACCTTGCATACCTTTACTACCACCAAGGGTATTCACGTGGTCCCATCCCATATGCAAACCGCTCATTCATGAAATATGGACCATTTTGCCCACCCCATTGCGTTTCCCTTACTCTGTATGTCCCACTTCCGAGTACACCTATAAATAACAAAATAAAGTAGGCTTTACATAAAACAATGACGTCATTAGTCTGATAATCTTTGTACTTCTATTCAAAATAGTATTTTGGTATAGCTAGCTAAAGAGGATGTGCTTACTCTTCTGGGGCACCTGGTCTCGCTTCCCTGGTAGAACTTCACGTGTTTAACCTAACTTGTCGGTTTCAATGTTTTTACTTTGCTTCTTGATTGTGACTCGGACATGGATTAGTGTGTTTGTTTTTTATTTGAAACGTTGACGTCAAGAAATAGAGACTCCAACAGGGTGCTAATACCAATGAGTAGTTCGGGTACAAATTAAATAAAAAATCATTCAAATTCGTTCATCGTCACTTTAGTACCAAGGATACAACATTTGCTAGATATATATTTGTACAAGAAACATCACCGAATTTAAACACAATATTAGATAGCAAGAATACCAACATGTAAAATTTAAGAAATTTAGAAGCATTTTAAAAATAGTTTAAAGGTTACCCTACCTTGCACGTGTTGGCCACCATTAATGACCCTGGACTGTGTCTGAGCACACAGCAGTGAAAACAATAACGCTACTATAGCTGCCGATTTCATACTGTAATAATAATAATGAAAAAAATCATAGAAAAACGGAAATATAAACAGTGAGAAGACAAACCCGTCTATAAAGGCCACCTAAGGGAACCAATAAAAGTGGCCTTTATTGGCAGATGACCTTTATATATATACATGTTCAAATGATATGAATAAAGGACTGACCTATATATACTGGTGGCCTTTAAGGTAAATTGGACTGTATATACATATATAAATGGTACATAAGAGAGATTACCAGAGTTTCACAATAAGACATGGACTTATCACGCACCTGTAGAACATTCACAAGTTGTTCTTGATACGTTATATTATTAGAGGTTTTGCATTTTTTAAATTTTACTTGCTTACTTACTTTGTAATATATGACGACATCGGTTCTAAACAAAACGACAACAACAACAAAAAAAAAAAAAAAAAACCCAAATCAGTGCAAACCATGTATATGGTTATTCCGAAAGATAATATACGACTTAACATTTCTCAATCTCGGTTCAAAAATTGTACCCTTCAAGCATCAACAATGGTTAATATTAATATAAAATTTATTTTACAACTACAACCTAAAACACACTTAAATCAGAAAACCAAAACCACTATTCTAAGAGAGAGAGAGAGAGAGAGAGAGAGAGAGAGACTTGCACACATATCTGATTATTGTACATTACGAGTAAAGCTTAGACTTACCTTTTGACTTAAATTAATTATTATGTAAGTTTCTTCAAAGTGTTTGTGTTAATTGTGGCATTGTGCTGACGTCCCCTTATATACTCTAAATCAAAGAAAAAAATATCGACAAAATCAACAACAAAGTCTGGAGAATTCGACGAGTAAACAAAAACAGGAAACACAACAGACAATAGATTTGATTCAATGATAAATTTCATTCATAAAGTTGTCCGATGTTTTCTCCCACGTAACTGACGTACAATTGTGTTTTTTATGTTTATAAACGTAATTACAAATTGCGTATAATGTTATAATGGTTTTTCTTGGTATTATGATTAAGTTTCTCGCTATTTATTTCGAATATTTACGTAATACATAACATCAACGACCAGAAGACATCTTGCTGTATTGGCGTATGCAGTAATGGTCACTGGTGACTGTTATAAGAAGGCGTCCAGAACAATGACACTTACACGGACAGATATATCTTAATGTCAACAGTCATTGTTAAAAGGCCAAAATATTTATATATTGATAAAACATTTATTAGAAATGACAGAAACATTATGTTGGCATTTAGGAAAAGCAAACAATACATCTTTTGTTGTTAAATTTTCTATGTAAAATAAATTTGAATAGAAACATAATTAGCTTGTCAAATGTTTGGTTCAAATCCAGAAAATTTACCATCATTTATTCCGCTTTTTTTGTTTCATTTAGGTGGAATACTCATTTTGCTTATTTTGGTGTGACAAGTTTTAAGGTTACTCCGACAATTGCAAAGGTTTGGAGGACGCGTATATACGCATTGTTGAACAACAATTTTGCTACTTTTAGTACTTTTTATTTTTGCAACAAGTATTTGTCGGAGGATTATTTCGTTACCTCACCTCACCTATCCTCTTCGTGCCCGTTGGCACATAAGGCCCCAATACACCTTTTCCACAATTCTCTGTCTTTGGCAGCTGCCCTTACTAACATCCCAGTTGTGTTCTTTCTTTCTCTGTTGTTCTTCGCCATGTTGTTTTTAGCCGACCAAATTTCCTCTTTCCTTCTGGATGCCATGTAATTGCGGTGGTACAAATCCTGCTGCTTTTCATTATAAGAACATTTAAACATGGCCAATCCGCCTCCACTTCCTTATTCTTATTATGTCACTTGCTTAAATTAAAACTATGGAAGTGAGGTCAGGTGCTCCAAAGAAATAAGAAATAGATTCTTGTAAATATCTAATTGATATCGTCATATTAAATGTTTCTACTCGTAAATGAATTAAATAAATGGAATGGACAGTAAATTAAACCTTTTAAATATATACATAAATACTTGTAAATAGTTTTAAATTAATATTTTAAGGAATTAAACGTTACATGATGATGAAAAAATAGGATCAATGATTTTGCTTTCTGTTTTTTTTAATGCATCGATGCATCTATTTGTAAAGATTACAACAATGAACATAATAAAGTTAAATATGCTTTAATAAAATTTGTTGTAATAAATGAATGTCTTAAGATGTGTCTTCCAATTGTCTTGTATACAGGTAACAGATAACAGATGTTTTTCTTCTGAATTATTGCTTTTATTAAATCGCTTGTTTTTAAGATCCGTTTATTGTTTAATTAAATCCATCATAGATACCAAAGCGAAAAATCATATTGATATGTCACGTAGCTGTCAAAAACCACCTTAATGAAATTTAAATTAAAAGTTCATTAAATAGTTTTTGAGTACTGAAGTGCCCTAATATTTGACCGTGAAATTATTAAAGAATTAATTGGTATGTTCAGACTCTTGTATGCGTATGTTATTTTCCAGGAAAAACTACCTAAGAATGGACATCCTTACATAACTAACACATTCTACAAAGAACTACGTGTAATATAAATTACATTGTCATAAATGTCTCGGAATACATTGTCAAGTATTAAATTTTACGTAATATTTTTACCTAGCCTTGGTAATTAAAACTTGATTACAAGTTCAAAGTTGACGTTTATTTCATAAAACGATCCTAAATTCCTGATTTACTGTAGCCGAACGTCTTAAAGGTATGAGTTTAAAATTACTGATTAAAAAGTCAATGTTGATTTAGGCATATGAAACTACCGGAATCTCGCCGCTAATGGACGCCATTTTGTTTTTATATATGGTATTTTTCATGATTAATTTTCGTCGGCTTCCAATGTAAGGGAATCTTCAGACACTTTTAGATTTTGGTTTCCCATTAACATGCGCATTTTAGACTAAAGCATAATTTTTATTGACAGGATTTGACCTCATGTCTTTAAAGATAAGAAACTATCTTAACACGTAACGAGTTAATATAACTATCTGATTATGTAATAACATGAATGACACATGCAAATGTTCATTGGTCAGAAACCAGTAAAGATTGTATAGCAGAAACAAAGTGGTCTTACAGTTGCAAGGGCAATACAGTCTCTTTTTATTTTTTATATCATGGATATGAAAACGTAAAGACAGAATTGCTATGAACAAATGCCAATAGAATAGACCCTTTGTATTGGCCAAAATATGAAAAATCTAATATAATACTATTACTTTTTCATTTAAATACAATCATATTTTGGGTATTTAAAAAAAAGCTGTCTATTTAGAAGTTCACATCTTTTCAACCATGTGTTTGAAACTAGATATCGGAAGTCGTTCGTCTATATTATAATGAATTAAGTTAGTTCATTGTACTTTGGTGAGTTGTTTTTATTCAAATAATTATTCAATATGCAATGTCCTTGATTCAAGTTTTAATTTCATTCAAATAAAAAACATGATGAATATATACGTCACACACACACACACGCGCGCGCGCGTTTTTCTGATTAACGAAAAGATAATGTTCACGGATATATACGTCAACTGTTTATTCTGACAATTCGGGCAAAGACACACACAAAACCCTCATTTTCTGACCTGTTTCGTTTATATTTTGTAAACAAATACTACTACAACATATTTGTATAAACACATTAATTACCATTTATTTCCTTGTTACATCTATTATTCTGATAACTTATAAATAAATTATAACATGGTTTTTACATTATTTGATAATGGCAGTTACAATGTTTATATTTAGATCAACAATTTCAAAAATGGTATTATAAATAGAAACATAATGACACCTAACATGAAATCTAATTTGATGAACATATTTCAAACGGTCATAGCAATACACACTTTTAGGACAAACATACCAATATGGACATAGTCACTAAATTAACAATGTTTACATAAACGCTAGGTAAAAATACAAAACAAAATGTTTTCAATACATTCCCGAACTAATATAGCCGAACCTACCTTCAAGGCTACCTCTACATAAGGGTCACCTCTTTATAAACACCAGTAGAATTGTATCTCATTTGTTCTTTATTCATATTACTTGAACCTGCATATAAAGGCCACATGCCCATAAAATCTACTTTTACTGGTTTCCTTTGATGGCCTTTATAGACAGGTTTGACTTTATTTATTGACAGTATCAGAGAGTACCATATACCTTGAGTACACAAATGAGCCTACGAACGTAACTCACCATATTGGGAGAAACCTGTAGCCACACACACACACACACACACAAACACACACATATATATATATATATATATATATATATATATATATATATATATAATATATATATTATATATATTGGATGCAAAATAACCGATCGGTGATACGGAACAATAAGGTGACGTGATCGACGGCGGTGATTGTACTTCAGAGGCCGTCTTATGTCGGTGGACACAAAACGATTTACCGATTCTTTAAATCAAATAAAAAAATATCAGTCAATGGCCAATCTTCAAGGCAACGTTAAAATTTTGAAAATCGTCAAATTAAGTTGAACACTAAAACTTCCAATCAGTGAGTGAAGACCATTAGTGTGTAAAGGTAAGCTCCTTCTGTCTAGCCCACTACTCCGCCACATGTGAAAAATTGAGAATAAAAAGAACGTTGAACTATTAAAATATCGAAATATATTAAGGATAATATTGGATACAGAGACATTATACTTGACAATGAGGACGGTCTTCTCTCTAGATTTAACAAGGTTCTGCATAAATTCTGCTTCGTAAGAACAAAGAAACAAATCAGCAAGCAATGGTGCACAGTTTGTACCCATTGGTATACCGATTGTTTGCTGATAAACTATATTGCCGTCATCACAGTATTGTTGATAGGTTTGATGTCTCTGTGTCCAGGATTGCCTTGGATATATTTGACGTCTCATGGTTCCATGGTCCTTTCACACAATTTTGATTACACACGTGGCGGGTGTAGCTAGCTAAACAGGAGGTGCTTACCCTTCCGGAGCACCCGGCCTCATTTCCCTGGTGGAAGTTCACGTGTCTAACCTAACTTGTCAGTTCCAAAGTTTTTACTTTGCTTCTGGATTGTGATTCGGAAATGGATAAGTATGTTTGTTTTTGATTACCAAACACAACAAATATGTTATCTGTCAAACACTCGAACATTTTGTTGATGGTATATTAGTATATTTTTGTTTGGAATCCGTATGGTGCTTGAAAAAATAACCAGAATCCCTGTTCAGCACCAGATATTTGTATCTTGGCTTACCGTTTTTGTAAAAGAAATACAAGTGAATAATTTCTTTAAGACGTTCTTTTAATTTAGAATGAGGGATAGTGGTGTATAGTGTAGAAAAATCAAATGTTTTTATACTTTTTACATAAGATAAAGTATTAGAAGCAAGATGTTCAAGTAATTCTTTAGAATTTTTGAGAATACACATTTGGTTGATTCCAAATGTAGAATATCCTATTGCAATTTACAAAAATATAAAATTCAAATTCAATAAAATAACAATAAGATTTATATAAATCAGCTATTTGTTTAACAAAATACGGCAAACAAAAAAATAAAAAATAAAAATAAATAAATACTTGTAAATAAATAACTAAATAAATAAAATAAATAAATAAATAAATAAATAAATTTATTATAAAAAAAAACTGTATCGTTTTCCGAAAGAATTGAGTAACATTCAAAGGATAGTTGTAAGGCTTCTTCCATCAAATGCAGGAATAAAATTGTTGTTACCTACAAATTGTTCCACCCGCAAGCTATCAGCTATGCGCGACTAGAATAGATGATGTTTTAATGACAAAATCTCATGGATCTCTATTCAGAATTCCAACGTATTTTTGTGAAAACTGTACTATTTTTTTTTAATAGTACGCGCTTTTAAAATGATATTGGGTGTGTAATTTAAGTGCTAGAGCTTTCCCATTAAAGCGAAAGAACTAGTTGGAGGGGGGGGGCACTTGACTGTAACTGACGAGATACTAAAGTCGCCAAGATGTTATCTTATGTTTGATGTGTGGTACCTCAATAAATTTCATTTCCTTGTTTAATTAATATAGGTCAAATGCCTTGCATTCATTTACAATTCCCGCCAAATTTATTAAATCTTTTTTTCTTCTTCTAAATTGAAAACCCGTGTACTGGATCAGTAAAACAATACAACGACAAGTTAGCGAATTATGTCATGACAAGATTTTTTTATAATAAAAATATAAAACATGGAATTCGAATTAAAATTCGATTTTCTTACATAGATTATTTCCATAAAAACAATCAAAGATTGAGAAAAAGATATTAAATCATCTTAAATAAGGCCAATGTTTTTTTATTTGTTTTATGCTTATAAACGTTATATTTTTATCCTAATGACCGATAGTGTGTGTGTGTGGTGTGTGTGTGTGTGTAAAAAAAGGCGTTACCTAAAAGGCGTTTTTTAAATAATTTTATGTTCACTCTGTATCGTCATATTGACTAGACCAAACGAAAATAATAATAATAATAATTATAATAATAATATTAAACAAGTTGTACATACAACCCGAGGATTTAACCTACATGTTCGTTTTATCTTAGATATTCATCTTGCCGCATGTCGACCATCATGGCATCATCAATGCACAGGATAACAAACATAGTAACTGGACACCCTATAGCCTAGTTTCGAGGCAATTTAGATATATCAAAAACAAACATATTAATCCATGTTCGAATCACAATCCAGAAGCAAAGTAAAAACTTTAAAACTGACAAGTTAGGTTAAACACGTGAACTTCCATCAGGGAAGTGAGGCCGGGTGCTCCAGAACGGTAAGCACCTCCTGCCCGCCACGTGTGTAATCAAAATTGAGTGAAAGGAATATAGAACGATATCGGACGCATCTATACAAATTTTGTTTGCGGTGGTACAAAATAACATTGTCTCTGGGTTTTATACCACGTTGATAATGAAATATTAAATATATATTAACACAACAGAACACGGGTTTTCTAATAAATCTAAAGCTTAATTTTTAAATGTGTATTTTATTTCGGTTTGCCTTTACTTCAAATAGAAATTGAAATTTGTATAAAATAATAAAAAACGCATATACAAATGGTAAACTTAAATCTCCAGATTAACAAAGACCGATTAATTAAAGCGTGGGCATTGCAGGTGCGTTCATGGTTCTTTCACGCAATTACGAAGTTTTAAACCATTATTGTAATTCTACAGATATATCAGAATATAAAAATAATGAAGATATTAAAGGAAATGTAAAAATATATTACATCCCACAGTTCCAAATCCCATTCATTCTTAATTTGGATTTAACACGTGGCGAGTGTAGGTAGTTGCTTACCCTACCTAAGCACCTGAACTCACTTCTTTGGTGGAAGTTAACATGTTAAACTTGATTTTCAAAGTTTTTACTTTACTTTTTAAATTGTGATTTTGGGTATGGGTTAACATGTTTGTGTTTGAATTCATTACATAATTTGCTTTAACATATTATTACTATTTCTTTTATGTCAATGCTCTTGTTGAAATTTGAATATATAACTGACAATTCCACATCAGAGGAATAAAGTAATGGTGATGAAATTATACACCAATGAATTGATGCTTAGAATTTCTAAATGAACAACTCAAAATTAATAGCGACACCTGAATAAAACATCATATTGTGAAAGCTATTAATTCATTCCTTATATTTAAACGAATCCCAGTAGTACATTTGCCCGCTATATGACTTGACTTTATAGTGTACTATAAATTATTGAAAGCATACATTCCATTTAATATGAAATATCATTCGATGCTATTTAATTGCTACAGACAAATACTGGTTTCATATGTCCATAGAACCAATGCACGAACACCTGTTACCTGGATTAATTTAGTCTTACAGTGATTGCTTAAATGAAATAACGGATCTTTTTTGTTCTTTAAAGTTCAGATAACAAACCTGTTTGGTGTGAAACGGTTATAGTTGCGACCAAATCAGCAAAACAGTAAAAACAATTACCAGGGATATATGTAAGATATTTTTTAAATGACAGACTATTGTTTGGAGCAGTGTACGCACAGATTCACTAACACAAGGTAGCTTTCTATTTTGGGTCATAAAGCCTCATGCTGTTGATGTAAAAAGTGTTTTCACCTTAAGGTTTAGGATTGGAATTTGAAAATAAATATATTTACACAAAGTTAGAATTTACAAGTTTAAGATTTTGTGAATAGATGGATACAATTACGTTGAACATTGGTGGAACAATTTTTGAAACTTTCCGAAAGACGCTTCAAACGATTCCGAATTCAAAACTTGCAAATATAGAGACAAATGAGACCGCATTTAATGCAAATAAAAAATATTACTTTTTTGACAGAAATCCGGAACTGTTTAATAACATACTTGATCTTTATCGAAACGGGAGTCTTCATTTTTCAGAGAATGTATGTTTTGCGTCTGTTCAACAGGAACTGGAATTCTGGGAAATTCCAATCGAGCGGATATCGCCTTGCTGTATGAAGGTGTATTACAAATATGACAGCAACTTGAATCTTCATGAAGAAATTGAAAAAGAGCTGTTCAACAATTTCATGGATTATGACCAATTGGAATATGAGCGCAGTGCTTTCACCAGATTTAAACGTAATGCCTGGTTATTTTTTGATCAGCCACATTCGTCTTTAGCAGCTAAGGTAAGAATAAAAGAATCTTAAAAGAATCTGACACCGCGGTGATTGTGTTTAGTGAACAGAACAAGAGTATCGACAAACATAATTTAGGAACATTTGTCAAAAAATTTGTCTCATAGCAATATCGAAGAAAAAAATGTTAGAAAATTGTCTATTTTACATTATAATGAGACTACTCAATGCAAACGATGTTAAAATGACGCCATGAAGTCACGCCAATGTAAAATCGTTTTCTTTAACCATCCTTTTCAAGACTTCGTCGCGAATGCTGATACCACCTAA
The DNA here is from genome assembly GCA_021292105.1 of Anadara kagoshimensis. Lineage (NCBI taxonomy): Eukaryota > Metazoa > Mollusca > Bivalvia > Arcoida > Arcidae > Anadara > Anadara kagoshimensis. The sequence continues at coordinate 29,702,691 of CM037874.1, read as the reverse complement.
ATCAACATTACAACCAACAACAATTAGACACGTGAACTTCCAAAAAGGAATCGAGAGCGGGTGCTCCGGAAGGACAGGTTCCTCCACGTGTGTAATCAATATCAAAAACAAACATACTAATCCATGCATAATCACAATCCAGAAGCAAAGTAAAAACTTTGAAACCTTCAAGTTAGACTGAGAATGAAAAAAAAAAGAATTATGTAACGTAGAATTATATCCAGGATAATGCTGTACAGTCAAACCTGTCTAAAAAGGCCACCTAAGTGAACCAGTAAAAGTGGCCTTTATGGGCAGGTGGCCTTATCAATATAGATAAATATACAGTCAAACCTGTCTAAAAAGGCCACCCAAGGGAACCAGTAAAAGTGGCCTTTATATGCAGGTTCAAATAATATGAATAAAGAACAATTGGGATACAATTCTACTGGCCTTTATAAGCAGGTGGCCCTTATAAAGAGGTAGCCTTTAAGGCAGGTTGCACTGTATATAGAGAGAGACATCATACTTATCAGGGGTATTGTTAAAAAATTAATGATTTTTATTAATTTCATAGACTACAATATCAGGCTGCCCAGTTTTAAAATCATTCCTTAACCAATGGGTTCCTTAACCTTAAATATGTTTGGCAATCCTGTTAAACACTAAAAATAAGCACTTTTGACAACCCTAAAAACAAAAGTTATAAGCTGTTGATTAAAATAACATCTAAAACTCTTAGATATCTTAACAATTAACAAAATTATTACGGTATAAAATTTGCAAGATTGAAGATAAGGAAAACCTTAGTTCTGGAATGATTGTGAAACCCACAATTGTATAGAAACTTGCTCTGTAAATGCACTAATCTGCATTTGATAAAATCAGCATAAAATCCATGACCGTTTAAAATAGCATACTATGAGAAATTAATTATTGAAATTCACTATCTTTATTATCGTTAGATATCAAAGACACGCGTTACATATTTTATAATCTTAACCATTTGAAATTTTATATTGACCGCTATATCACATTAATACATTTGATTAATATCATTTATGTAGACTTTATGTAGAATTGATGTAAAATTTATCGGTCATACTACAATAACCTACGGTAGCTCATATGTTAGTGCTAAAGTGTCAAAACTGAGAGTTTCAAGTGGGGTAATGGCGTTGTGCGCCCTAGTCTAAAGTATTCCACTTATATAAGTCATTTCTTGGATGGTGAAAGAAACCATAGAACCCGAAATAAACCCTTGACCTTCGATAGACACATGGCAAACTTTACATACTAGGTTGGTTCAAACCTTTTGGCCTCGTTTACCCGTTTTTTATGCATGATCTATTGGACTATATTTTTTAATGTCTGAATTAATCTATGAACAATTTCGTGTTTGCGTGTGAAGTGCGAGTGTGTTGTATGGTCTGCCTTGTACTAGCGCGCACTCAGGGCGACTTTAAGGTATACCTGATTGAAGTTATTGGGCGTAGTGTGAATATCTTTGGATTTTCCCGTTTTCAACGTTACGCGCAGCGTTAAAGTGGGGATCTAGGAACCCATTGACAGACGGATTGTCAACAATGCCGGAATTACTTTCTATTGTTGTTATCGGCTGATAACATATAATGACAATTAAAGTGTTATCGAAGTTGTAATAATGAAATTGTAAATATTATGGCTTGTTGTAGATTGTTATGTTGTTTAAGTCACAACAGAAACGCTATAGCTATTCGAGACGAAAAGCAAGTTTATCAATCTCTAAGGACAAATCAATAGGATGGAATACATTACTAATTATATACAACAAATATATGAAGAATTTATATCAACTCTCCTATTTTTATATTTCAGATATACAGTTACGTGTTCTTGCTTGTTGTTGTCCTCTCTTTCGTAGTTTATGCCATGGGGAGCCTTGAAGCATGGCGGGAGCAGTATCTCAGCGACGAGCGTATAGCCTATCTGAAATACAACGCAACATCACTTCCGGGACTTTTGGGATTAATAGATTTTAACAACCCGAAATTGACAATGTTTCTCACAACAAGACCGATAAGCCATTTGGGCACAATAAGAAATTCTTGTCGCTTATTTTTTGCCATAGAATTTTTCCTGCATTTTTTATTTTGTCCACGGAAATGCGCCTTCTTCTTAAACGGAATGAACGTCCTTGACCTTATTTTGCTTATAGCCATGGTCGTCAATTTCGTTCTAGACCAATACCCTGATATCCTTTTTAGTAGTTATGCAGCCGCTATTGTGTATTCCATATTTCACACAATGAATTTTTTGCGGATTTTGAGAATATTTCGCTTGATGAAGCAATGTAATGGATTAAGGGTTCTGATAATGGCTATTTCTTCAAGTATCAAACCATTGCTTTTGCTTTTGTTGACATTTTTATTGGCCTCAATTTTGTTCGGAAATTTCGTGTTTTATGCCGACCTATTCGTTCCTGATACTTTTTCAAATGTTTTCGTTGGAATTTGGTGGGCAGTTGTTACTATGACTACGGTTGGGTACGGAGATCATTATCCAAAATCTCCCTTTGGGCGTGTTGTAGGAACAATGTGTGCAACATGCGGTATTCTGATTCTGTCAATGCCGGTTGCTATGGTTGCAAGCAGTTTTAGTGAATACTTTAACCTAAGTAAAAACCAAGAGAAAATGTTAAAACTTAGGAAAGAACGATTAAACGTGTCAAAACAACCCAGCAAACGATCAAAGGTGTGGGCTGTAGAAGTGGCTAAAGTGGAGGAGACAGACATGACTTGAAAGGAAACAAACAATGATTTTTGTTACTGTTTTGTGTACAGTGAAACAACATTGACCCGTCCGCTCGACGGTGTGTTCCCCGAACGCCTACTCGTATAAAACAACACTTAATTAGAGATGGGAATAAAGGGGCCTTTCAAGGGTGCTTTACCTGTTTTAAATAAATATTAAAAACAACAATTACCAACAAAACCATCCTCATCTACTTTAAACTAAAAAGAAAGGATTAAAATAATACTATCAAATACGCAAAATTTATTATTTAATATAAACTGTTAAGAGAATTTTATCAAATGTGATTCAAACATTACAACCCATTATGTATTTTGCGCAAATTCGTTAAGAATATTCATATTAGGATGATCCATTGATTATATGGGTTGTGTTAGGATTTGCAATGAGTACACGGGTCAGTCGTTCGAAGCATGATTAGTTAAATCAATTGATTACTTAAAATTTAAATCAGGCACAAATCCAGAAATATTATAAACAAAATGTTGAAATGTCGAAAATGAATAAAAAAAATTATCAAACTAAAGAAAATTGTATTTTTATTTTTATTCATGTTTTAAAAGCTTCGAACAACTGAGTCTTTGTGTTGAATCCTCGATAATATTGTTTCCATTGTAAATACGAAATAAACATTAATTTATGTTCACTATATACAATTTTTTTGTCCATTACAAATAATTAAAATTAAAGGTCAAGCGGACGGATCAATGTTGTTTGCCTTTACAACAAGGACTTGGATAAATGGGATAGACGTTTATTTCATGAGTTATGTGGTAATGTACGAACCGTTTAAAACTAATTCCGGTATTGTCAGCTGTTAGAAAGTGACAACAACTGCGACACCCGCGGATAGCAAATCGCGCATGGTGAGAGAAGCGTTCTTGTAACACCCGCGGATAGGGAATCACGCATGATGACAGTAGCGTTCTTGTAACACCCGAGGATAGCGAATCACGCATGGTGACAGTAGCGTTCTTGTAACACCCACGGATAGCGAATCACGCATGGTGAAAGAAGCGTTCTTGTAACACCCGCGGATAGCGAATCATGCATGGTGAAAGAAGCGTTCTTGTAACACCCGCGGATAGCAAATCACGCGTGGTGACAGTACCGTTCTTGTAACACCCGTGGATAGCAAATCACGCATGGTGACAGTAGCGTTCTTGTAACACCCGCGGATAGCGAATCACGCATGGTGACAGTAGCGTTCTTGTAACATCCGGGGATAGCGAATCATGCATGGTGAAAGAAGCGTTCTTGTAACACCCGCGGATAGCGAATCACGCATGGTGACAGTAGCGTTCTTGTAACACCCGAGGTTGCGAATAACATATGGTGACAGAATCGTTCTTGTAACACCCACGGATAGCGAATCGCGCATGGTGACAGAAGCGTTCTTGCAACATCCGGGGATAGCGAATCATGCATGGTGAAAGAAGCGTTCTTGTAACACCCGCGGATAGCGAATCAAGCATGGCGAAAGAAGCGTTCTTATAACACCCGCGGATAGCGAATCAAGCCTGGTAAAAGAAGCGTTCTTGTAACACCCGCGGATAGCGAATCATGCATGGTGAGAGAAGCGTTCTTGTACACACCCGCGAATAGCGGATCACGCATGGTGACATAAGCGTTCTTGTAACACCCAAGGATAGCGAATCATGCATGGTGAGAGAAGCGTTCTTATACACACCCGCGAATATAATAGCGAATCACGTACGGTGACAGAACGCGTTCTTGTAACACCCAAGGATAGCGAATCGCGCATGGTAACAGGGGCATTCTTGTGTTGAGACCCTCGGATAGCGAATCACGCGAACGCATGGTGGCACAAGCATTCTTGTAACACCCGCTGATAGCGAATCACGCATGGTGAAAGAAGTGTTTTTTTAACACCCTCGGATAGCGAATCAAGCATTGTATACGTATCAGAAGCGTTAATTAAATATGGTCCTATTTAGCAGACAGTTTAAATTATTGATATTTTATATTTATACCTATTGTGCATTATCATTATATTGTTAATTCCTATGTTACAATATCAGTACATATTAATGCATGCTGCTTGTTGTTAATATATCGTTACTCCTTATGGCATCATTTACGAAGTAAATTTTTCTCTTTGTCATGGAAAACAATTTATATATTTATAAAACTATAGCGGAAAACTACCGATACTATGTAAACAGTACACAGCAAGATAATCCTACAAATATTGTATTCATTCTTAATTATATTAACTTGGTATTTTTTTCATTTTTTTTTTCGCAAATTTAAAAGATATATTTTGCGGTTTGTTCCTTTCAAAAGGTCCGGCACGCCTATACTCTTTTGTTCTGTCTATTAACCAACCTGTGTTTTCTAACTGGTTAAGGGGACGTAACTTCTGAAACTTTACCTTACGAATCAATATTTGCCAGATTATCTTGCTTTGTATTGCTTTACATAGTATTTATCAGTTTCTCCTAATGACCTTTAGTATGAACCACTGCAGTAGCTCAGTTGGTAGAGTGCTTGCTCCGTATGTGGGAGGTCGTGAGTTCGATCCTTGGCCGGGTCTGACCCAAGACTTGAAAATGGGTAGTGACTACACTTTCGGCAAGCACTCGGCATTACGAAATGAAAGTCACGGTTCTTTCGGATGGGAACGAAGGGCTTGGCACAATAAAGAACCCTGCTGTATAATGCCATCAGCGCAACGCACAGGCAAAATGTCTGCACCTTCGCCTATAGCTGGCGACATCTCGATATGAGTGAAATATTCTTGACTGGGACTCAACTCCTTTAGTATGATATAAGCTTGGGAATTAGGCGTAATGCGTTATGGAATTATCTGCCTTAAGCTTGTACTACTGTTGTATGCAATCCGGGCATCTTTAAGGTGCGAGGTTACCGAGATGTCAGTCGCAGACAACATAAACCATATTTCACCCAAAGTGGGAAGCGTCCTTTTGCGCCAAGTACATATTTTAGAGATATCATTTCCGCCAATAATTTTAATTCAAACAGAATCTGGAGGTCTTCTGTGTCAGTCTGTCTGTACAGGTGATTCATGTTATGGAATCAATCATATAGCATGGATCTCAGTGGAAATTAAAAAGTTGGAAGCTAACAGGAAAACCAATAATCCTAATTGAAGAACACATCATTTGTCCCCAGCCCAGATAAAGAAGAAGAAAAGTAAAATTTTTCGTTCATATCTCCATCGCACTCTCAATAAAGTGAGACAGTTGAGTAACATATTGGCGCAAAAGGAATAAGGTATTTTAAAAAGTTGTGGCGGAAATGATACACTGGCGCAAATAGGTTGTAGCGGAAAATGACGCTAAAATGACGTAAACGGAAATCAACCATACAAAAATGTTAAAGCATAATTAAACCCATTAAGCGGCTTTTTATATTATTATTACTTTTTTTTGCTTGGATTGGATTATTGGAGTTTCACGCCTCAGTCAAGATTTTTCACGTATATCGAGGCGGTCAGTTCAGGAATGATGAAGAGAACTAGAAAGACATTCGATCTAAAAATGTATCGTTTTTTTTCCAAATTTTACACAACCAGTGTTAGCATACTGGAGCTGCTTCTCGTAACATATCTTCGTAACATCACACATAACAGTCCTCAACACAAAACACCATTTGTTTCAGTTGTGATCAAGTGGTTCTTAAACCCTATACCTTTAATCATCAATTTTAATTATCATGAGTTACCTCTCTTACTACAATAGAAAATATAACTTTATATTTGTTTTTACTCAAAGACGGTCAGAACGCCTCACAATGTGTGGGGTCAAATCCAAGTCGAGACATTATATATTGTCAGATCACTTGCTCAAAGACCGATTGTTTTTCCGGACAGAGCAGAGGTTTTCACCACTATCCATGAAGTAAGTGAAAGACTTAAACTCCGTTTCGCTTTTCAGACCAAAACCGTGGTTTAAAACTCCATTCCACTTAATTCTAAACCAGGATCCGCTTGATATCAGAAGAGTAAGACAATGACGTAAAATATTTTTGATGAGCTTTTTATTTTCAAAACAAAATTTGAATGTTAAGTTTCAAAATTTTAAAAGATATAAAAGTTATTTATAAAAAGGACTGTCTCTAAATATTATAGATGAACAATAATGCCTGTTTTTTTTACTATCGATCCAAGCGGAAGCACCAGATTATCGGATTTAATAAGTTAATAATGAATTATTTATAAACAGATAATTTAATATAACATCATTGTGGGTTTTCTTCAATTATAATTTATACACATTAGCCGTTGGCAGTAATATAAACACAGTACAGACATACAGCCAGTCGAATAAATTAAACATGACAAATTCCAGCTTCAAAAAAATGTACATCGTTATCAAAGGATGATGATACAATGTGCTGTATTAAAACACACACACACACACACACACATACACAGTTTCACAAAATCGATAAAACTAACACAGCATTTTACTGTTAAATATTTAATGAACATAGAAAAGAAAGGCGAGCGAGTTTAAACATTTACAGGGGAATGTTTTGGCGAAACTATGATTAAGAGGACTATTAATTCCAGATCGATCCTTGTCGGAAACAAGCTAGTTTTTTGTGCATGGATGAGATGGAAGAGCATTATTGATCCAGGATATATCATACTAAGTTATCTGGTTAATTAACTTATATATATACAATATATATATACACATGATCTAGATATTTTTACACATATCACCGAACAGAAAGTGCATTTGTTGTTTCATACTCTTCTAGAAATCTCACGATGGATACTGCTGCTATGGAACTTGTCACATTAAATGTTGGAGGCACCATGTTTGAAATCACCAATGAATGTTTGAAATCTTTTCCGGAAACTCGTTTATCCAACTTGTCGAGTTCATCTCCAGAATTCATTAAAGAAAGAAAGCAATACTTCTTCAACAGAAATCCGGAAGTGTTTAACTCCATCTTGGATTTGTATAGGACCGGAAGTTTGCATTTACCTACAAACATATGTGGCGCCACTTTGCGGAATGAATTAGAATTCTGGGAAATTCCCATTGAATATCTGTCAGAATGTTGTATTAAAACATACTTTAAATACGACAGTGATGTAGAGAAAGTAGAGGAAATAAACAGGGTGTTCGGTTTGTATGACACGGGGTACTCTGAAGAGGAATGTCAGAACAGTAAATGGACAAGGTTCAAGAGAAACGTATGGGTATTCATGGATCAGCCGACATCATCATTACCGGCAAAGGTAAGCTCTCTCTCTCTTTATCATAGCTAAATTGCTTTAGGATTGTGGATTGGCCATGAACTGTATGTTTGTCTTTAATTTAAGTACATGCTAGTCTCATTGATTCATGACAGGTGCATTTTTGTAACGTTTTATTATTTATTGTATTGGCGATATTTTTATCACTGATATTTAAGGCACTTATATAAGGCATAAATTCGATAAAATACCGTTGTCAATTTAAACTTCTAATAATTATATTCTAATGCTTTTTGTCAAGTACCCGGATTTTATTTGAAAATTCCTACTACTGCAAGAAAAACGTGAACTTCTACTTAAGGCGAAGTAGTTGATGGTCAAAAGAGGTAAAATGTATAGAAAACAAGCGTTGTATGCCGGTATTCTGATGGCTAACTTTAATGGAATAATTTCTGTCTGTGTTTCAGATTACAATTTAAGTTTCTTATATTTTCTCTCTTTGAGCATTTGGTGTAACCAACTAGTAGCTGATTGGAATAAGCTTAGACAATAAGCATCTCTTTTATGAGCAAACATTATTGGGACAATAGTGTTATTTCTATTTACAATCCGTGTTCTATTTCAAACCTAATCATAAGTTTTATTTCTCACATCAAGAAAAATCAATACCAGAAACCAAAATATGCAAAGTTAATATTGCTTTCTAGGGAATATTTTGATGATGATTTGATGTTGCTGACAGCTAATTGAAGACAAATTTTGTCCTTTGTGTATTTAAAATCTAATTCTATTGACTGAAAAGATAGCCTGTTTGAGCTTGTGGTAGCCGAATAAACCGTGTACTTGGCAACAGTCAATGCTGTCACGGACATCAAGAAATTGTCATGCAATCTGTTTATAATTACTAGTACATCCATTACCAATAGTTTTATACTCGTCCGAATTTCTTTGTCCTTTTGTCTTGTTCTCTTGTTTCTTTATTGTGTAATTTCTTGATATTCGTAGTAATTTCAGTTCTTTACAGTATTAACTACATCTGTTCTAAGTATTAAGTCGCTCAGTAAGTGGGAAGTCGTCGTGGGTTTAAACTCCGACCGGTTCTGACCCAAGACTTGAAACTGTTTTGTTCGCCAAGCACTCAGCATCAGGAACTGAAAGTCACGGTTCTTTGTGATGGGAACTTAAAATAAGCGAGGTCTCGTGTCATGGTGGGTCCGGAACGATAAAGAACCCTGCTGTATAATGCCATCATCGCAACGCATAGGCTAGATCTCTGCATCTTCGCCTATAGCTGGCGACGTCTCGATATAAATGAAATATTCTTGACTGAGACTCTAAACACCATTACTCAACTATAAGTCTTTAGTAATCGTTCTGTGAAATAACTACATTCAAAATAAGCGTTGTAGTAAAAACAATCGGTAAGACAAATATTTCATTATTTCCTCGCCTCGCGTGTATGCTGTTTTGGCCATTTTTTCCACCCTTCTGCACATGCAAACGTGATAAATAAATCAATGCGTAGGCCGGTTTGGCGTTTCCCCTGAAGCACATTCGCACATAATGATCCAAATGTTAAGTGTTCATGTTTTTGCTTCTTTTAAAAGATTATATCATTTACTTAGCTATATTATTTCGTTTTCTTCCTTGCGTTGACTGTTGCCAAGAAACTGTTTTTAAGTTGCAAATTTTCGCCATCTATTTCCAGTATAGTAAGTGTCATATACCATTTTTAAATGTATTTTTAATGATTAAATTAAAAAAAGTGGTATATGACAGTAAGTTCTAGAATTTATCATTGGATATTTTTATTCATTGTTGTATGTACTGAAATATTTGTCGATTCATGACGTGAGTGACGTCTAAAATAAGTCTAAACATTATTGAATTACGATTCTACGAATTTTATTGATTGCAATATTTTCAATTGTATTTTTAAAGCACTGGAGAGATATCAATTTTAACGTATAGTGTCTTTGATGTTATGTTTCATGTAATGGTTAAAATATACTAGTATTTTCTTTTTTACACTTTTTACATCGAACGTTTTTAAGGTTTTTTTATGATCGTCAAATAAATGTAATCTCATGTAACAGGAAAGAGAAAAAATGCAGGGTCGGGCAGGGGATCGAACCCGGGACCTCTCGCAAAATGCTCTACCACTGTGCTACCCATACTGCTACACAAACGAACAGGTCAATGTTGTTTGCCTATACAATCTTCTATTGCAGATGTTTGGGGTTTTATTTATGCTAGTTGTATCACTCTCAGTGGTAATCAACGCCATGGAAACGGTTCCAGAATTCCGACAACAAATATACACAGATGAAGAACTAGAACATCTGAAGAACATATCAGGTCTACCTAGTATTTACAATCACATTGACCTTGAGAATGAAAAAATGAAATGGTCAGTAAATTCATTTCTAGTGGATTGGATTTATTATCTCGAAATATGTTTTTTTACTTTTTTTTCACATTAGAGTTTATAGTACATTTTTCATTTTGTCCAAATAAAATTACATTTTTCTGTAATTTCCTTAATTCTCTAGACGCCATATTATGTGTTACCATGTGGACGATTTTAATTCTTTACCACGCTATGGATAAAGACTACACAATTATGTTATCAAACAAATACACTGGGTTTTTATTCATGGTTTCAGCCTGCATTACAGCATTAAGACTTTTAAAAATGTTTCGATTTTTAAAGAACTTTCCTGGTTTACACCTGTTGTATATGTCCATTAAATGGAACATTAAAGATTTGGTGATACTGTTTTTAACATTTATTTCAATATGTTGCCTTTTCGGAATTGTAATATATGTTTGTGAATTTTATGAAAAAACTACATTTCCAAACATATTCATAGGTATATGGTGGGCTGTAATCACCATGACAACGGTTGGGTATGGAGATTTTTATCCTAAATCAGTTCCGGGTTATATTGTTGGAATCGTGTGTGCAATATGGGGTATGATGTTTCTCGCCATGCCCATTGCGCTATTGTCTTCGAGTTTCAACGAGTATTTTAAACGCTATAACGACAGGAAAAAGTTCCACGCCTACAAAAATAATCAGGGTGTATTTTGCCAAGAATGAATGGATATTTCAACGCTTCATATATACCAAACGCATTGTGATTTTTTTCTTGGTGTAAACATATTTGTCTTCTATTCTCAGTAAAAATAGTGGCTAGAATATATTCATAGTAATCAACTTTCCTAGCCAAATGACTATTAAAATCAGATAAGATTTAAATATTCGAAAACGTAAAAAATGGATAACCATTTTTTGTTATCTCTGGTTTGATATTCAATGTCACAAGAGCAAAATAACATAAACAAGTTTGTAAAAGGTTGTGACAATCCGTTGTATTATTTATATTATCTTAGTTGCTATCTTTGTAAACATCACAATCCTATAAATATTAAAATATCGCATTAAAAAGTCCTATTACATGCATCATTTACCAAAGATAAAGTAATCTTTAATTATGGCTAAGTCGCAGTGATATATAAGGTATCATTTTGTGAATCTGTCTGTCATTTCTATTTTATCATTAAGATGTTGTGATATTTGTAAACACACACATATACACACATATATAAATACACACACATACACACACACACACACACACACATACACACACACACACACACACACACACACACACACATATATATATATATATATATATATATATATATATATATATATATAAATACACACACACACATAAATACACACACACACACACACACACACACACACGCACATTTTTTATCTGATGTGAGTATAAACATGTATTTAAGGTATTAATATTATTTTAATAAAGTTTTAATGAACATTATTTCTCAATTTTCTACTTAATATTTTTACAATTACCAGTTATAAAACATAATAACAACTTAAGTATTTTTATTTTTGTTTTATACATTATATTATATTGGCCGTCTCTACAATTATGGTAAGAAGTACAATGTTTTGTATCCAACATTATATATATTTCACATCTCATTTTCATTTCATAATCAATTTTAATTTCACATATGGCAGATGACCCTAACTAAACATGAGATGCTAGCCCATCCGGAGCACACGGCCTCACTTCCCTTGTGACATTTTACATGTTTATTTTCCCTTTTTCAAAGTTTTATTTTATTTTTTTGGATTGTGATTTGGACATGGATCATTTTTGATATGTTTGTGTTTGATTAACAGCGTGGCGGGTTTAGCAAGGTATACCAGAAACGCTTACCCCTCTGGAACACACGGCCTCACTTCCCTTGTGGTACATTATATGTTTACTTTCCCTTTCTCAAAGTTTTTATTTTATTTTTCGATTTGTGATTTGGACACGGATCATATTGGATATGTTTGTATTTGATTGGCATTGTGGCGGGTTTAGCAAGGTATAGCAGTAACGCTTATCCCTACGGAATACACGGCCTCACTTCCCTTGTGGCAGTTTACTTTCCCTTTCTCAAAGTTTTTATTTTATTATTTCTTGGATTGTGATTTGGACATTGATGATAGTAAATATGTTTGTGTTTCATTAACAGCGTGGCGGGTTTAGCAAGGTATAGCAGAAACACTTACTATTCCGGAGCGCCTTTCGGGTTATTTGGACATGGATTGGTATCTTTATTTTTCTTTCTTCTTACATAAGCAGGATATGTGTTATAAAATTTAATCAGTTTCTTATACGTTTTATATGATTTACCATCATACAAAATGTACTTCAGTAACAATTTTATGCAGAATATAGTAAAGTATTCGTAAAATGTAGATATAATGTAGATTGTAAGGTTTTTGAGTATCAAAATTATATAACCAAACTTTACATGTCAAGACGATTTGGTGACTAAAACAAGCCAAGTACAGTTAAACCTGTCTATAAAGGCCACCCAAGGGAACCAGTAAAATTGTTCTATATAGGCAGGTGGACCTTATATACAGGTTCAATAATTTGTGTGAAGAACGATTGGGATACAATTCTACTGGTCTTTATAAGCAGATGACCCTTATATAGAGATGGCCTTTAAGGCAGGTTGGGCTGTATTTGATCTACATTAATAAAACAAATAGGTACAACATTTAGCTAATTGTGTCAGTTAGATGTATTGGGTCGTTCTATATTTAACTGGATGGTGCTATTACACTTGTGTTTTCATTGAATATATATACTTTCAATACAACATTGTTTATACCCTGAGGAATGGTCTGTTATTGATTTTTGCAACTGACTGTTATTTTATCTCATAATTTGAAACATGTAGAAACATTGTGGTAATATTGACAGTCTTAAGGGTTTTATTCATCCTAAACCTGAAGTACGGCAAAATGTATATTTTATCATGGCCGACAGGTTCTAGTTATTTATAATGCCGAATCAAAAGAAATGAATCTCATGAATGCATTTGACACTACATTGATACTGTATTAAGGATCCATTGTCTAAAAATAACATTAAGTTTTGTTTAACGTAAAGAGGCAACATTATAACTTATGTAGGATATGTTGAATCTGGAACAACATTCCATGTCATTTAAATAGTTCAGAGAAAGGTTTCGTCTGTGCTTGATATTCTATCGTATTTTTCTTTTCTTATTGTAAAACGTAAACTCGTGAAAACATGCAATTATAATGTGCATTAAATATTAAAACTTGATTTACACAACTATTTTAAAAATACGTGCTTAAAATAAAGTCTGAAATAAACCAGTTTTCTTTTTTTAAATTATTATACCCCAGACTAAAGTAGTATGTATAAGAGTAACCTTTTTTGTCTGCCTGTCTGTCTGTGTCGGCTCCGTAACCTTTTCATCTAATGGCCTACGTACATGAAGCGATGTAGCGCGTTTGGCCATTTTGGCGTGTTGGTGAAAGGTTTAATTATCAAACCTTATAATTAGTTGCAGTTGGGTCATTTAGCTCTAAAGTTTTAAGAGACAACCCTAGTCTACGTTTTTCGATATTAAACCGCATACCGTAACATAAGCCCCTTTTAAATATCTAAAGCCATTTACAGAAGATGTATGACGCTAATTGCTAAATATATTATGCCACTTCAGCAACAGATATGAATTTTATGTTGTCACCTTGTTAATCTGCTACATCAGCCTCACCAGTAACAATTCATTTATATAAAGGTATTATAAGAATAACTCTATAACGTCAAGCTCTAACAACTTGATTCGTTTAAACTAAGCACTATATCATCTAAATTAACTTACTATATTTCCATGAAAACTATAAAATCGACCTTTTATTTTTTTACCTAGTTATAAGTAAATAAATATTAATCCTGACTGAATACCAAAACACTTTCCATCCTCCGTACCACCAAATATTTGTGACAACCACACTTGCAATGACCACAATAGGATCTGTCTGAGCACGATTAAAACCTAAGTAGGAAACAAGCTTTAGTCCACTCGGCTATCAATGTTTCTTACTTATTGGAAAGTTCTAGAATGTCATTTCCAATTACAAGTAGTATAATTCAAGGTACAGTCAAACCTGTTTATAAACGCCTTACAAGGGAACCAGTTAAAGTGACCTTTATGGTCATTTGGTCCTGATATAGAGGTTAAAATAACACGAATAAAGAGCAATTGGTATTGTATTTTACTGGCGTTTAAAAGCAGGTGGTTCTTATATACAGATGGTTTTTAAGGCAGATTTGGCTTGAAATTTAAATCATAGTTTGAGGAATTGAATATATGTCCATCTTATTAGAGGTAGAGTTAACCTAGCGTTGTGCATAAATTCAATGTCACACCTAGTTAATCAAAAACAAACATACTAATCCATGTCCGTTAAATGACGACATAATGTTTTCTATCAACATGGAAATATTCCAAACTTGGAAATACCGTATTTCCGTATATCCTGAATTACTTAAAAGAGTAAAACTTTAGATGCATAATAAAGAACCAAAACTTATCACAGTTAATTATTATTAATACAAAATTGCCAGACAAAAAGTGCTACCTGACTAAAATCTTGCCACGATTTAGTAAAGCCTGTTTTACTTATGGTACATGTAGGGTTATGTGCAATTGCAATCGTGTTTCTGTAATGTTTATTTCTTGCTAGTTGGGCTCCATTGCTAAGATCAGTTGTGGCTGGCAGCTTGTTCAATTCAGTGGTCGGCTCTTGATTCCAGTTATAGTACGGATTAAAAGAATCATCAAATCAAAGTCGTTGGAGGAGACAGTGGCTGTAAATAAGAAAGATGTACCAACTCTGTTAAATAAGTATTTAGAATGCTCTTCAATAAAGTCAATTTGTAGGAATGGTCTTACCGTGACACGGATTATCTTTCAGATGTCTATAGGTGTTGATTGCTGGGTTAAAGAACAGTCACTGCCTATTTGTAAGTCTTGGTCAGACGCACATGACTCGAACCCATACCTCCCAAATACGGAGGAAGCGTCGTTTTAACAAATAATTGTTGATAGTGAATGTTAATATAAGAAAACATATTTACATGTGAAATAATAATCTTGGTTTAATAATGTTTTTAGTTTCTCTATCGGATTCACCCCTTTTTATCACTACATCATTGATTTTATATGTTACCTTTCGCTTAATACATTTGCTTCCATTGGTTTTTTTTAATATATTCTTCTGTTGAAGTATTTGTAATTTTGTCTTGTCTTTGTTGAGTACTTGAGTCAGGCTACTTGGAGGAATGTGACTATCAAACATGCGTCTAACTGCTCTAGGTGCTATTTGCAATAGTAACGAAGTCAATCTCAAGAACAAACTTTCCTCTTAATTCATTCTGAATCCTTCACTAGGTGCATTAGAACATGAGGGAGCTTTTGTCGATGGTGACGAAACCATAGATGCATTTGACATTACTGTTGGAGTTATCCATGGTTAACTAGAAGATCCCGCTGCTGTATTTATTACAGTGTTTGGAACACTAGAGGGTGTTACAATTGTTGCTGGTACAGTACTTGTCACATGAGTTGTTCCAGGTACTGCTGTTGAAGAACTTGTTATTGTACTTGTTAAACAAGGGGTTGATCAAGTAGTTGCTGATGTTGAATTACACCAGTATTCGATGCACTAGTGGTTTTCATAGTTCCTACTAGCATAGAAGTTACTAATGCCCCAGATAAACTCGGAGTTGTTGCTGTTGTAGTTACTTGGTATTTTTGCCAATGAGGTTGTTGTAGCCATGGCTATATGGAAGTTTAAATCTCTACTGATGTACACGTGCTTGTTGTAGTCATTGCTATATGGAAGTTGAAATCTCTACTGGTGTAGACGTGCTTGTTGTCATTGCTATTTGGAAGTTTGAATCTCTACTGGTGTAGACGTGCTTGTTGCACCCGTTGCTATATGGAAGTTTAAATCTCTACTGGTGTAGACGTGCTTGTTGTACCCGTTGCTATACGAAAGTTTAAATATCTACTGGTGTAGACGTGCCTTGCGACGTAGTAATTCCGGTTTGGAAACTAAATCAGCAGAAAATTGTCCTGTAATTGTCAATATTAGCAGTTCAAAGTTGTCTGTAAATATATCTGCTGATGCCGACATTACTGCAATATAAGGTCTGCTCCAGTATTCATGGTTGTTTGTCGTTATATAAAAAAAGTCTCTCTACATTTGTGAAATATTTTCCTGTAATATAACATAAATTGGCGATACATATTATACTGTCAAACAAACTGTCCGTTTGACCTTTCATTTGGAATATCAATATACAGCAAACAACATTGACCTTTTAATACGAATGTTCATATAGTAACGCCAATATATAGGTAGGATTCGTAGTTGATACATACACAACACTGGTGTTTACTCTTAAAATAATAATAGTGTTTCCCACTATCTACGGTAAAATCTGTCTATAAAGGCCACCCAAGGGGACCAGTAAAAGTGGCCTTTATTGGCAGGTGGCCGTTATATACAAGTTCAAATATTATGAATAAAGAAAGGTTGGGATATAATTCTACTGGCCTTTATAAGCAGATGGTCCTTATATAGAGGTGGCCTTTAAGGCAGGTTGGACTGTATTGTAAATATTTAACTTGAAGAAATTTCAAGCGAGCAGATCACCGTTGTTTGCCAATACTATTGCCGAACCAATACATCAGTAAATTTAGGATTCGCATTTAATATACAAACAATTCATGTTACCTATGATGTACACGACAACCGCCTGTGACCCCTATAAATAATGTACTGGTCCATGATAAATATTCAAAATTTAGATCAAACGGTCAGGTTAATTTTGTTTACACTTACATATAAGGAGCATTGTTTCATTATATAAATACAAATTGAAAATATTCTAAAACAATCTAAAAACATATACATATACTTTCATATGACTTCCAATCGTTAAAGCTAAGGGAGATGCATTTGATGTTGATTTATAACGTTAACATCAAAATTACCCTTAATAAGTCTATAACACGATGTGTTTATCACACCAAAGGGGTTTTCTAATGATGTATTGTTAAATTTAAAGTTTATATTTTATAGATATAGGACTCCAAATACAGATATATAGATGACGTTGTATCTCTTAATAATTATAAATTTGGAGATTATATGAATGTTATCTATTCTAGTGAGTTTGAATAAACGATTGATTCTTAATTTCTTATTCATATTTAGACTTTTACGTCAGTTATGACACCCATGAAATGTTATATATGACAAACGTAAAAACTTAAATTTTTCTGTGGTCAACTTTCCTTTTCTATGCAGCAATATAACTACTTCTTGCTATAGTAGAGACGTTCCACTGCGGGGACTGCATACAATTTTTTTGCATACAATATTGCAAGCCTAAGCTTAAAAGGGATCTAAAAATAAGGTCGTCATCACAACATTGTGTGATGTCTCTGTGTCTAGGATTAGCCTTGATATATTTACCGTCCAATGGTTCCATGTTCCTTTCACTCTCAATTTTATTTACATTCGTGACAGGTGTAGGTAGCTTAAAACGAGACTTTTACCCTTCCAGAGCATCCGGGCTCGCTTCCTCATGGAAGTTTATATGCTCATCTAATTTGTCAGTTTTTACTGATTGTGAATTGAACATGGATTGATATGTTTGTTTTTGACTGTTAATGCAGTCATTGATCATAATTATTAGCAAAAACGACGTTATCGTCATTGCAGTTTGAGCATAACCAAATTTTATTGATAATTTTGTTGATACATTGACGTTCTTGTGTTTTGCCTCCGGTTTATATCCAATGTAAACGATATAGGTCAGACAGGCACTGAACTGTCAGATGTTGAGAAAACACGACCGTATCTCTGTATGAGAATGGAGGAAAACATGAGATGTCTGGATATGTGGACGACAATTTTACAATTTTATTCAACTTTATGAGGAAACCCAATCCACAGAAAACAAACCAAGAAGTAGACACCCCTCTTCCATGAGTGTGAAGGATGAAGGGAGATATTTGCGGCTGGAAAAAATCAATCGTTAAAAAATACATTGAAATCATTAATAATAATTTATGCCCGTTATTCAACGTGATTTCCCTGTCAATATAAGTTATACAGGGTTTTGGCAGGCTACACGGCCACATTAATATTTGACTGAGTACATGGGGCTGTGTAACCTGCCAAATCCCTGTTTAACATTTTTGTCACCCTTCAAAGCGGTACTTGTTTGATCTTTTTAACTTCCATTTCGTATTTTGTGTGACTTGCGTTCGTTAACGCCATGTTTGATTACCGTAACTAGACGTCCTCGATGTATGAGTTACTTCCCTTTTACTGCTAAACGTCGCGTGCGTTCATGTACCCCGACATATTGTTTTAACATAGTTCAATGTACCCCGGCAAGTTAGTCAATCGTTATGCGAGAAATTTCTTTGAAATGTGATAATAGCTACATAATAACAATGCCCCTGTACATTGGACCAAGGTTATAAATTAATTTATTTGGAAAAATCAAATTAACTGCATGGAATGACCTTCCAGAGTCCGGATATGAATACTATTGAGGAAGTCTGTAAGAAACTCAAACAAATTTTACAATTAACAAGTTGATAACATAACTAGAGATTGTAACTGGGATACCAGTTACGTATGATTCCCCACCATCCATAAATAATTTATGGCATATATCTGGTGAAAAGACCCTAGCAGGGTTAGCGCTGGGTTGGAAAAGTCTGTCGCCAAGCAAATCGCCAGTTGTGAAATTTTGTTGCCAGTTTCATTACTGTGTCGCCAATAAGGATACTTTTTTGACACATACAACATTTGACGTAATACACTAGTCGAGTCGGGTACCTGCATGTGCAGGTAGTCTTACATCAAAGTTACGGCCTTTCATATATGAATTACAAGATTGAATAAAACAATATGTTGTTGTTTAGTTATTAATCAACAGGTAAATTTTGTGATTTTCGCGCCACATGCGTTTTTAATGTTGTGTATATATTGCCTTGATGAACGGTTACATTCTAAAGGCAGTTGTGTTTGAAGTACATTTGTAAAGCGCCGACCTGGTAAACTAAAAAAATCATACCTTGATTACTTTTTTAGACTTCTTTGAAAGTTAAAGTAGATTTAAATTAAAGTTTTCGGTTGAGAAAAATCGTACATTGGAAGGCCTTCTCGGCATAGGAAGTGACGTTTTTAATGAATTTCATTGAATAAGAAAACTCGTAGAACCCCTCTTAGGCCTCTGATACGGCCTCGCCGCGTGTTACAATGAATGAACACGTATGAGAGGGTTTGCGCTGGGCATCGCCAACGTCGCCAATTGCGATTTTTTTTCTTTAACTGGCGACAAAAAAACGGCGCTTTGCGATTTTTCTGGCCACAAGTTTTCAAAGTTCACCGGTATCTTGGTCACCAGTAATTAACAGGTGATAACACATTGAAGCCAGCGACGGATCGGCGAGTGTCACTGAATAAACACATTAATTAACGACTGGTCTTAAAGAATGAGTTAATTAAGATCGTTGTCTTAGGTGTGAATGTAAGACCTTCTAATTATGGGCAGGTAGATCCAGGTAATATAGGAGCGTGTCGACATTGCATGAAGATATACCCAGGTGCCCTCCCGATGTCGTCAGACAGTATAAACACCGATGGACTCGGAATTATTGTAAAATCCAAAATAAAATATAATAAAAGTTACCCTTTGTGATGTTTATTTAATATTTTTTTAAAAAGTTTATTGATTAATAATCGTGATTCAATGCGCAATACACATCGTATTTTAATTTCGCGACTTATATATCGGTTATTCCTATATGTTTGAGGTTCATGATCATAACGATATATCTACTCAGTCAAAATATATGAATTTTTGTAACCCTAGTTAAGAATATTTCGTTCGGTCAAGAATATTCCTCATTTTTCATATATATATATTATTTTCACTGAAAGTTTTACAACTTACGAGTGTATATACAATATAGTACAATATTTTGGCAATGTTCATGGAAATGGTACATTAAATTGAAATGTTTACAAAAAAATAATTATCCTATAATATACAAAATGGTAGTTATAAAAACTTAATTTTATTTACAATTTTTGCCTTAATTTTACGAGTATGATTTCGGGAAAAATAAATATTGGTGCCTCATAGATCGTGATCACGACTAAGGGAACAAAATAGTTTTTCAAAAAATGTTCTAAATTTCATTTCAAATTTTAATATAATTCTCATCTTATGCATCACCATAGCGTCAATTTTCCAATATATTTCAACACACTATATAAAGTCCGGTTAAAGGAAAAAACGACATACCGGTCATTAGGAAAGTGTCAGTCAGTAAAAGGAGAAATTTTATTGGTGTTAACTTAAAAAGTGGGCAGTCTTCTACTTCCACAGTCAATGATTAACAGAATACCCCGAAGCCATTTCGATACGCTTAACCTTCTTCGATCTATCAAGGCAAATTGTATACACCATTCAGCTCATTGTGTAAGGTTTTAATAACAGGCGTGTGACGTGACAAGCTGTGGTTGTAAAAATCGCGAAGTTTTTGATGGTCACTAATCGGATTAACTCATAGGTGAAAGCATTTGCTTGGTATGATTAAAGTGTCGTAACCAGCTTATGTCCATTCAGAATTAGTTTCCCCGGGTATTTAACTACGTATTCAATTAAGCAATTTACACCCACCCACCCACCTTCAAGATAACGAAAATGAACATGTCTTGATTATCTACACAGACAACAGATTATTGGTACCAAATTTCATCTAAATCCATCAAGCCGTTCCCGAGATATGCTTCAGCATAAAAATATAATAATAATAATAATAAGGAAAAGAAGAAACAGAACGAAAACAATATAATTCCCCACCTTTGGTGGTGGGGAATCATAACTAGTGTGGCTCTACTTGAAACATCAATCAAAATGCATAGACAAATATTTCTCTTGAATACATACAAGACCTTTATCAGAGCATCCGGAGATTATCTGCAGTTATCAGAGCTAGAGGATGCATTATAAAATAATAAGGAAAGATTTTTATTTATTTCTAGTTTTGTAAATCCGATTGGAAAACTAAAAATTAAAAAAAAATGAAATTCATGTCTGCCATTTTGATTTTGCCAATGCTTATAACCAATGACTGAACATAAACATTGCTTATTTGTTCATTTATACGAAATTAATATATATATATATATATATATATATATATATATATATATATATATATATGTGTGTGTGTGTGTGTGTGGTGTGTGTGTGTGTGTGTGTGTGTGTGTTCCTGTTTCATTATCATCACTTAACATGCTTCACAAAGATGTTTTCTAAACGTAAATTAAGCAATTTCTTTTGGAACTACAATTTTTGGCAAAACTAAATCATATTATAATGCCTCATTAGAAAAAAACAACACGATCTGTAATTTGATTGGATCGGGGTGGAGAAAACATCGTGTATCCCTCTGAAAACATCATATCCCACCCCTTCGGAACACACCGTGGCGTCACAATGATATGGCGTCATCGATGGAGAATCGGTCACGACGTTTTAGCGTTTGCCTCCGATGAATTCTGATAGGAGACAAAACAATGAATCGGAGAAGGACTGCTGTTTTCATGCTGTCTTTTTCTGTCTTTCTGTCTTTTTATTACCATGGTTATCTTTCGGTATAATAAACAATTTATTGCCCGTGAAAGTTGCACTCACGGGCAATTCTTTAAAATGACCCTTTAATGTCTAAATATCTTTATTAATTAAAAAATTTAATAAGATTTCAATTTTGCTATACATGTATTTACGTGTGAA
Organism: Anadara kagoshimensis; assembly: GCA_021292105.1. NCBI lineage: Eukaryota > Metazoa > Mollusca > Bivalvia > Arcoida > Arcidae > Anadara > Anadara kagoshimensis. Next base: position 29,680,461 of record CM037874.1, on the reverse strand, counting down.
TGACTGTGTTTCGGGGCCTTGGTTAGATTGGTCATGTTTTGTTAGATGTTTGAAATATTGTCTACTTTCCTGGAACAAAGCGTGATTGACAAGAGCAAAATGTTATCGATGTCTCTGTGTCCAGGATTGCCCTGGATATATTTGACGTCTCATAGTTCCATGTTCCTTTCACACAATTTTGATAACACGTGGCGGGTGAAGCTAGCTAAACAGGAGGTGCTTACCTTTCCGGAGCACCCGGCCTCACTTCCCTGATGGAAGTTCACGTGTCTAACCTAACTTGTCAGTTCCAAAGTTTTTACTTTGCTTCTGGATTGTGATTCGGACATGGATTAGTATGTTTGTTTTTGATTGATATTTTCTTAAACAACTTTTTTCCTTTTGTTTAATATTGTATAATCGGGTGCAGGTAAAAAATGGAAAATACTGATATATGATAATAATTTATGATGTCAATAAGAAAAACGATATACAAATATAATATCAAAATACCTTTTTAACTTGTATTTTGCACTATAATTTGTGATCCCTGTATAACACTGTACAGTTGAAGCGGACAAGTCAGTCAATGTTCTTCATTTGTTAGTCACATAAACGCGCGCGAAAATGGTCGTTTTTATATGGTTGTGTCAATTGGAATCCATGCATTCGCCACCACACAAATTGTATATTTTTGAATAATATGATAGGTTTGATTGGATTTTATCTGATATAAACCTTCTTGCTTTTTAAAAAATAAATGTCTTAATACCATTTTACTGAAATGAAAAAGTAATATTGTCATGTTTGATTTTTCATATTTTAGCTCAAATAAAGGACAATGTTATTGGTAATTTTCTTTGAAAGGCTACCTTTATATTTTCATATTCCTAAAAATGACAAAAACCAGAGAGTTTTCTCCCTCCTTTGATCATTTTTGTGAAATTGTGCTCCTTGGAGGTCGTTACTGGTGTTTTGAAAATATTTTAATACCATTTTTTATTTTGAATTCAAAATGCCATCTGTAAAAGATTTTTTTTTTAAATAGACCTCTGCTGAGAACATTGTCATGAAACTTTAAATTGGGCACTAAACATATATTTGATGTTATACAATAAAAAGTATTTAAAAATGAAAAATGAATAACACGTATGTAAAGATTTGTTCAATACACTGTTCTTCAATTTAGATAAAACCCATTATGATTCATATACACGGTATATCATCATCAGGTTTTAAAAAATACATCATATCCTTCATATAACAGTTTAAGCAGGGGCCAATGTACAAAGACGCCTATCATTGAAACACCATTACTCCTATAACGAAAATTTGACACCACAAAAATAAATCAATTTTCTATGTTTAGTTATATACGAGACTTATTATAATTAACACAAATATAGGTAATAATAAAATTTATGAAAAAATAAATCACTACATCTGCTAAATAATCACAAAAAGTAAATAAAACTTACAGTTTTGTTCATAATTCCTTATGCGATGACAGTAAAAATGAAGTTTTGTTTTACCTCAATCGTGTGAATTTACCTTTAAGTTGTTAATCCAAACATTAGTCGGATTAAAGAAATATAGATGCCATTCAGAATTAGTACCAGTGTTTTGTTGCAAGTTGGATTCTAATATGAAAATTAAGCAACTCAACAATTGGATAATTCTATGTGATGTCCGCTTAGATTTTAATTCCGGGTTGATAAGATCTGAGGTATGTGCGAAAATGATGTAACACAGTTGTCTCTCTTTGACTGGTATGTATTACATTTTTTTAAATATGGCTCTGGTCCCAGTTCCACACAACCGTTTCTCAACTAAGACTTTTCTTTAACTTAATTAGGCATAATTGAAATTTTAAATCAATCCCAAGAATCATTGAATTTTATATATTTGAAATGTATCTACTTTTTTAATAAAAAAAATTCCTCCTCTTATATATATATATATATATATATATATAAACAATAAATAAAATTCCAGTACTAACAGGCACTTGAAGATAGCTTAAAGACCATCTTTAAGTAGCTTAAATATGGCTTATAGACATATCTAAGTTATCTTTCAGTCGTCTCTTAGCTAGTTTAAAGATATTTCGTTTTTTGGAGGTGCCTACCCTTTCGGAACATCAGACTTCTCTTCCCTTATGGTGGTTAACGTGTTTCACCTAATTTATAAAAGTTTTATTTTACTTTAGATTTTAAGCATTAGTTATGTTCATTTTGCCTTCTTCAAATAAAAACAAGAAGACGATCAGCCATGGAAAAACAAATATTATACGCATGCCTTCTCCGTTTTATTGATGTTCTTGCTTACTTACCTTGTGAAATTATGTCATGTGACGTGAACAATTGCAGTTACGTAATTATAATTCATAAAAACATTCATCTGAATACAAATAAATGTACGTACTTCAATCTGAAAAAATGCATTCCCAGTTTTCCAGTGTTTATTTCAATACTTTTTATTTAAGTCATGTTGGAAAATAAATAATCATCGTCGAATAATACACGTTTCGCTGTTCAAATATTGCAAATATTTCACCCAGTGTCTTCGCCACATTGTGACATATTCTTTCGCATGAGTACTCCGACCGGTATAGTATTAAACCACGAGATAGACGTTGATTATTTCTTTGATAACGAATTACGATCTTAATAATATATATATATTGTATTCTGTAAAGCGTTGTGGTGTATATCTATTTATCTTTGTGCAACTTTAAAAATGGTAATGGGATATCTATGAATTTTTTGTTTATTTAAATATTTGAAACGTAAACAAACCAGGAACCAGGAAGTGATCACGAAACCCGTGTGAACAATGTATTAGAGTAGTCAATTTGAAAATATCAGACAATTAAGACACAGTGACAAAGGTTCGACATGACAAAAGTACTTTTACCCTTTTTAATCGTAAGCTGGACAACGATTTTAACTGTTAACGGTTTATTGGCAGGAGGGTATGTTATGTAATTCATATACGTTACAACAAACCTCTTAATCATCTTTCTCTTTTTTATTTTTATTCTACGTGTATTTTACTTATGTTGTTTTCATTTAGATTTTAAGTTTATTTTTGGTAGGTTTCAACTATGATTTAAATGCCTATATTTATGTTGTGTTTTTATTTTGCAGGCATTTTTATGCTCATTTAGTTGCATGTTAGTATTTTTAGAATTTTAGTTCACCCGACTAAAGGTCATATGAGCTTATGGATTAGCGCAGTGTGTGTGTGTGTGTGTGTGTGTGTGTGTGTGTGTGTGTGTGTGTGTACGTTTGCTCGTCGTTAAAGCCTATTTCGACGTCTTTTCTGAAACTACTGGGCAGATTTCAATAGTACTTAGTTACAAGTAAACATGGTGCAAGTCAAACTTTTCTTATAGGAATGAGTATTAGAATACTGTATATTCTGAGTCACAAACAATCATTTGGAAATAAAGATTAAGATTATGTGCTCAACGTCACAGATGGGAATGAATACTGAAATAGTTAATTATCTTGATTAAAGAAAAATATTAACAAATTAAGGTTTCAGTTTTTCTGATTTCGTAAACAGTTCAGGAAGAAAGTATTTATCAGCTGAGCATATCGGACCAATTCGGCCTCTTTTCATTCAACTGCAAGTTAATGTATGTATTTAGTTACACGCTTAAGTGATTGTACTGTAATACACGCTTATATATTACATAGTATATCAATGTTCATTTAACAGCACTAGACAGCCGTTTCTGAATACAATTTCTCATCAGTTGTGCTTGGGCCAAAATTGAGACACCAAAATTTCTTCAAGGGTTGAATAAGTATCTAAAGGACCAAAATATATTAAACAAAATTTAGCTAAAAATACTTTGAATGAAGTAGTATATCTTTTGGAGGATTTCAGATTTTAAGTAACAGGATATTTCTGACAATACAAAGTATTTCCTGTTGAGTTTGTGATATCTTCGGGGAAATATCCATCAGCATATATCATGTTATGTCGAATTATACGCTTTATTGAGTTTATTTTTATGTAAATCAAATCGACGACAAAAACTCCCTGTACCTTTTCTTTAGGTGACTTTAGTTCATGGGCATAGTGTTTATAACCACAGATGAATCTTAACTACAAGAACTGGTAATATGAGCGTGGTTGTATTTAAGTAAATATAATTAAGCTTTCCCACGCATTATTTGGAACAATAACTGTCATGTTCAAACAGTTTAGGTGTAGTCATTGCTATCAGATCATGAGCGACTCATGTTACACTATTAAAAGCATGAAGTATTTTGTGTCTTTAAACGAAAACGTACAGAAATGTTTATTTGTTCAACGTTACCAAGAAATATTTTACAATGCTGTTTTGTTTTCACAATAAAGCTACCAATGATGACACTATAAATAGAAAACTTTTAGCACGGTACTAGGCATTTCAGGAAATATGCCTCATAGGTAATTTAAGTTCTTTTAAAAAGACTTTCCCCATTTTTTGCTATAACTTTTTCTATGAATTTAAATGGCATTAAAGTAACAAAAACATTATGTTGAAATTAAAACATGTTATTTCAGAAAGGTCACAAGTTTTACTGATGATACATTTTATTTCGAAATGGCTGTTTACTACTTCAAAATTATTACAAGTTTAGAAATAATTCCATAAAATTTATACTCTAAAATTTAAATAGGTTTGATTTGTAATACGTTTAGCTGATATCCATGATGATGGAATATTCATCCCAGGGGATATCCCTTACCCAGGAGGCAGTTCATAGTACTTAATTGTCAGATAAACATTCTTCATCAAATTTATGTGCTTTGTAAATTTAAAATTCCTTAAAAGATAAGCTGTGCATAATCGCCCAAATTATTGGCTCAGGTTGATTTTGTAAAATAAATCTTAGTCCAATTTTCTCATCTCAACCTCTTACAAAATTTAAATTTACACAATTTGGTCTTGACACTACTGATCAGGGTTTTTATTCCAATACGTCTAATGTTGCAAAATTAGAACTGATTAAGTGTAATTAAAATTCAATTGAAGCGCCAGTGGCATGTGTATAACGTAAATGTAAGGGACCTCATAAAGAGGATGTCCTTATACAATTGTAATTTGCTTTTTTTTAGAATTCTACTACAGTATTGTTAAGGAGAACAATGTGGTAATAAAATTGTTCAAGAAGCTGTATTTGCAGACTTTCACATTTTTGTACCATATACCATGGTGTATTCATTTTATAATTAATACGGTATAGAACTTGTACCAACTGTGATAACTTTATAAATGACTTTATAAATAACTTGTTTTTGAAAGAATTACTTAGTGCACTGGGGGAATTTAGATTACTTGTTTCTAACGAGGATCAGAATTTTGTATAACAATTTCCAATTCGGCACAACTCTAAAATAAAAATAAATAAATAAACCGTTTTATACGAAGCATGGTATAGAAAAGGTATTTTTACAATACAATATTAAACGAATATGACAAATTATTCACCTATAATGAATTAAAAAAAATATATGGTACAAAAACACCTTTTACGAACTGAAGAGAACAATTACACTGTCATATCCATGTATAAAACAGACTACCCAAAAAATCCACAGATGGCATAATGCCAACTGTTTTAATATATAAATGGGAAAACAAAAGGTACTATGGACATATACAATCCTATTAAAAGAGCTAAATATTGTAAACCTAAAATGAATCAAAATGGGAGTATGAATTACAACCACGCGACTTTAATTGGAGTTTTGTAAATTTTATTATTTTTCATAGTAAAGCAGACACAAAATTTGCGATGGTTTAATTATAGATTGTTGCATAGAATTTTGGCTACGGATAAGTTTTTATTTAAAATTAAACTTAAAGATGATCCACATTGCTCTTTCTGTAACACACACGAGGAACATTTTAAGTCATTTATTTTATCACTGCTCATACATAAGGGAATTTTGGCATGGGATAGAAATTGGATAACGGAAAAAATTGATAAAAACATTAAAATTGAAGTAAAAGACATTATATTGGCTAAAAACGATAAACAGTTCCATGCAATCAACTTTATTATTAGTATTGGTAAATAATATGTTAAGAAGGGTAGCAATGCTTTTGTTTTGGTTTTTTTCGATTATGTAGAATGTAGAATTTTTGTGAATTTCACATCGTTATTACACTTAGAAAACTGGGTTTTATATGAATATAATATGTAGTATTATGATATATGGTTGACACACCCAAAATATGTGTGTATGAATGTGTGAATGCAAAAAAAATAAAAAAATTCTTTTAAATTGAAAAAAAAATAAAAAAAACTTTTTAAAATGGATAAAGTGCTTAAAAATACATTGTTTATGCACGGAATTTGCAATTCTAGGCTTATCAAAGTTGTTTTATATTTTTATTCTCCATTTCTACTTTTGGCGGGTGTAGCTAGAAAACATTATGTGCTTACTCTTTCTGTGTACAAGGTCTCACTTCCCTACTGAAATTTCAAGTATTTAATTAATATTACCAGTTTATATCCTGAGTTTTTACTTTCCTTTGAGCTTGAGATTTAGTTATTGCTTGTGTTTGCTTTTTTTATGTAAGTATCTGCATTCATTAGATTATCTTCTTTACCGATCAAGTGTACTGTTGAGTGTTTATCAATTTATAACTAAACGTGCATTGTTTCTAGAGCACTAGACGACCGTTGAATACAAAGTTAAACCTACCCGAAAGCTATTAAATAGAAACAATATGTTAATGTTACTTTAAAGGTCACCGGTCACCACATGTATCAATTTTGTATTTTGCATTCCAATGGGTAGAATAGTCAATACTGATGTGACTTACAGTTTCCCACGCCTTACATTTACCTGTTATACACAAAAACTTTACCTGAACGAACTGCTAATACTCGGTAGTTTCCGATATCGCTCGTAACTTTCCGGCGACCTAATTGATGACGTACATATTGTTAAGCTGCTGAGGAAAGACACATTACCTATATATGTATCCATATATTACATGTGTGTTTGTGTGGTTTTAAAGTTTGAATTCAAGTTAAAATGATATATTTTGTGAAGTTTAGGGATAGTAAAATCACAATGACCTATGAACATGTTTTTTCCACAAATTTCAGAACAAATTTAAGTCAAATTTACACAAGTCCTTCATGCAGCTTTCTAATTGTTTTGAATGTATTCAGATTAAATATTACGAGATAATTCAGGAAAATATGAGTGGTATAATCATTAAGACAATTCAAATTATTATGAATGAATTCAGTCAAATCAATAGATTTTTTATTTTCAAAATTAATTTAATTCCGTAATTCAATCAGTTCACCAGTTCACACTTTCAAATAAAGAAAGACTAGTATGTCTTGTTCAAATTAACCGATCCCATTTAACTTTAATTTATTCGATTTTCAGAATCCATTAAAAATGACAAATAACATTTACCGGGTACATCATAAAGATATACACACGTGTCAGTTAATGTTGCATATTGTAAGATAAAATCTGTTGATTACATGTGGTAGACAGGATGTTTCCCAATGTAGCATATTGATAATCTCTTAATTACTGGTATGTGAGAGATGTAAATCAAACTTTGAACGATATTGATTTATTGTGAATAAATAAAAGAAAGTTTTACTTGAGTTTTGAGTCCTTAGTTAGTCGAGCATAATCCCACTGGTATCACATTTTGATAAACATCTTTCCATCCCATTAAAATTAAAGCGTAATAACGTTATTACATGAAAAATTTTAATTATTTTTTTTATTTCATCATGAAAACAATGAAAATAAATGAAAATTAAAATTCTGATCAGTACTCCATCGGAGAAAATATCAACAATTATTAAAAAAAGAACACACATTACGCCATGACATAAACTTCAATTTTCATTCTCACTACTATTATTATTATTACACTGAATGGGAAGCTATTGAATTGAAATTGCTTTCATATTTAAGCAATCCTAGGATGAAATATTTTATTTGAGAGACAATAAAAAGTTATATTTTTAAACCTGTATTTTCATAAATTACATGGGTAATAATAATAATAATAATAATAAATCATCGATTTTAATCTAAAAAGAAATATAAAATGGGACAATCTCTAAAACAAATATGAATTAAAATCATTTGAGGTCATAATATAGCTGTACTAAAGAGAAGAAAAGATTTTTTTTAAAATAAAAAAACAAAAATTGGGTTCTTTGTATTATTCCTTATGATAAATAGATAAAAATAAATAAATAAATAAAAAAGATATGACAAGATAATTAAAATGATATTAAATATTAATGAAACTTAATCTGAATAATATTTTAAATAAAAAACGGAAATTTGGGTTCTTTTATTATTTGTTGTGATAAATAGATATAAATAAATAGATAAATAAATAAATAAGTAAATTCGAAAAGAAATGTAAAATTATGTTTTGTTAAAGTATTAGTAATAGTATATCATACTAAGAGCAAACACAAATTTTTATTTTTTTTTATCGTTTTCTTATTATTATGTTTATTTTTGTATTTATTTTTTTTCTGCTGAAGGAAATTGAAAAAACTCAATGCTAAAAATACATAAATATATAAAAAACTAGAAGTTACTTGTGATAAATCTGGGTAATAAATACAGTTCACTATACAAGCTTCATTTACTAAATAGCTGGGATATTACCTTCTGCGTTACTTCCGGTTTTGTGCCGTTTTACTACCAAAAGGAGATAACACCGTGTTTCAACAGTTTCAGGACTTTATTTTACGCCGTAAACAATGACAGAAATGATTAAAAAATGTTATTTGTGGCTAAATCGACTGTTTCTTATGTAATCTTTTGGAAAATAGTACTAGAAAATCGGTTTTTGGTGACCGGTGACCTTTAAACCTTTAACGTAAAACTTTAATATGCGTTAATTTATATTTGATTTTTTATCGAAGAATAAATGTGTGTACAACTTATCAGAGACATTCGAGGACGACCAAATACAGCTGTGGATTGTTTGGTTGGTGGCGATGTAGTAAAACAGTGTAAGTATATATGTCATTAGGTTCTTTGGTTCAAATGATGAAAAAACCAAAATCATTGAGTTTATGGATAATTTGGTATGTATGTGTTCAATCACTTGTTGAAAATACCTATATTTGCCTTTTCTCTGATGTATGGACTTTTAATGTTTACATTTTATTCATCTTCCAAATATGACAGCCAACATGAATACATGGTGTCAACACTAGAGCGTTTCTCTTTCATCGCTTTGGAATGTAACATGAGATTGATGAACAAAATATGCAAACGTTTTCAAAATTTGTTCGAATCAACAGAACCTACAATTATAATCTAGAACCAAGTATTTTAAATACTTTGTCCAAGTATTAATGGAGTAATAGTTTTCAAGTATCATTTAAACTATTTTAAATGAAAATTCATAAGTTTTATGAAACTTAAATAAATATAGAAATAAATAGATAAATCGTATTGATACAACGTTCACAAATTTAATATTCTGCACTTAAATGCAAAATCAATAGTAGCTGGAATGTTGAAATAAATTGATATGTCTAAACATATATATAGAGAGAGTTAAAATCGTCTTGTGCTAGACGTCATCAATGTTCTATTTGCAATATTTTGATTCACCCTATAATCAAATGTTTGCATTGAAATAAATGATTTGATTGCTGTTGTACCATTTTTTGTTTATAAATTGTTTTTCTATTTTAATTTTGTAGATATTATCGGGGTGCTAGCTACAATTGTTGCAGTGGATTCCATAGTAGGGATGGCCAACATTGTGATTACGGTATAATATACATAAATGTATTGACCGATGATAAATATTACAATTAAAGGGCTTTTGTATAATTTTGTTTGCCTATAAAATATTAATTAATCGTTTAAACGTAAACGTGAAAGGTATGCATATTAGCATTGATGCTAAAAATAACCATATATAATCACACAGGATGTAAACGACTATCCCTTATCCATTATATTCTTATGTGTACATAAGACAACTTTTTTGTATCCAACAACAAAATTTTGGAAAATAGATTTTGACTCTGTGAACTAAAATTGAGAATGCCATAAATGCCAAGTTTTTAAACAAATGATAACAGTAATTATAGCCATACATCAATGACATTTCCGCTTGGTTTTCAATTTGACTATAATTATGGACAAGTATATTTAGGTATAGGAAACACAGATGAAAATGTCGTCTCTATCATTGTTTATTATTAACTGTGACTCCTAACACTAGCCATGAATTGCGTAGTTCCTTTTACATGAATATTTTAAAAGGTCAAGCGGATAGATCATTGTTGTTCGACCGAATTACATAATTTCTGTCATCAATCCCCTTTTAGTTTTGTTTTTCTAGTAACTCTGACGATTATTTGCAGCCAATACCTGTGGGCATCCTGGTGAAATACCAAATGGACATATAAGTGGAAATAATTTTGCACCTGGAGGGACGGTATATTACAGTTGTGATAATGGATATGGAATTGTACATGGAAGTCATAGTAGAACATGTCAGAAAAATGGGTTGTGGAGTGGTGTTAGGCCTACCTGTCAAGGTAATAAATACAGGGAAAATTTTTATTTTATAAGAGTATTTAGGAACACATATGAAACGTTTTCCATGTTTGAGGATTTGTACATAAATCTACATAAATCCATCAGGTTACTTCGTTTACCTACCAAAAACAAAGATTACTCAGTCACCGAGTTGATACAATACATATAATTAATATAACATAGTTAATTAAGCATCTTTACCCAGTCCTTGAAAATTGCAAATAATAAAGCATAAACACGTAGATACACCCAATGAGCTTGAAACAAAAGATACGGCTGATTCTTTAGGCCCTCAATTATGACACCAACGAAATGCTTCATTTACAGCTATATTAAAAACGCGATGACTTCAAGTTTTGTCTATTTTCCTTTTTTGCGTTAACATACCTGCTTCTTATGCTATTGTATATCTGTTTCGGAATGAATGCATTGTGATTGAGCTAGTTCCCACTACAATTATTTAACACAACAAAGTAGCATGCTTGCAAATATTTTGTTGACTCGTAGATATTCTTATCAAGGTTTATGGTCGTCATCACAATATTATTGGGTCCCTGTATCCAAAATAAAACTAACCTGGATATATTCATTATTTTATTCCAAAATTTACTTAATTATTTCACTAACTGTCAGTTTTCGATTAAAAAATTTAGTTGCTTTTCAGTCTTGTGTTTAATATTCTAACTCTATATCTACGACGTGTACATTTGCTTAATACATATTTTTTATTATTATTGTGTCCTAATTTACCCGCCTGTTTTACTAGAAAACATCGTGCAAAATTACTACTGAAATAAATTTAGTACCTTTTCATTTTCTACAGTTGTAGATCCCTGCCGTAACAATGATTGTAGAAATGGTGCTTCGTGTGTTTCATATGGTGGTGTTCGAATCTGTAACTGTGCTCCAGGGTGGCAAGGTGAATTTTGTCAGAATAGTAAGTAAAACGCTTTAGTCAGAACTTTTATTAATAGACATTGACATACATGCAAAACTTATTATCCCAGTCAGAAAAAAAATCCTTTATTTTTACTGGTCAATTAGTAACATAATATGAGGTTATATTAGGTCATTACTGATTATCTCTCTTGCCCCAAACATATGCTGTCCGTACCGATTACGTCCCCTGAAACATAGCCACAATGTCGTAGTCAAAGTGATTCGCTGTTTCTGCAGATGTACTAATGTTTTGACATCTTGAATATCAAGATCTTTTGTGGGATAAATTCGTTACACAGTGATTCAATGACCTAATATGGAAATATATGGAGTCATTAAAATTCATATTGGGCGACGCGATCTCCATCCCAATCAACAATGATATATTGTATTTTATTAATGTTAATGTTGACAGCTTTGTCATTTTAGTGACTGTTTTCCAATAACATGCCTCCATTGCAATAGCTATTTATAATTTATAAACTGTGCATCAGGTTGGCTGATTTGTTCTTTATTCTTATAAAGCAAAGTTTATGCAAAACCTTGTTGAATATGAAGAGAAGACTTTCGCCAAATCATTCATCTTCACATTCAGATATAAAGACGACGTTCTGTCTCTTAACAATCCTAAATGTAAAGACTATGTGAATGCCATTTATCCTAGCGAGTTTTAAATAAATGGCATGACTGATTCCTCAAGTTCTGCTTCATATTTAAACTTATACCTTAATTATGACCTAACCTAACTTGTCAGTTTTCAAGTTTTTACTTTGCTTCGACAAAGATTAGTATGTTTGTTTTTGATTGTATTAAAGGTTTATATGGTGTTGTTTCAAAATGTCGGTCTGTTTGATCCTTCTGTCAGCATCATATATCGTGGTTACATCAACATTTGCCAAGTACATTTGTACCAATTTTATCATTCTTTTTTATCTAAATGAGGTTAATGACCACTTCGAAAATATAGACTGATATCTTTGAAAATAATTAGTTTCGAAACCAGGGCAACAAAATACACATAATATCCATTCAAATTTGGTATTACTACAAGTAGATCACTTATTGAAAAATATTATCTGAAGCGTTTATCTAAAGCTATAGAAATTGACAAGGGCACATTTTGTTAAATAATAGGGTGAATAGAACAAATAGATGGTTTATCAGATAACGTGCTTATTTTGTTTTAATAGGAATAGTATGCAGTGTACCAGACACTATTGAAAATGGTTACATAATTGGGAATAACTACCTTTTTGAAAGTAGCATAACATATGCTTGTAACCCGAATTTTAATTTGACTAATGGGAAGTTCATCCGTGTTTGCAAATCGGACGGAACATGGAGCGGATCCCGTCCTTCATGTATACGTAAGTATTTTGAGGTACTGTTATTATTAATTTGATTCATACAATTATTGTAAGGTTATATGTAGTAACTTGATGTTAGCTCAATGATGTCGTAGAGTAAGATCGCTATTCAACTTTCTTTTTTTTTCTTGTGTTCTTGATCTACCATATATATTACTACAGCTTTGTCAAATCAATATCAATAATTAAAAAATTATGATATGTTTCTTTTGCTGAATTGTTAATAAAACTGATAAACCTTTACAATAATCTGATTATTGTTTTGGATTTTGAATGTTAGACAAGTATTTTCAATGACTTTTGTTTATATTAATAATGTATTGATTTTTTAGAATCCAATACATGTGTCAGTAGTCCATGTCAAAACCAAGGGACATGTGTTGATGGTCTCGGGACATACAGTTGTATGTGTCCTCATGGATGGAGCGGAGTGCATTGCCAAAATGGTAGTTATATATTTAATAATCAGTCATTTATTATTGATGATTAATTACAAATATCCCTTATTGTTGCACGGTATCTATCAAATATTTTTCAATCATATTTTTTTCTTTTTAACACATTACTGATTCGTTTAACTTTTAAACATGTTTTTTGTATTTTTCCTGAATCCCATACAGTAAAGCAAGTTTCCTACCTTCAATAAATCATCAGTTAATGTCTGTTGAAAAAGTAACAACATCCCTCAATTTCCAAACAGAAACGTCACCCTCTTGTTTAAAATCTAAAATCATTTGTTTATTATTTTACTGCAGTTGGTTTTACATATTAAGATACACCTTTTAATAACACACGAAATTACGTATACACAACGTTTTGTCCACTTGTTGACAAAAAAACTTGTCATTTTTTTTTAATTTTAAATTTAAACTGTTTAAATATAAAAAGCCATAAAATTCAATTATTTCGTAAAACAGTTAAACACTTGAAATTTTCAATCCAAAAATAAATATCTTAGAAGGAGTTGATATGTGATGCAAATTTGATTAAAATATGGAATTGATTTGATTTTTAAATAATACTGGAAAGTGCAAAAGTACGTCCTAGGCAGAATTATTAGAAAAAAATGAAGATTATATGGTTAAATTGAAATCAGGTCAGAGTGATTATATTTTTGACTTTATAAACATGATTAATGCATTTGCTTCGTGTATATTTTTTGTTGTGTATCTTTAATTGATTTTCCTTTTCCATTTTTTGGTGCGTGTTTATGGTTATATTTAATTTTTAAATAATACTGGAAACTGCAAAAGTACGTCCTAGGCAGAATTATTAGAAAAAAATGAAGATTATATGGTAAAATTGAAATCAGGTCAGAGTGATTATATTTTTGACTTTATAAACATGATTAATGCATTTGCTTCGTGTATAATTAATTAATTCATTTTCCTTTTCCATTTTTTTTGTGCGTGTTTATGGTTATATTTGTCAAAGTTGACACCAGATTTTGAACAAACTCAAAAAAAATACCCGTGTTAAAATGGTCTAGTAATTCTCCTGACATGAATCCCATAGAAAACCTGTGGAATAATATAACAAAGAAAGTAGCTAAAATAATCATAGATCAAATTCTAACTTTTTAAGTCCACGCAGAGTCACTGGTACGATAAAACAACTGTTTGAGTATGCCAAGACGAATAATGACTGGCGTCAAAGCAACTGCAGTATCAGCTAAATCATAATTCTCAGTTATGTATTTTTTATGTATAAAAGCAGTTGTTTTATAAAATAATCCATGTCTCTTAAGTTCTTCTTAAATACAGAAACAATGGGATGACGTTTCTTTTTGGAAATTAGGGGTTGCGTTACTTTTTGAACGAACCTGTACATACAAACACATATTTGATATGGTATACGTAAAATTAAATATTTGAACTCGTAATTTGTCATCTATTTTTACTACATTAAACAGGTACATTTATTGTTTTTGTAAAATGTTTACAGAGTTTAATATTCAATCTTAAATGTCTTTTGGTTATTAGAGCTAAGACTTATGTCAATATTTTAAATTTGCTTGTGTTTAATACACCCATATTAACACAAATACGTAACATTAATCCTTAGAATGATGAAACATTATACAATTTTATATAAATGTATATCTCTTTTGTATGTAAATTGTCTTATTGTCGCCCGGCAAGTGAACCAAGTGGCCCCAACCCTGGCACTTGACCATCCTCAATTCAATGTCTGAGACAAGAAAAACACAAATTACAAAAAAAAAAACAACAAAAAACACGGATACGTTACTTACCGACACTTACAGTGCAAGTACGGCATGTCTTCTTCATATGTTTCTTCCTTCGCTGCAGTCAATGATATGTATTTATGTGCGGATACGATTTTGCTTGCACTTATGCTTACAACATTTTGATCTAGACGTGGATTAGTATCTGTGTTTGTTGACTACACATTAAACAATTCCAATCAACCCTGTTCAGGTCAATCGATCGTATTCACTTCAAATGCCTGTTGGACACAATAAATATTATAAAATATTTTCTTTAAATACATATACAATTAATAAACTAGAACGACATCTACAGTCACACCAGAGACAGTAAGCTTTTTGGTTTACGTAATGACATTTCGTTTTTTCATTATTTAGATATATTAGCACCATCTGTTCTTGGATGCCAAAATGATGTTGTTGTTTATGGTTTAAAACCATTTTTCATTACAACAAGTCAATTGGACACAACCTGTTTTTGAAGATCCTAGAGGGGGACATATTGAAATCACAGCTAATTATGATACTGAATCTCAAATGTTTCCGTATGGAACCTTCCAAGTGTATTATGAAGCAGTCAAACCAAATACTGGGATAAAGTCAACTTGTCAATTCGACATAACTGTTCAGCGTAAGTGTTGCAATGCATAAATACACTTAACTCAACTACTGTTAACTATATTAAAGATAGGAATTTTCGATATGCACAAAGAATGAATGGTATGATGATACAATTGCAACATAGAGTTAAAATGTATACATAAAATGTATGTATAACATTATTATAGGTTCGAGTTATTTCGATGTCACTATAGAATTGCTGTAGTTACGTTTTAAACATAGTCGATATACGAAACAAATATTAAAAAAAGTAAAACACAAAAGTTGCCATGGTCTGTGTTCAAATCACGACTAAAAACAAAAAAGTAAAAGAAAACAGTCAAATTAACTTAATTTACAAAAGGAAAGAGTCATGGTACTACAAAATGGTTAATACAAGCTACAACCACCACGCATAAATTAAAAGTAAAAATGAAAGGAACATGGAGCCCTGGATATGGATATGTCCAGGATAGTTTTGGATATAGAATAACCATCCCTATCGACAATAATGTTTTGACGGTAATGAATCGTTTTCAAGCCAGGACTTGCAATATCCCTGAGTAAAGCATTAGCGTAATGAGCATATTTTGACATATAAACTTCCTAATTTCATTGGCCGTTCGAGCGACCTTTATAAAATTTAATTATAAAAGTAAACAATTCCCTTTAACAAAGGAAATACTACAACTTGAATGCTTTTCCACAATAACTTTGATCTTGAGAATATTTTAATTGGCAATATACAACTTTGTTCTTACATTTCTTCTTTTGTTGTGCTCTAGCTTACCCATGCGACGAGTTAAACATTCCAAGTAATGGAGCACGTGTCTGTACAAATTGGAAAACAAGATTTGGAAAATTTTGTAAGGTGTATTGTCATGTTGGTTTTTCAACTCCAAACACAGATGTCAGTTCATTATTTGTATGTGGAGCAAGCGGACACTGGAAACCAGCAGTGTTGCTTCCGAATTGCACAGGTGAAAATTCAAATTCTACAAAGAAAGCTTATTTTTTTTATATTTCAACCTTTGTTTCAATCATTTAAATTAGTCAGATCTTTTCTGTTACGTTTACATGAATATATTGGCTCTCAGTGACGTCGTCTTTTCATGAATGACGCATTGAGACATTTGAAATCCTGCACCAGGATGGTTATTTTTTACTTTCTATAGCTATATTATTGTTGAAATGGTTGCATTGTGATCGATAATTTTCTATAAAATTAATTATAAGAAATCAAATTATTTTTCGTTTTGTTATGGAAGTATGAAAGAGCATTTTGCACATATGTATTGTATTTGTAAAGTGCTGGTACAAAAAGATATTTGTTTATAAAATAAAAAATTAACTTTCATCCCATCTTTTATTTTGTTTATGCAGTGTGTATTTTAGGTACAGTCGTCATATTTAATTATTGTAGAATCTTCAACAGTAAACTTTGGTTTTGTCACCATTGAGCATTTCAGTCAGGGACTCTGTTAAGATTTCCTCTTCCATACCTGGATACTCATAATGAATAATTAATATACATGACGTAGGCTGAAAAATTTGAATCTGATATACTGCTTTTGTTGAATACGTTTATTATTTTCAATTTATTTAGAAGTGGATTTTCCATTTAACACAGCTAAAGAACACAATATATTCTGTGACGATGCCAGCTCGATCAAGGATATAAAAATGCAGTTTTTACTTTCTTTAAAGACTTCACATTTCAGTTACTTCTGTCGACGGTATCAAGACGAATGTAATGAGAAGAATGTTAGTGTCCAATGTTGATCTATTGTGTGTTTTATGTGAATATTGTTATAAATTGGATACAATTCTAAATAAGCATGACAGTTATATATATGTGATGATATAGTTGCTTTTAAGCAGAATGATAAGGAATATTATCGTTAATTTGGACAAAATTTTATTTTTTGTAAATATCCTTGTATATATATTTGTGAAGTAATAAAAATTTTGTATTTGTTGTCATTTCCCTGAAATAAATATAAATTTTAAGCAAAAATAAATTAATAAAAATAAAAACAAGCAAATAAGTTCCTATTCATAATTTACAATTGATAATCTAAAACCATCTTATTGCTTTCAAACATCATATCTGTAATTTAAAGATCAATATCAATAAAAACAAATATATGTATATTTTGACTTGTTTTGCTTTCGCCTATATTAAAACCTTGTTGAATCTGGAGAAAAGACTTTCTTTCTATAACACAGCAGCAAATACAAATATAAATAGCAATCTTATCTAGAAACCTGGATATATTTGGCATCTCATAGTTTTATGTTACTTAATTCTCAATTTGCATTTTATATTTGGCGGGTGTAGCTAGCTAAACAGGAGGCGCTTACCCTTCCGTTGAATCCGGGCTTGCCTTTCTTCACGTGTTTATCTTAATTTACCAGTTTCAAAGTTTTATTTTGCTTTGGAATTGTGATTTGGGCATTGATTAGGATATGTGTTTTTACTTTAAATCAAAGACACGACTGATTCAAAAGTCCTTCATATTTCACAATCATGAAAAACTATATTTGAAACTATATGACAAATGTGATGATTTCGATTTGTTTTGTCAACTTTCGTTGTTTCTTTGCAGTAATAAAACTTCTTTTCCTGCTGATGGTGTACTATTAGACCACCAGGACGTTATTCAATGAAAAAAGTTGAATGAATGAGGTGCTTGCCTTACCTGAGCTCAAGGCCATACTTCACTAGTGGAAATTTACATGTTTAACTGAATTTGCAGTTTTACAGTATTTACTGGATTGTGATTTAACATGGATTTGTATGTTTGATTAACTAAGGGATATAACAAGGCTCGGATGATCAAGACACTAAAAAGGCCGTCACCACAATATTGTTGATCAGTATGATCTCTGTATTCAAAATCATTCTGGATATAGCTCATGTCCAAGAAATCCAAGTCTATCGTTTATTCCAATTTTTGGTCTGTTCTACATTAATATACTGAATTATTAAGAGCGGTCTAATTGTAAATGTATATATAATATTTTCCTACTTTTCCTGTAGGTGAGCCCATGGACTCAAAACCTTGAACTTTCTATCCATAAATAAAGGTATAGGGCATACTGTAAAGCAGCCAAAAGTATTGGAAACTTTACATATTAGACTTAAACTACGATTTAATGACACCATTTATTCAACTAGTTAACCTCATCCGCTGCCATATAAATTTAATAACTTTAAATTTGCGCCAAAGAAGTGAACAAGGAAAAACACATCATTGAATTTGTAAATCTTTAATTTTGTTTTTTACAATTTTGGTCTAAGCGATATTGATGAGAAATAGTATTCAGAAACGACCGTCTAGTGGTGTTGAAAAAAGTTAAACAATTACATATTATACCAGTTTTAATTTTACAGCACTAGACGGCCGTTTCGGAATACAATTCCTCATCAGTAGTGCTTGGACCAAAATTATGAAACCAAAACTATTTTGAAGATGTGAAAAGCTACCCAAAGGACCAAAATATATTTTACCAAATAAGCTAAGGAAATACTTTGCATGAGGGAGTATACCTTAGTTTTTGAGAAATTTCAAATTTTAAGTTGCAGGAAATTTAGACAATTATAGTATATTTCTGACAATAATACGAAATTATTGCCTACTGAGTTGGTGATATCCTCGGGGCACCAGCCACCAGCAGAGATATCGGCTCAGGGGTTTAAATTACATATAATACCAGTTTTAATTTTACAGCACTAGACGGCCGTTTCGGAATACAATTCCTCATCAGTAGTGCTTGGACCAAAATTATGAAACCAAAACTATTTTGAAGATGTTGAAAAGCTACCCAAAGGACCAAAATATATTTTACCAAATAAGCTAAGGAAATACTTTGCATGAGGGAGTATACCTTAGTTTTTGAGAAATTTCAAATTTTAAGTTGCAGGAAATTTAGACAATTATAGTATATTTCTGACAATAATACGAAATTATTGCCTACTGAGTTGGTGATATCCTCGGGGCACCAGCCACCAGCAGAGATATCGGCTCAGGGGTTTAAATTACATATAATACCAGTTTTAATTTTACAGCACTAGACGGCCGTTTCGGAATACAATTCCTCATCAGTAGTGCTTGGACCAAAATTATGAAACCAAAACTATTTTGAAGATGTTGAAAAGCTACCCAAAGGACCAAAATATATTGTACCAAATAAGCTAAGGAAATACTTTGCATGAGGGAGTATACCTTAGTTTTTGAGAAATTTCAAATTTTAAGTTGCAGGAAATTTAGACAATTATAGTATATTTCTGACAATAATACGAAATTATTGCCTACTGAGTTGGTGATATCCTCGGGGCACCAGCCACCAGCAGAGATATCGGCTCAGGGGTTTAAATTACATATTATACCAGTTTTAATTTTACAGCACTAGACGGCCGTTAATAATATAGCTGACTTTTGCTTGCTGATATGTTTCTTTATTTCTATGAAGCAGAATTTATGCAGAATCTTCCCTGTTTAATCTGGAGAGAAGACTTTTGCCAAATCATTCAACTCCTTGTAAAAATATATAGATGCTGTTCTCTCTCTTAACAATACTGAATTTTGGAGCTTTTGTTAATTTAATTTATTCTAGTGAGCTTGAAATAAAAAGATACGACCTCAAATTCCTCAAGTTCTGCCTCATATTTATACTTATATCTCAATTATGGCGCCTACAAAAGGCTACGTTTGTAACTTCATGACAAACGTAATGGCCTCAATTTTTCTATTGCCAACTTTCCTTTTCTATGCAGCAATATACCTGCTTCTCCTGCTTGTGGTGTATTTGTTTCGCAATTAATACGCTACGGTAGTGTCTGTTCTCACTACTGGGACTTTGAACAATGGAGCAAGCTGCAGGCAAATGAATTGTTGACTCGGGGATATTGCTAACCTAGGTTTATCAAGGTCCTCAAAAAGTTTATTGGTCGTCATCGCAGTATTGTTGATAAGTTTGATGCCTCTGTGTCCAGGATTACCCTGGATATATTTGACGTCACATAGGTACATGTGCATTTCACACAATTTTGATTGTACACGTGGCGGGTGTAGCTAGCTAAACAGGACGTATTATTCTCCCAGACCTACCGGCCTCACTTCCCTAGTGGAAGTTAACGTGTGTAACCTGACTTGTCAGTTCCAAAGTTTTTACTTTGCTTCTGGATTGTGATTCGGATATGGACTAGTATGTTTGTTTTTGATTTAAGCTGATAGCAATTGTCGGGAATGTTAATTTGCGTTGTTTCAAAACGTCGGTCTGTTTTATATTTCTGTCAGCATACATCAAATATCGTGGTTATCGACATTTGCCAAGTACTTTTGTGCCAGTTTTATCATTCTGTTTTTATCTTAATGAAGAAAGCGATGACTTTGAAAATATAGACTGATATTTTTGAAAACATAGTTTGTAAATCAGAGCAACAAAATACACATTATATCCGTTTCAATTTGGTATAATTACAATGAGATCACTTATAAAAAATTATTTAAGTGTTCATCTCAAGCCACACAACATAATATGGACACATTGTGCTCTTTTCTATTAAATAGTGGGGTGAATAGAACAAATAGATGATTTATTAAAACCATGTGCTTACTTTGTTTTAATGGGGATAGCATGCAGTGTATCAGACACTATCGAAAATGGTTACATAGTTGGGAATAACTTCCTTTTTGAAATAAGCATAACATATGCTTGTAATCCAAATTTTAATTTGACTAATGGGAAGTTCACCCGTGTCTGCAAATCGGACGGAAACTGGATTGGATCTCGTCTTGTGTGTATGTACTTTGAGAAACTTATTATTTATTTGACAATATATTGTAATGTTCTATGTCGTAATTTGATGTTAGCTCAATGATGTCGTGGAGTATCTTTTTTGTGCTTCTGGCCTACCAAATACATTTCTTAATATGTCTTTTTTATTGAATTGTTATTAAAACTCATTAATTATTACAATTATCTGATAATTGTTTTGGTATTATGTTTTGGTATTTGGATGTAAGACAGATATGTTCAATTTCATACACTTAGAATGAATAGAATGATGACACAATTGCAAAATACAGATTGAATTCCAACATAAAATGTATCATAGCATTTTTATTGGTTTGAGTGATTTTGAGGTCACAATAGAATCGCTGAAGTTTAAAACATAGTTTCTTGTTATCGTTATACGATTGATATAATTAAAAAGTAATAAAATACCAATGTAACGGCCCATGTGTAAATCCTAACCCAATACTCAAAAGTAAAAGAAAACTGACAAGTTAAGTTAACTTCAAAAAGGAAAGGGTCTGGTACTACGACATAATAAACGCAAGCTTCAACCGACACGCATCAAATTTAAATTGAACACGAAAGGAGCATGGAACTTTGGGGCGTCAGAATATGGCCAGAATAGTTTCTGAATATAGAGCAATCATCAATATTATCATAACAACCATAATACATTCAAGGTTCATCTATTTAAGACCTTAGTAAGACCAGTACTGCTTTATGGAAGTGAAACTTGAACACATTATTTATTGTATTTGCTACTTTGATATATATATATGATTACTATATAGACAAATATGGTTGTGTTTTAGAACGAAACAAAATTAAATTTAAAGATAAACCAATTATGTATATATTTGATTACGATATGATTTTTATTAGACATCAAAATATTAATTAAAAACACTGGATTAATACATGTATTACAATACCTATTTACAAAACTAATTTAATTAGAATCATTACTCAATTCAAAATTATTCTTTATAATAAAAGATGATGAAAAGCTTAAAAATATTTACAAGTCTACATTTATATATAAAAATGTTACATAAACTCTTATTTTGAATTTTGACGTCTGATCATTACAGCTGTAAAACCTGAAAGTAAAACCTAAAACAAAACCTGTTGCGTTGCAAAACTTGCACATCTAAAAACTGTAAAACGATGAACTTTCCTTGGTCAATTACTGCTCTAGTTATTTCATTTTCACTAAAACACGTCATAATAAGGTCATAATAACATTACATTCTGCCTACCTCTTGTAATTGTGCTTACATATAAACAAGAAAAAGTTGTCATTCTATCCCTTTTTAAAGGACATTAGTACTTTACACGTGCTTATTACACGGTTTTTAGAAAAGTCCAACACATCGGTTATTTAATTAAATATTCGCTTACAAAACCGACCTGTTTGATGTCTAGTCTTAAGATGATATATTATGCATTTGAATGTATTAATATTATAAAATTGAACGAGAAAATAAACATCTCCAAACACAACGGGAGAGGTTAATTATTTGGACAACATGAAGAATGATTAAGTCCATCATGTTTTTATTTGTTATTAGTACATTCAACATTTTTTAATTTATGTGTTAAAAATTTTTGTTATATGAGGGTTTTGGAAGATAAAACCAACCCGCCTCAGAATTGATATTTTTGTCCGCCATTTCCATTGTGTTTTAACAAACATTCCAAATGAATCTACGCAATATTTCCAAATATAATGTAAACAATTCAAGTGCTTCCATTACCATATGTTGCAATTTTACTTCAATCTAACTTTGTAAAAAAGGATAATTACATATTTTACTGGTGATAATTTTACAAAACTAGACAACCGGTTTTTACCTTAGTTTCTTTATATTTTTTTATATTTTTACAAGCTGCAAATTTAGACATTAGTGTTATAATAAAAGAATAAAATACACTTGTGTTCAAAGACAAAAATGATGCTTTGAGTTTCGGAATATGGTTGATTAAGGCTTTCAAAAGTATCTTATATACAATGATCTCCTATGACGGCTTTATTGTTTTTTTACAAATGACGGTGTAAAGTACAAATAAACATTAATCTATTCCATGACTTATTTTAAGAACACATACATTTCACATGTATTCAAAAAACTGACACATGCATCAGGAAATACAGTACCCACACATTCTGAATGGTTAATTACTTGTGCTTCATTCTTCTTCTATGCACTATTTTTCCTATTACAACCGCTATAGCTATCACCGTTACAGCAATAAAACCACCAATGATTGCCCATATTGTGCCTTTAAAATATAAATAATAATATCAACATCACTTGGAATAAATCCGTCAATTCATGCATTTTCCACATTAAGACTTAAGGTTTTTTCATCTTTGTTGATCTAGTTTTTGTAAACTTAATTTGTTTTTGTTTTGCAGACTCTTATTGGGAGGCATATTGTTAAAGCTTTAAGATATAATAAATATCATAATATACATAAATCTCAATAGAATGTCTGCTATTTGACCTTTTCTGACAATAACGTTTATTCTATCATGTTTTATATTTCATTACCAATCGCAAAAACATATTTGCCAGTTAGAACCTTCTAACATACAAACTATTCAACTGCAATAGTGAACTTTGTCCTCCTTTTAACCAACTTAAAAGCCATCAAATATTTAAACAAGCAATTTCATTACTGGAGACGTCATGCAATATTTGAAACTTAAATATACCGTTTAACATACATGTACATAGATTTTATAATTTTATATATAAATTCTTTATTTCATACACAATATTTTTGATGCAGTATTTACCAAATTCTATAATAAAGTAAATAGTATAAATTATTCATACTTGCGTCTAAATATTGGAATTCGTTTGTTTTAATCTCTTCCGTGTTAACTGAAAAATAATGAAACATTGGAATTCATAAAAAATTACCAGTGTTTGATAACTACTGCTTCTTGATGTTTATTTCTTATTGTTTCTATGATACTGCTAACTGAATTCTCATTTAGAAATATTTAAAGATGCAAGTAACTTAACAAAGTAATAGATATGTAATTTGTCAAACGTGTTTATGGAAGTCATTGTATTTTTTACAGAATAACGTGTTCAGGAAATTTGCTAAAATTTCTTGTTTGTGATAAAAAATTGGTTTATCACCTTCCTAAACAACCTAAAAATTACACTTTCACCTTATATTCAACAGCATGGATCCGTCTGGTCTTAAGAGGGCAAGTCAATAAGTAACTAGCCTACATTATTTCCGGTTGAAATCCACCTCTTTTTAATGTAATTACCCTCTAGTGGATATATTTAGACCGACGAAGTACAAGTGCCATCAGTCCAGAACTCCAAAAAGTCCGGGTCTTTTCCATTGACCCACTTCTCAACTGTCTTTACGACCTCTTTCTCAGACTGGATATTATTTTTTAATTTTAGGAAAATGAACTAATACGGGACTAGGTCAGGCGAATAGGTAGGATGTGTTATTAATTCATCACCGTTTTGCTCTACAACATCCATTGTAACTTTGCAAGTGTTGTCTTTCAGGTTGTACAATAATGTTTTACAAAATGCACGAAAATAATGACAGTGTCAGATCTAGACAATCGGAAATGGGATAGGCTGATTACGTATTGCTTAGGGTTTGTATTGTATTGTGTCGTGATCTTCGTTACTTTAGCTGTTGCAATATACACGTTTTGTAGTTGCAAATTTATTTCTTGTAAAGATATATAGAGGATCTTAGACGAGTGGGGGTTTAATATGAAATTTATTAAACGAGTTTAATAATTAAATATGCCACGAGCCTTGGCGAGTGGCATATTTAATTATTGAACGAGTTTAATAAATTTCATATTAAACCTTCACGAGTCTAAGATTCTATATATCACATAACTCAAAATACCAAGACGCATGACATGTACATATTATTTGATGCCTATAGAAACAGCCGATTTCTATCTAGGTTAGACAAATCACCTCTAAATTAACTGCGCAAGTAAGAATATAGTTCTATTTAATTATAGTAAAATTAATCACCTAAAATAAAAAAAGACAAAACCAGTATGTAAGTTTAAATTATGTTATATTTTTTCGAATGCATCAAAATTATTTTTCAAAGAATCGGAAAGTCTTTAAAAGTCTAAAAATAAACAACAGATTGACACAGTTTTCAAATGACGTCATTAGGCGCGATCAGAAGCGTGAGAACTGATTACGTCACAATCAAGTGATATTACATGGGTACATGTGTAATATGAAAAATATTACACCCTTTTATTCCATCAATAAACAGGAGGGTTATGTGATATAAATAAATAATTAATATAAAGGTTATTTTACATGTACTAACGAAGTGTTATAGTCACAATCTGACTAGAACAATTGTATATGAGTAATATGATCTATATTTTGAGAGTGAGGTATAATGAATGTTATTGTGGTTTTTTAAAGCAATTTATTTTCTTTCACATTCTAACTTATGATACTTGAACCTAAAAATTGCAATATGATTACGTACGTATTGTATAGCATTAAAAATAATATATAACATATACCTTTTATGTGAACGTAAAATTTACACGTTGAATTGTTTCCGCTTTTATCCGTCGCCATATAGTGTATTAAAGTAGAAGTATTCAAATTAAACGACGACCCAGGTGATGAACCCGAAACAAGATTTACTATCGGCGGGTCTTCAGAGTTGTCGACTGGTATAGGCTCAGTCCAAGATACCTCTATTGCGATAGATTTAATGTCAACAAAAATCGTGATATTTTCTGGACATGATCCGTCGAAATCTGGTGGAATATTATCTTTAGAAAATATAATTACAAATATTAGTAAATAACATAAATTGCCTATTCGAACTTTAATTTGAATATGCTCTTGTTTTATTTTGCAAGGTTAAAATTTATCTGTCGATTCGATGTACTCGTGTCGCTTGAATATCTATATTTTTGAGATTGTGATTGAAAATTGATTGATTTGTTTGTTGTAGATGATTAGGGTACAATGCTTACTGATCGTGAACTGTATCAGGGAAACCCGGTTAATTGATAAATTTTGCCATTTAATTATCGTATAACGTAATACGAGTAAATTATTGAAGATTCTATGTTGCCAAAATATGCGTGTAAACGTTTTGATGACGTAAAATTTAAAATGAGTCTCCAATCAAAATATATTGTCCATAACACAAAACCGATAAAGTGCATAATTTAAAATTGAATTCACTGTGCACATTTCGTCTTTTTTTTAGACTTTTTTTAAAAAGGTATTTCTGATTTCTGTAGGTTCAGGTGATCTATTTTTAAGTTATTGTACATTTTTGTATTAACACAACGTTCATCATTGGTATTGTTTTTAAAAAAGTCGATTTTACTTCAAATTAAGTTTAGAAACATATTGAAAATATAAAAATAATTGTCTTTCAATTTACCGCAATTTTTAAGAAATGAACCCGTATTACAATAGTAAGCTAGAAAACTTAAGATAAAATTGAAAACCAAATGTTAAAAATATATCCACACCTATGCATTCATTTATCGACACTGATCCTCTTCCCAAAGTTGTGTAATTTTTTGGACATTTGCTGCACATGACTTGACCATTTTCTGATTGATATTGACCATAATCACATTTCTTACAGCCAGTGCCATCATGGTACTTGCCTTCTCCACACGGTACTATAATGAAGATACAGAGATATTAAGTTGCTAAAGGTGTAGTTTGCCTCTCAATGGTGTCATTGAAATATGATACAGCTAGCAAAATAATACAACTCATTACATTCATGTCATTAGAGGACAATTGGCCATTTAAAAAGGACAAATATTATGTTAACTTTATTAATCATTTTAGAAATTGATATGAAATTTATTACAGGCAGACTGACACCAATGTTTCAATTATGTCATTTAATTTTAAATACCAGTAATATAAAAATGCTTAATCAAATTTTTTATAAACGTTCGTTCTTTAGAGTATAAGCACAAAATTCATGAACTGATTTATATATAGTAAAACTACATCGTATATAGAATTAAAATGGTAAGTTTTGAAAAATAATATTAAAATATTGAGGAAAATTAATATCAGAATTTTATTAAAGGGGTGATGGTACTTACCACAATAATAAGAAACTTTCTCATTTCCTTCCGGACAAGTGATGTCTGAACCAACTGAGGAACTATTTGTATCGGCTCTATATTCTGTACCGTTTATTTCAATATTTAATGATCCTTCCAAACTCAAACTATGTAGTGTATTTACTGCTTCAATCAAAGATTTACCACAAACTTCTGGTCCGTCTAAAAATATACTACTAGGTTGAATCACATAAAAGATACGTAAAAGCGCTTTAACTGATTATTGTTTATCGTGTCATTATCTATAGCACATGCATTTTAAATAGAAAGTAGAACAACTGTACTTTTACATCTTTTAGAAAACTAGGTAACGTCTAAATCTTTGTCAGAACATCACTAAGTTAAGTACATCAGTTCTATAATTATTTAGTGTAGCCTGTTAGCGATTTTCACTTATAGTTAGGTGACCAGTTCTGAAATGGTGAAAAAACCTGCAGCATCTAAATGAACACTTTCGGTCACTGAGAAACCATTTTTACAATGATCTATCTTAGATGCTATGATGTCTGTGCTAGCAATTTTTCAATTCGATTCTTAGTTGAATCAATATTTAATATTCATTTTGAATTTATAAGGTAAACTTACATGTTGGGTTGTTAACTATAACTAGAAACTAACCTTGGTTTGGATCACATGACATCATTGCTTGAAGTTCAACATTAGTGTTAGATATTTCTCGTTTTTCATTTTCAAACTTGCAGTGCCGTGGTGTAAACTCGTAAGGATGACAAACATTTTCTAAAATGCATTGAATATTTTCCTTCGTAAGGTTAAAAAGTCGTTGCATTTCACTGTTAGGTATTATTGTTGTTTGTTCACTGTTGCATATCAATCCAGCATACATGATGTTATAAGTAACGATAATTTCCGAGGCATTTTTCACCGCTACAAGTAATATATGATACGTTTTTATTATAGACGTTGCAAAGAAGCCAGACATCCATAAAACATTACAAAATGGTCCTATAATTTATAGATGCTGGCTTCGTATTTTACTTTATATATAGAATAAAACAAGGTGGAATCCATATCATATGCCATATCAAACAGAGACCACCCAAATCACTGATATTGGTCATAGTCCGATATGACATATGATATGGATTTCACAATGTTTTATTCTTAAAATTTCACCATTTATAACAAATAATTCATACAGACATTTGCCTTAAATATGACAAAAACATTAACTTGACAGCAATTAGACGAAAAACACATTACTCCAAATACTTTAAATCCCGACATCGCATATTTCTCATCAGACGAACATTTGTAAGGCCTTTTGATGCCGTCAAAATTTTCTAAATGACATGGTGATTGAATCTATCTATTCCAAAAAGCCGGTCTGATATCGATATCGGACAAGTGATACGGATTTTCCGACCGGGTACGCACCGTCAATTTAGCCGTATCAAAGTATGCAGAAACAAGGTAATTAATACAATGTATATTATAAATGACTATAAAAAGTTTAAAACGATATAATACAAAACCGATGGTGTATATGGGTGTGTGTCAAAGGATTTAGGTTGGTATTGTATATGAAGTATGTTTCTGAAACTCATCTTAATTGCAAAGAACAAACTCGTTGCAATATTTTGATTAAAGTAAAGCTGTTTTGTAACAACACATTTTTGTATCATTTCTGATACACATCATTTTTCGATCAGAATCTTATACGCACCATTACAAGACGGAATCCTGTTAGCAGGGTTATCATCCGTTTCGAACTCCCATAGGTGAAATGTACTGGGACCACAGAAATAGTAGTTTCGTGGATGACTGTCAAATTCAAAGCCTTCATTACAAGTTAACGTGCAGTTGATTCCATCTTTATCAGTTTCATTAACGCATACAAGTGATGCATTATCAGGTGCGTCCCAGTGTCTACATGCTACATAAACAGTTATATATTGAAAACATATTAGTTTCATTGTTTTATTGATCTAAGCGAATTAAAGTAATACATGCATATCAATATGGGTTTTAGCATAATGAACCACAAACATACAATTTTATGCTGAAATCATAATCCCAAGAACAACAAAAAACTTTTAAAACTGACAATTTAATAAAAACGCGTTTAAATTTCACAACGCATGGAAGTGATACCGGAAATAACGATGTAAACAAAATGATTAAAAAACGAAGACATTACGATACTTATTTTTGTTAAAATGTCTCATTTTATTAATCTATTGCATTAGAAACATTCTGTTTACAAGGCAATATAAAATGGAACATGACTAAAGTGCAAATGCTAGAAATATTGAACATAGTTCATAGGGGGTTTGAGGAATTATTAGTTAAAGGATTTCCTACGTACGACAATAACTTCCTGATAACCATTATATAAAACCATTTTTGTATTAAGTTTATGTTTGTGTTTTCGTCACCATTTAATTGAATATGCTGAAATTGTAAAATAAATAATCCTAGATTATTTATCATACTCACTCATACATGGTTGGATAACACAATTTTCTATCTGTGTTGAATTTCCCTGACAATTCGCACCACCATTTAGTGGCGGAGGGTTATTACAAAAACGAATTCTTGTTTTTTCACCAACATCACATGAACTTGAGCAATGTGACCATTCGTTCCACTCTGTCCAGGAACCATTAACTGCCACAAAAAAGAACAATATATAATCATATGACACTGATTTTCTATGTTTATACAGGAAACACTCAATGACATCACAGGAAACACTCATCACAGAAACACTGGCATCCAATGAAATGTTGTCATCATTAGGGGTTTAGTAATAAAACGAAGATGTTTATTAAATAAAATAAGTTATGTGACTTCAAGTAATGTGGAAATAAAGGAGTTGGAATTATAATCGTCTTGAGTGTTGCATTATTATTCGTATTATTATATTCACAGGCATGTCATATCGGCCCGAGACCAATATCAGACCTCGGGTTCTGATATTGGTCGAGGGCCGATATGACATGTGATATGGAATTCATCGTGCTTTGTCCTTTTTATCATATATTTGAATTTTTGCAAGTATGATATCAATTACAAAAAATTGTCATCACTTATGAGTAAAATAAAATTTATTAATTTTATTAATCTTGATTATATGTTAAGATTGTATCATCTCCCATGCTATTTTCTGCTAAATCTATCATTGTCATAAACCACTTTTCTAAATTATAAGATCAAATTTAATAAGTGAAAAAACTAATTCAAAGGTCAAAGTTGAAAATGAAATTTCAAAAGTCCCTTCAACGCTTCCGTATCTGATGCGATATCAATAGCGCTTCAGTCGTGAAATGAGAAAAGTTTGAATTAGAATTAATAAATTCAATTCATTAGTTTGATTTTCAGGATTCAATTTTATGCACCGAAATTTCAGAATGGTAATAATTTTATCAAAAATGTGACTTACCGACTGTTATTTCACAATATTCCCCTTTGTAATCTTCACAAAGACAATCGTATGATCCTATATTATCAATACAGCTTGCATTGTTTTCACAAATGTTTGCAACACAATCATCAATATTTTTATCACAATCAATCCCAGTGAAGCCAAATCGCAAACACAGAGGTGGTCGTTTAACATATCAATGCACTGTCCAAATTTACATGTTGTGTTAAGACATTCATTAAAATCTGAAAATAAAGTCAAAGTGTAAGTGTTATTGGAGTTCAACGGTTACAATTATTACTAAACCTGTTTAAAATTTGCAGCACTAGGCGTCTGTTTCGGATCAAAGTCCTTATTAGTAGTACTTGGACCAAAATTGTAAAGATCAAAATCTTTTAAGATGTTGACATAAGAAACATAGAAGGACCAAAATGTATTGGTCTAAATCTACCCAGTGCAATACTTTGAATTATAAAGCACATCCTAGTTTTTGATAACTTTTTAGATTAAAGAAAGTTGAAGATAACATTTAGGTAAATGTATTTTATGTTTTTAAATTGAAACAATTACAGCAAAAATAGTTGTTGCTAAAACACTCACCATCACATTCACTTGGTACATCAGTGAATGTTGTTGTAAGTATATCCATGTTTTCAAACTGTTTCCAACTCAAAATGTCTCCAGGGTCGTTATTCTTGCACGTTTCACCTAACGCCGATATACCAGTATCGGATGCATTTACTGACCATATGTTCATTTGAGAAATCTTGCCGGTAAAGTTAGATCCTGAGATGCAAACATTATTTACAACTTAAATTAAAACACAACTACTATTTTATTTTGTTTATGATAATAAAACATAATTTTTTCTTTGCTTTCCATTATCAAAATATGTTTCTATTTGTAATTGTTTGTTTGAGTTTTTAAGAAACTACAACGAATTGGCCTAACGTTACAAGACGGTTTAGTAACATGCATAGTTTATTTAAAATTTTTTCTATCTTGAGAATGCATTTTTTGTATTTATCTTTTCTCAAATTAACCCATTCTTATCAAATTGTCAAGCCCAAGAGTGAAATCCACACTACCATTTTATGCTTATCCTTTTAATACACTTTTTTGTTTTTAATTCACCACTTTTTTACTACGAGTCTGAAAGGTATTTGTGTGATATGCATTCTGTAAAATTACCAACGAATATTTAATAATTGTAAGTGTAGAGTATTGTTTATTGCCGTTTCGTTGAAGAATACACTAAAATAATACTGCGTGATATAATACTTATAGAAAGATATAAGCAGATTAAATAAGACACTTATCTTCAGAATAATATGTACTTCTGTTTCTATCAAATATGTTTTTTTCCATTTGTGCTTATTTCATATAATATACAGCTGTACATAAATATAAGTTATTTGTGGTTTGCACAAGATTTTTACATAATTTAAAGAGAAACAATTACTAATAATGTTACAATATGTTAATTCATAAAAGTCTTACCAATATAAAGTTTTGAGTTTGCTGGAATCATGACACAGGACTCATTAATTAGTTTTTGTTGATTGTTGACTTTAAATGAAACGTTGCCTTTATAAACTGTCAGACTTATGAGATTCCAACTCTGTAAGACAGGTTTTATTTTCACTTCAAAGCTACAATAAAATATTTTAAAACCTATTATTTTAATTTGCTAGAAATTTTTTAACTACATGTATTTTATAACAACATCATATTAATTTTGAAGCTTTTTGTGTATTTTCAAACCATCATGGGTTTTCAAACAATAAACATTATTCACTGGATAATAAATTTGTATTTTAAATTATAACAATATTGAAAATTGAGACAACACAAACATGTAATAAATTTTGAATGTTGCAATTTCTGAAACCTTACCAGCTACCAAGTAGATAAAATAATTCTGCATAATAAACAATTCCTACGTTGGTGTTCCCATCGTCAATATGTACCACTTGAAACTGGTCAGACATATCTGCCAATCGGATCCACATCGAAAATTTAAAATTTCTGACAATTTCTGTGTTTGAAACATTGATAGTTATGCCGTCTTGGGTTTTGTTCAAAAAAACGATGTCAAATTCTGAAATTAAGAAGTGAAGCAGTTTTACGTGCGGTAAACATACTAATATATATTTGTCATAACTTCTTATTGCCATAAAAATTGTATTTCTTAAATATTCTTTCCTAATTTAGCATTGTTAAGTTGTTTGTGTGTTTTCATTTTCTTTTTTTGTGTTCCATTGACAAAGTACATTCTTTTTCAGATTCAAATTTTAGACAATAACTTGTTCAGATTGTATTCTTACTTTTCATTTAAGGACAGAATCAATACTGAAAATACATTACAGGGAAATGATGGCATTTATCAACCAAGCTTTGCAATGCCAATCACTTAAGCATAGCAGAAAGCATTTTACCTTAGACAACTGAATCGAAATTGTGACTTTAAAACTTATATTTTTTACGTTTGTATAGCTGACACTTGTTAGTTAAATTGAAGGTTATGGCTAGATAATCTTTGTGTAGCTAGCTACAACCGCCACGTGTGTAATAAAAATGAGTATTAAAAGGAAAATTAGAGTTTGGGACGTCGAATATAATAAGGATAATTTTTATATAAAGAGACATGATACTTATCAACAACATTATGATAAATCCATATAAAAATCATCCATCCAATTTACTTGCTTGGTATATTTAAACCATATGTTTAATAATAACCTTTACAATCAAATATGTTGTCTGCTCCTGTGAAAGAAGTGGTTTTTCCTTCACCACATTTATTGCATGCAGTAGATCCTTCCTTGCTTTGATACGTCCCTCGATTGCATGGAATACAGGGTGATATACCATTAGCTGACCAATACCCAGGCATACAAGCAGCTTTAAATACAAAAGTGATCAATTGGACAATTAAGATTTACTTTTTTCAAAAGACAAATGCAATTATTAATTACTGACCAATTATAACCGGATATCATCAACCAAAAACGTTTGGGTGTATATATTCTTTTGTAGTTTTCACCTTTTTATCAGAAATATAACTGATGTACAAGATAGTATATGATTGTTTTACAATTTGTCTCAATTTTAATTCCCACATGTTATACTTTAAAACAATATATATCCAATAATCAAATTATTTCTTTAAACCTTTTAAGTATTCACCTTAAACAGAAATTTATTTTTTGTAGTCTAGCTACTCAATTCCTAAACGCCACAGACTACGCCTCTCTTCAGACACAATTCACATCACACCCAAGTGAACTACAAGAGTTGTAGCGACGCCCTGATAACAGATTCATGTTTGGCGAATATGCAAATTAAGGTACTTGGTATATATTCTTATACCCAAAAAACATTCCTGAGCAATTTTGCTCTTATGTCAAAGAGCATTGCCATGTAATTAGGCAACATGTATTATTCTGGTTCCGTTCCTAAACGCTTTTTCAGGTAAAAGGTTTTAACCATTATATAATTTCTGTACACCTAAACCACTAGGAATTCGAATTTGCACCACAGTATCGTTAGAATTCAAGAGCATTGGATATAAAACCTTGTTAGTATTGATAGGGCGTTTTGCAATTACAGGACATTTACTATTTTACCGATCCATTTATTTATTTACCTATTTTTTAGGTTCAAAAAAGTGAATCCATGTCTTATGCTTTGTAAACAAACTAACTATGGTTCTACCTTCATAATTACTGTATATTTCAAAAGTTGTTTAGCAATTTTGACACAGGATGTTTTTTGTTCGGGTGTCAACAAATATGGAATCCTTGGGCATCGACATCAGATCTCTGGTAAATAATTTAGAAACATTACCTGATGAATTACCTAATGTGTCAGAAATACATTTCACTGTATATCATCTATACTCTTTTATCATGCGTTTGATAGCAGTGATGTTTGCTTTTGTGCTTGCAGTTGTCGGTCGTCTAGAACATACTGAGCCATTTAGGGTCATTTTACTCTTTTTAAAATATTCAAACCAACTTTAAACCGTGGCATTAGGAAACCATAGACGTCCAATATAATTCACAAAGTTCGTTGAATAACTGGTAGGGTATTTTAATATTCTATCGACTATTATATATAGGCGTGTCTCATTTTACCTCTGGCTTTCTTTTCAAATGAAAGGTTACAAGTATATATGACTATGACTGTTGTAAATACGCACGAAGGAAATGCGGGTATGTACATGAGGCTCGTGTTTTGAACAACAATGTTTTAATGTCTACGGTATTCCAAGCATTTTAAAACTTTTAAATGAACCTCGTTATTGTGCTCAAACGTACACGAAACTAACTCATGAACTAATAGTTAGACAATACATTTTTTACATACAATCAACAATTGTTCTAAATTCTTGTATCTGATTATCCGCTCGTGTTGTTTCTCAGTCGAATCTTTCATTATGAAATGGTCCTTATTAGTATAAATACATAGTTTGTCACAAATAATAATGGTCGTAGATAACATTTTAGTGCATCAATTTGTGACCCTAATTTAAATGTTAATTGCGTTTAAAGATAAAACACTATATATACGTAGTTAAGATGGATTTAATTAAGAAATAGCATTGTATTTGAGTGTATTCATTCGGTATTATGAATGAGAGTCAGGAATAGCATATTCAATGAACTGCGAAGCAGTTCATGTTAAATATGCTATTCCTGTCTCTCATTCATAATACCGAATGAATACACTCAAATACAATGTTATTTCTTATATTTACAATCATAAAAAACATTGATAGCATGTCCGAAATGTAAAATTATCGCTACAATAATTTATTTCATTCAAGATTGCGACAAACATACGGGATTGATGGAACAGCCTTGCTCCAAATAAGGAAAGTTACGTCGCGAGTAGACATGGATGCTGACCAATCAAACAATGCGTGACGTAATAGATGTCATTCTGTGACGTAATCGAATAGTTAAACGTTACGTAATCAGAGGTCATGACCCCACACTGTATTCAAGAGCAATTGAATGCCAGTAAAACAAATAGGTTCATCTAAAGAAGGTCAGTTCCAATTGTAAATATACGTACTTAAATTTTGTCATCGCAAACCCGTCTTGAAATAAGTGTTAACATTACATGTCTTTCTGTTTTCATTAATGTTCAATCATTTTTCATTTGTATATTGAGCTCCCATTCTATATGTTTTCGTGTAATACAATATTAAACTGATATTTTTACAAATACCTTTGCAATCTTCATATTCTGTTGAACCAATATATTCAGTTGTAGTGCCAATAGAACATGTTATACAAACTTCGGCGTATGACTTGTTCTGATAACTCCCTTTAGGACAAAGAATGCATGACTTTGTATCCACATCATAAAATGTTCCTTTCTGACATTCAGCTATGGATTGAATAGAAATTTTAGTTTACTAAATTCAAAATTCATTTTTTACAGATGAATTGAGTATAAATTTGTCAATATTGTAAGTAAAAAAGTAATTAAAACGATAAACTAAAAAGCAAATATATATGAAATATAAAGTATATAATGTCATTAAAAGCAACAAAAACCAGTTAACAACAACAATTTAAAACGCAACATAATGAAATGGAAGTCTTTTCTTTTAAATAAGTGTAGATCAATATTGAATGAGATTTGTTTAATTGGCCAGGCATTTACAAATGAATATGTATTACCTTAGCAAAGACCAATCATAAGATTATATAAAATTGATGATTCAAAACAAACATCATACCGATCCACGTCTTAATAAAACGAACTTAGCAAAACTGAACATCCAACAGAGAGGTTAAAAATCAATTATTCCTGTAAGGTAAGCACCTTCTGTTAATAAGCTATACAGTCACATGTAATGTAACAAGAATTATACCAAAATAGAGAAATAAAATTTATAAAACATAACATACTTCAATATTTTGTCAACAATTGTTGTATTTAGACCTCACTTACCACAACTAAAGGTCGAAAATGATGGAACAAGCCCCCTTGGGCAATGCAGTTCTGATGACGTTTGTCTGATTTCTAAAGGTATAAGTTGTGTACTGTTGTTCAAAATTATTTCGTAACTATCCGTATTATTTGCATTAATGTTTACTTGATTGAAAAAATCCGATAACGTTGACTTCGAAAATGATTTATCTGATATTAGTTTTAATTTGAATTGTAGTTCCATCATGTCGGCTGAACGTTTTTGTGTTTGTGTACCACATAAAACCTGTAAAAACAATATTGGTAGATATTGATAATGTATTGAATTGTAAAATACAAGTCAAATATACAACCTTATGTGGCAAACCAATTGTGAATATGAACGCAAGCGTTTCAAAAACTGAAATAATATAGATTAACAATATCTTTTAGTGCCAGTCATTGGCAAGCGTTCTCAGTTCAGAACATTAACACAATAAGTAAATCGGCTATCTATCTATTAAATGAAACACATTAACGTGGTTGAGCGTTAAATGTATCAGAGGTACACATGAAAGTAATATGTTTTTTGGTCGAAACAATCAGTTGTGCTATTAACATTTGCCTTCTTTGCACCGCGAACTATCCGGAAAATTGAAAAAGAATACAGTAGTTAATCTATATGCTACTACGTTCCCAAAACCCGCTTAATACATTTTCCTTACCTGTACGTGTTCTACTTGACATTTATCTAAAATCGCCTGGCATGCTTGACTGTAAAGAGAGTCTTTAAATGTCTTGATGAAGTTTTCTTTAATTTCAAGCTGGACATTTGCCTCATTGCAGTTCCCATCAAAGAAATAACGAATAGATATTGACAATGAAGCGTTGGACACAGGTGTTAATCCTGAAACAGTTATGATATAATGATATCTCAGTGAATATATCTTACTTTTGTAGCAAAGCGTTGAAGTTACCAAATACATCTGCTTTCTGAGAAATATAAGTATGTTTATGACAAAAAGGGAACATTTGCAAATATTTAAATCTTAATTATTCGGATATTATTGTTTTAGGTGGTTTATAAATTACATATTTGCCTGATCAATACTTGAAATTTGATTACTGTGAGCTTTATAAATAAAAATAAAAGGGCAAGTCTAAAATTTTTAACAAACAAATGTTTAAAAAGTGACACATATTTCTGCTTCAAGTAGGTTATTGGTGATATCACTGGCCTAAAAGGAATAAATCATGATTGATTGACATGTGATCTCAAACGGGTTATCAAACAAGCGAATAGTGAATAGTGAGATCATAAAAAGTTCTTTTTCGTTTCAAAATGTTACAGGCGGTTGTTGACTGCGAATGATAAAAACCATATGTTATTGTCTTCGGCAATTGGAGACTAACGAAGTAAAACGCTTTTGAAATAGGGAATCCTTTAGAAGACAGGCAATTTGATGAGTTTGATTATAAATTGCGAGATTCTATCTAGCTGTAAATTTATCACAACTCGGACCAGAACAAAGTTTGCATACAAATAACGATATATATTTATGCACCGGTACCTCTGGTTTAATGTTTATGCAAAACATACATTACTATATAATAATAAACCACAGGCACTTACTTGTACAATCAGGTATATTTGTGCTAGGAAACCAATTGCCTTCCTCTGAACACACAAACATCTGATGCATTCGATAAGCTGGATCAATGTCATATCCTTTACGACACTGCATTTGGCAAAATTTACCTCCAAGCCAATAATCACATGCTAGTGCACCGTTAGCTGGTGGATTTA
The DNA here is from genome assembly GCA_021292105.1 of Anadara kagoshimensis. Taxonomy (NCBI): domain Eukaryota; kingdom Metazoa; phylum Mollusca; class Bivalvia; order Arcoida; family Arcidae; genus Anadara; species Anadara kagoshimensis. The sequence continues at coordinate 29,641,692 of CM037874.1, read as the reverse complement.
ACTTGAGGCTACATATTTCCATAACTACAATTTTTTAAACAAAAGGCTAATTAAATAATTTATATCCTGAGTTTATAAAAGATATGACTTGTTTTCATTTCCTTCAATTATCAATGGGTTTTTAATATATAGAAAGAGAGAGTATATACTGAATAACCATCTAGAAAGTTGTATTGTATACATTTTATTATTGATTTGTATTACTATACTGTCGAATTATGATATTTCATGTTTGCTTTACAAAAATAAAAATATATATATAATGGCTGATTGGTTTTGTAAATTAATCAATATTGTAAAAAGTACCTATGGTATACAACAGATTGTCCAATGCAATTGGCATAGTCGTGTTTCTTTTTTAATTGTTTGTCCTTTTGAGCTAAAAAGTAGCACGGATGTGGCTACCAGAACTTTTAGACGCGCGCCACTGTACATACAGTAGAGTATAATCAGTGGTATCGAACACCCTTTCACAACACCTGACCTCACTTTCCTGGTGGAAGTTCACGTGATAAACTGAACTTGCCAGTTTAAAAAAGTTTTTACTTTGCTTTGGAATAATGGTTAAGACGTTGATTGATATTTTTGTTTATTTTGATTTGTGTTTTCATTTTGTAAGTTCTGTCTTGTTTTGACATAACTTTAATAATTGTTATGTCATGTTCTTTATTGTGCTTTTCCACTATATCTTCTACGCTACGTTTTTCTTTCTATATCATCATATGAACACAACTAACACAATTTAATGGGTTTTCTTTTGTCTGGAGGTAGGATTAACATATTAGTTTCCTAGCAAATTTTACTTACTTTCACAGTAAGGTTCAAAGTTTCCCCAGCTCCAAAACCCATATAACTCGTTATGATTTTTTTCGCACATAACTTCTGATGGGCCTCTAAGCAATGAACCGTCTGCACACTCATATCGACATGACGCCCCATATCTGTTTCCATTTTCGCAAACTATTTTAGTATATGGTTTGTCGAACAACTTTGGACAGGTTATTTCTACAGGTTACACAAATTTCATAAATAAAATGAAAGCACAAAAAGACCAGATTTATAAATTTACAATATAAGAATACAGTTTTTAAAAAATAAACATTAACCTTAAAAATCATTTCAGCAAGTATAAAAACTAAAAATCCGTGTCAAAAAAATTACATATTGTCAAGACAATGTAATTTCTAGCTTATAATTTATCCTAACTTCTTGTAGAAACAACTGTGATATAACACATGAAAATAAAAAAACCTCATAGATTGGAATATCTGAAAGGATAAGCAAATTATTAGCAAATTTACAATAGCAAATATACCAAACTAAACAAATTGTTTAAATAAAATAAATATTGATATGAAAGACAAGATTAAATATATATATATATATATATATATATATATATATATATATATATATATATATATATATATATATATCCAATATTTACATTATAGCATTTAAAATGTTTACTACAGATTCTAACCATTGCTTTCAGGGATTAGTTCCTTAAGAGAAGTTTAACGCATGAACGAACAACTACCGACGAAGTTTAAATGGAACTGGATTACAAGTTAAAGATAGCTGACAAATGAAGCAAACCACACATATATGTCGATATATTAAACGTTTATTATGTAAATAAACATGAAACCATCTAAAAGTAATGGGATTTAAACATTTCATTGATACATACATTTTGGTAAATTTTCAATAAGCAGTACACGATAAGACAAACAAATATACTCACGCTTGACAATAGTTTTTATATGACACTGTTTAGCTTTATTACCAGCCCTGTCAATTGCAAGATACTTTGACACATGAGAACCCGTTTTCACAACGTCACCTCTTCCTGGACCAGGCAACAAACTTGATGTGATTGGCCCGTCCACGTTGTCTGTGGCTTCCGGTTCTGTCATTTCCAATTTTGTTGTATCTTTGTTTCTATCAGCATACTGAATATAAGTTTCCGTCGGACAGTTTGACCATTCTGGTGGCAAAATATCTGAAAACAAAAATTTCAATGAAACTTTTTCATTTAGTTTGTTTGTCTTTAATTTATTGAAAATATTATTATCACTTTTCCTTTTAGATATATGAACTCAATTATATTTAAAACTAGAGCTGTTTCTAAAGGAGACTAATGCCTCCACAGACCCGCGATCTGGAATCGATAAATACCAGCGGTTCATGTATCACTTAGCTATTTATAATTTTAACTAAAAACAATGAATAAAGACTTTACTAATAGAGTATAAAAAGAATTTAGAATAAAAGTAAGTTTTCAGCGGACACGATATTGTAACGGAAAAAAATAAAATTTTACATAGTGATCTTGACTTCAGACTTATGCACAAAAATAAGGTATGTGACACGTCGTGTCATGTTGGTTTACGTCTGTGCCAAATTTGATTAAAATCCATGGTAGATATGGATCGGTCACAATATTGTGACGTGATAAATAAGATTTGACCTCCTGACCTTGACCTTTGACCTTTACACATTAATTTGGTATGCGACATATTGTCTCATGTTGGTTTACATTTGTGTCAGGTTTGATTTATCCATATATATATAAGATGTAGAGCGGACACCATATTGTGACGGAAAAACTAAAATTTGACCTCCTGACCTTGACCTTTGACCCATGTACATAAATTTGGTACGCGACATATTTTCTCATGTTGGTGGTTTACATTTATGCCAATTTTGATTAAAATTCATCCATAGATATGAAAGATATAGAGAGGACACGATATTGGGACGGACAACCATACGAACAGCAGACAGGTTGATTCCTTTATACCCCCTAAACTTCTCGAACAGGAGAAGTCGAGTCAAACCTTTAACCTTTAAAACCAATTTTTAAAAAATGCCTTTTTGTGAAGATTGACCGTGTTTCACAATCACTTTTTACATTCTCCGTTAAAAAGTCACCCTATATTCAGGTCACTGTCTATAAAGCCACTAGTAGTGATCTTTGTATACAACTTTTACTGTATTTAATTTAAAAGTAATTATCTCCTAGTGTTTATTCTTACATGCTTTAGATAATGTTTGTTTTAAATCTGATTAAACACATACCTTTGCATGTTGGCTGATCACTGCTCCATTTACCGTTTGACTTGCAGTATAATACCTTTGATTGGTCGTCGGGTATACCGTAACCATCGTTACAGCCGTAGGTGCACCTGCTGCCATAATAGTTCTCATCGGTGCAATTAACCTCGGTTTGAGCCGAAGTTATTATTAATTTATCGCATTTCACCCCTAGAACATAAATATTAATACATGGGCTTTAGTGCTCATCTGAGGATATGTTCTATATTTTTATACAGAAGTTCAATTACATTATTTATAGACATCGTGTAAAGAAGATGTAAGGCTCCAAGTTGAAAAACTACTTTGTTAGTTTCATCATAGTTCTTTTGCTTGACAATTCAGAAATGAGAGTCCCGGGGTCCTCCGGAAGCGAACCCAAAACCAACGTTTCGTGTCACGGCATGTATGGCACATAAATCCCCCTGCACATTGCACTTATCACACTGCAAAGGTAAAATGTCTGTCATTTTATGTATATTAATTATATCAATTATTTATGAATAACCTTAGACTTAAAAGAATTTTTATAAAAGGAATGTTAAACGGCATGGTTATGGTTCACTGTAAGGGTCAAAATTCCATTATCGCTTCTTCACCTGAAGTCATCGTAACTTTGAAGGAACGATAAAGCAAATTTAACCCTTACAGAACACCATTATTGGAAACCAGAACACTAAACATACTTTGACAACTAGGTAAAGAAGTTACGTTCCAGCGTCCATACTTATTACACTCGAATTCTGAACTTTCTTTCACATTATATCCTTTATAACAACTAATTCTGCATGTTGTTCCATATATCCAGGTATTGGCAGGTAAACACTGGATATAACCACCAGTAATAGATCCAATAGGCTTACATTTCATTACTGAAACAGAGATACAAAATAAATATGATGGTCTGACCAAGACTTGAAAATAGATACCTACTGTTCCTTTGCAAAGTACTCATTATTTAGAAATAAAAGTTACGAGGTCCTTTGGAAGGGAACTTAAAATCCGAATTCCGTGGATGACAGGCATGACAGGCTAAAGAACAGTCCATCCACAATGCCCTGTGCACACTACAAAGATCAAAATTTCTGCCATTTCACCAATAGCTGATGACGTTTCGATAAACGTGATTTTTTTTTTGGAAGTATAACCTCAATCAAACAATCAATCTGCAGCTAGATTAAAGAATGTTACTGTTATTAAGTCGATGTAGCTTTTAAAACGTTTTAAAAACATTAAAATAACACAATAATGCAAGTCGCATAAACACATAAACAAGTTTTTTCGTAGAGTTAAGTTCGTTTATTGAACCGATGGTCTCTACTGCAAGTAAATGGACGACGATATATCAAAATACGACCATTCGGAGTAATTCAAATTTGCATTTATAATTTCATGTTTAAATTCATTATATTTGTTTAATTATGGTTTGGCATACATCATTTTTAAAATCTTTATCCTATAGTGAAATGGTTTGTCTTTTTCGCTTGAGTTATCTAGCCTGACAAAGGACAACACGCAGAGGTAATAAAAATATTATAAATAATGCCGATAATTTCATCAACAGAATTAGCATCTAGAATTGAGAATAAATATCACTGTTTAGGAACGATTGGAATTTACATGTTAGACATTGAACTCAAACCTTATGTGAAAATGATAATAATTTCAATATGTATAGTGCGTCAAGTGCGACTTTGTCGTTTCAAGTTTGATTTAAATATTCAAACTGATATACCCTCTATGTAATTAAAATACTATGTAAAGTTATGTAAGGATATATATAGTGATACATGGTACCGGGTGTCTTGGCACATGCTGTCTTACCTAAATAATCAAAAATGAAAATACTAATCCATATCCGAATCACAATCTAGAAGCAAAGTACTCTTTGGAACTGACAAGTTAGGTTATACACGTGAACTTCCACCAGGGAAGTGAGGCCGGGTGCTCCGGAAGGGTGTTATCAAAATTGTGTGAAAGGAACTAATCTATTATTAGCCCAATCAAGTTTTCAAATCAAAGGTCAAACGGCTAGGTCAAACTTAAAGCATTATATATGGATCTTGCATGAGTGTTTATGTAAAATTTAGTATTAGATTTATCAAATGAGTTGCATTAACATTTTACTTAATAAGTTTAATAAATTCAATACATGTGTTACAAAACCATAATTCGCAACCGGCTACAATATGACGTCATAATATGTTATCGCATAACATCGTTTCCCATTGAAACACGAGTTATATTACACCTGTATATTATGACTTTTATAATAAGGATTATTGTACAGATTTTTGGTTGATTATACAATAAATGCATGTATTTAGCAATGATTATGATGGTTTAATAAATAACATGTGTAGAACAGTACCTTTGACATTGATATTAAAATCACATTTCCCTAAATTTCCAACTCTATCCAATGCATAATGCGATGCTTTGGTTGTTCCTTCAAAAAATATACTACCAGGAGGCCTTGGGCTCGTATGGACGCTGAAAGGAAAAAATATATACCTTTATGTTTACTTCTTGTTCTATAAGACACAACAGCACGTTGAAGTTTTACCGTTTAACTTATCTTTTAAGCCCACCACTGCCTTTATGGTCAGTATAATTTTACCTCAAATGACCTTTATTCATATGCCTGATGAATAAGGAAGGACCTATTGATTAGCTAGCTACACCCGCCACGTGTGAAATCAAAATGGAGAAAATAAGATAATGGGATACGGAAACATCATACTTGTCAAAAATGTTGCAATTTTGCAACGGCGGCCATTTAAGTGCCTTGACCAGCCCTTTTCTTGTAATATTCCTGGCCAATTAAAAAACATACTTATTCATATCCGAATCACAATCCATAAATAAAGTAAAACCTTTCCTATTAACAAGTTAGGTTAGACACGTGAACTGCAACCAGGGAAGGGAGAACTTACCCTAGGAAAGTCAGTCCGGGTGCTCCTGGATAGAAGTTAACTCTTGTTTAGATAGCTACACCCGCAAGTGTGTAATCAAAATTGTGTGAAAGGAACATGGAAATATTGGACGTCAAATATATTCAGGGCAATCCCGGACACCTCATCAAACTTATCAAAAATACTGTGATGATGACCATAACACTTTTTGAGGTATTAGTCTAAATATGAAACAGAACTTCAAGAAGCAGTCGTATCTTTTATTTCGAGCTAACTAGGATAGATGACATTCACATAATCTCCAAATTTAGAATTGTTAAGAGACAGAACGTCATCTATATATCTGTATCCAACTCATTTTTAAAATAAAAATTATGTGCTATTTATAAAATGCAGACAACTAAAGTATAAACAGAAATGGATTACACTCAGTTATTTGTCTCTAAAACAATTATTACTGAAAATATTTTATTTTTTCTTAATAAAATATATTAATAATCAACCGGCCTAATATGCACTTTAGGCTTCCATAATGCATAGTTTGCTATAATCCAGCTTTACTGAGAAAAATTTCACAATTTCTTCAATGATGAAAAATTAACAAAGTCTATTTACTCCGCCTTTTTCCCATGTAAGGCATAGTGATAGTTCATGACCTTTTTTCATGATATAACCAGTTTATTATGCAAGGAAGACTAATCAACCATGTGCTCTGCCCTGTATTAAGGCCAAACCAAATCAAGTTCTGTTTAATGTTATTTTACCATAATGCATTTTAAAGAAATTTCCGCTATGATTCAGATGGGAAAATGCTTATATGAGCAAGTAGATATATAGAGGGAAGTTAGATATGTATCTGGAATTAATTTTTTTAAATCTCTGAAATATACAGAGATGTACATCTCAAACCTAATACTACCTATTTACCCGTAGCTTAATTAAGCAATGGATTAAAACAATTAGTGATACGCTTATGGTTTTGTAAACAGTTAAAAATAAACATGTATAAATTGCATTCACTTCAAATGCAAGTCATTTTGCAATTTACCTGACAGTTGTTGGATCTATGTTACTTTCTCCATAACCTTATACACAGGTGTTTATTTTCCTTTGGCCTCATTTGGGTGTCATAAAGCTGTTGTCCAGTCTATAAGTCAATCACCTGTGACACCTTTTAAACTTTGAATGAAACACATAGTAAAAAGGGTTGGGTTTGTCATAAGAGGTGGAGTCAAAAACTTAGATTTTTTCAGCTTGAACATTTTTGACAAAAATTTACACTATACAGAGGCAAAGTCTCAAGCGATAAAAAACTCAAACCATTATGATAAATTAGGCCGAGTCTTGTTATATACACAGCCAAATTTCTGTTTCTCATCTTCAACTAGTTTTTGAGAAAAATCCATAAAACTGAGTGTAACCCATTTCTGATTATACTTTACCAATAAAAAGACTTAGGATATAATGAGATATTTCAACACAATTAGGTTACTACGAAAACGCCATATCTACTAACGTAAGCCGATTAAATACGCCATTGTCATCTACTGTCGGTAACTCCCAATGGACATTCCGATACAATTTCATTCTTTTAGCTGTACTATTTACATTGTTGCATCCAATAAGCACGGGTGGCGATGAATCAGCTGGAAAATAATTCAAATTGATTAAATCAATGGTGCTCAATGCCTCAGTCAAAATTATTTCACTTATATCAAGTCGTCACCAGCTATAGGTGAAGTTGCAGAAATTTTGCCTATGCTTTGCGCTGATGACATTATATAGCAGTGTTCTTTTTCAAGCCAAGCCTTCCGTGACACGGACCTCGTTTATTTAAGTTACCATCCGAAAAAAAACCGTGACTTTCATTTCGTTATGCCGAGTGCATTGAGAAAGAACAGTCACTACTTACTTTCAAGTCCTGGGTAAGACCCGGTCGGGGATCAAACTCACAACATTACATTTACGCAACAAGCAATCTACCAACTGAGCTACCGCAGTGGTCAAGCAATTGCAATGATAATGTAAGATTTAAAAAAGCAACAATATATGGACCACAGATCGAACGGAAAAGAATTGAAAAAAAACATCTGTTGTGTATTATATTCCCTGTAACAAAACTAGTAATTAAGATTCTTACAGTTTTTTGTTCTACAACTCCAACCAGGCCAGAAGAAACATCCAATTGCTTTAAAAAACTCGTGAAAAAAACTCGACCGTCTTTTTCTCAAAATAAGTTGTGTATTGCCATGCTCTGTAAAACAAAAAATTGCGATGTTAATACATCAATGCTAACATTGTTTGTAAAACATTTATTTTCTGAAGCATTTGATAACGCTCTTTAGTTGACATGATTGTGAGACTGTTAACAGAAAACTAATTCAACAAAAATATATTTTAATATTCCTTTCATTTTTTTCAATTTAGATTACACATACTGAGTGTAGCTAAACAGCGAGTGCTTGCCCTTCCAGAACACTCGGTCTCACTTTTCTGGTGAAAGTTCTCACTTTCCTTGTGGACATTCACGAGTTTAACCTAACATACAAGTTTCAAAGTTTTTCAGTCGTGGGTTGGTGTATTAAAATTTTGATTAATTGTTTTTCAGCCAATTTCTTACACTACTTTTTTTAATTTTTTTACAACACCTGAGGCGTTGAGGCAGTAAGCTTGATAAGTTTTCAAGATGGAATGCAATCTTCTGCTAGATGCTTATTTATCAGCAAGGTTACTTAAAATTCAAAACTTATTTTAGGTTCCAAATTACCGTTCCTCGTCTTTAACGTCGTTTGACACATTTATATGTTTTCTAACCGACCCAGACAGCTGTATGCTATATCCAGTCTGTTTCTTAGATTTGTGTCTGTCATGACAGGTTATTGTACGGTGGTATTTATTAAGCATAAATTATTTTTTTACTTATTATCATTTAAAATAAACGGTGTTGGGTGTTTGGTTATTTCCGGTGATGGGCATTGTGTTTCTATTTAAGATCACATCATGCATGATTAGAACGACATCAGGTCACATGGATATGATTAATATCTAAATACATTTTATGAAAAGTGTGGCTAAACTTATCTTTCAGAAACATTAATGAAATTTTAATATGTTAGCATCATATTTACGCATTAAGCTCGATTTAACAGATTTCAAACTTTGACATTTAAAATTTATATAATTACTGGTATGTAAACAGACACAGTAATAAAACATCCTTAGTAAAATCAGTTAAGTGAAATCAGAAAAACTAGGGTATACTTCTTCACGCAAAGTATTACCTTAGCTTAATTTGGTGACATATGTTTTGTCTTTTGGGTATTTATTAGACCACCTCTTGAATTAATTTTGGTTTCACAATTTTGCTTCGGGGTGCTGCTGGTGGGGGTTTGTATTTCGAAACGGCCGTCTCGTGCTGTAAGATAACTACTGGTATAACATATAATTTAATGATAAAATTAAATCATTGTTGTCATTCTTTACCGTATGTTACACTAAAATATTAAATATTTACTTGTACATTCGTCGGTCCATTTGCCATTCACACATGATACATTTACATTTTGAGCGCTGTTTTTACATTTAATTGTACAAAATGATCCATGTCCGACTTCATTTGTCACTGCTGGAACATTCTGGCAATGTTTTATCGACTCTAATCCAATTATGTCTGACCTCAAACAATTCTGAAACTTATAATGACAAACAAAGCGGTTATTTAGAAATAGAAACATCAGTAGATCCTGCATATGGAGATAATGTAAAAACATCATTATTGCTTTGCATTTGTTAAAATGACCAATGATTTATATCTCAAAAATGCATTTATTCTAATTCTGCGACCATCTTGAATAAGTTCATGTTGGTAACGATGTCTTATCGTCTTTTATAAATATAAGTTATAAAACCCGCTTTTAGTCACACAACAGACACCATTACCGCTTTGTAGTAGTGGTAAATGATTTGAAGTCGACCATTTTGCAAACAGTTTATTAGATAAAAAACAAATATACCAATTCAACTCCAAATCACAATCCCAAAACAAAGCAAAATGTTTGAAGCTGACGATATTATTCAAACCCTGTGGCCATCAAAATATTGTACTAATAAATGTGCATGTGAATAAATGTTTGATTATCTGTTAAGATTTTCCGTTACTAGTATCATAGAATACTCTCGCATTTTAACTTCATATTAATAAACAGAATTTAGTTTTGTGTGTGTAATATTTGTAATTGCTTCATTAAGTCACTACAAAACATATTTTGAAGAAGTTTATTGTTTGTATTACCTTTTCGGTTTTTGCGGCATGCAATCCATCTTTTAGAAATGTGACCAATAATGTAAAGAAAACAATGGCATTCAATTCTAGCATTTGGTACATTATTTATAACCTGAAATACATAATTAATGTAACAATAATTAAATTAAATGTCCGTTAACACCGTGCCACTTTGACTACAAGGTAACCTTTAAATCTTTTTAGAGTCATCTAAGGAGAAAATTTAAGTTAAAACCATTTGGTTGAAATTGTGAAAAAGGGGTACAATTATGAAATTACCTACACAAGTGTGAAGATTTATAAATAAAAATAAAGCAGAAATTGATAATTTAAGAATTTTAAAAATATTTGTTGCATCTTTTATGGAAATTGTGCAAAAATACACGTGTTGGGAAAGATGATTTTCATCTTGGGCAACGAAATAATTTAAAAAATGAAAAGATATTAATATATTCAACGCCAAAGAGCAGGGCAAAGAATGCATACGAAGTTTAAATATGCAATTTTTCTTCTTTAACGCTCCCCTAGTGAAGCAATATAACAACATAAGTAAAATATATGGAGTAATTACGTCACAAACTCTCACCTTTGAAATATTGGATTACATTGTATTCCCTATTTAATACTTCAAAGCGAACCTAAATACAAACTTCGAATTTTTATGCACTATTTTGACATTCATATATTTAGCCATTATACGGATGGCGAATGATATCTGTTTCGCTACATCTACCAAGTATCTTTCAAGTTTGCTTTTATAAGATCTAGTTGTTTAAAATAAGTATATCAAATCAAAGGTAACATCCAAACATGAATTTAACCATGTAATCAAGCCCAGTCGTCAGTGAGATATCACTATGTTTTTTTCAAAAGAAGTATCTTATATTTAACATTTATTACTGAGCAAAAAATAAAAAACAAGTTTCATGCATTTTACAAAACCATGCAGACAATTTCCTTACCCATATTTAAAAATTATATAATTATATTACTTACACTACATTTAAAATAGTTTTTCTTCTAAATTTCACTTCGAATGTTTAATTAAAATTTATTCCAAAACTTCCTGACTTGTGACATTTGGGCATTGCCGAATTTAATTCAAAAGAAATCATAGCCATGCTTTTATCAACCACTGGTATTTAAAATTACGTAATACTCATCTTGGGTAACAAGGATCTGTACGTTTTGGTGACTAAATTTCAACATTAAAAGGTTAACATTTGCTATGTACGGAATCATTCAAGTGATTTAAACACGAAATGAAATGACAATTTGTAACTTCTTTGTCCTCACAGACATCAGTAACAAAAACTTATAAATCTTTCAGAAACCTTTTTGTGTTCGTAACAGATTTGTTCTTGAACTTTACATTGAGAACCTTGACAGGGCTATAATATTGCAAAATCTGTCATATACCAAAAATTATTCTATCAAAGATACTATTTTTTCAAATGAAAGGGGAAGTTCCCGACTCAATATGAATCCATACTATGTAGATTTTTCGCATTTCTTACTTGTATCATATTCCTATACTGTATATGAAAAACTGTTTCCATACTAGGAAAGTTATACAGCCTATTCTCTTTCTGGTAAGTTTGTCAAGCACCAAACAGAAAAAGGCTGAAGATATATTGAAATGAAAATTATGTTTGGCAATATTATTCCCGTCAAACAATCTGTTTACCAACTTGATGACTTCCACCTTAAATTTCCCATCGTCAACTTCCTTTCCATTTTCTATGCAACAATATACCTTCTTCCCTAGCTTATGGTGAATTAGTTTCAAAGTAAATAAGCTATGGCAAAGCCCGTTCACAATACAGCAAATTTATACATCGATTTTTTCTGCTGACAAATAAATTGTTTGCGTAAGAATATTACAAGCACGTGCTTATCAAGGCCATGAAACGGTTTAGGCCGTCATCACCATTATATGTAGTGTGTTATGTCCCTGTATTGAAATATATTCCATTTCAAAATCACAATCCCAAAGACAAGTAAAAACTTTCAAACACGTGTTTACTCAAAATTGAGAATGAAAGAAACATGGTACTATGTAACGTCAAATATATCCAAGGTATATTTTGGAACCAGAGACATCTTACATATCGACAAAATTGTGATGACGACCATTAAGCATTTTGAGGACCCTGTGAGCAGCTCGCTTCGCTGTATAAAGTTTCCGTAGTTAGAATAAATTTTTAAATAGCGCATTTATAGCGAATTGAATACATAATAAGCGTGAGAAGCAGGTATATTGTTGCATAGGAAAGGAAAGATGACAATAAAAATTGTAATTAGCTTGAGGTCTTTCGAGGGCGTCATAATTATGAAACAGAACTTGAATATTCATCGTATCTCTCACTAGGATAGTCGACATTCGCATTATTTCTAAATTTAGAATTGTTTAGGGACAGAACGTAATCTGTATGACGTATGTGTAGTTGAATAATTTGACGGCAGATTAAAGAAACAAATTAAAAGCAATAATGCACAGTTTGTACCCCATTGGTATACCGATTGTTTGCTGGAAAGTTATATTATCAACCACAACAAACAAATTGTATAATTTTGCTTGGAATCCGTATCATGCTTACAAAATCGCCCTGTTTTAGTACAAGATATTTGTATCTCAGCTAACTCTTTTTGTAAAAGAATCACAAGGGAATAATTTGTTGAAGACGTTCTTTAAAAAATCAATTTGTTATACTTTTTACATGAGGTTTAGTATTAGAAGGAAGATGTTCAAATAAATCTTTGAATTTAATTAGTACATTTAGATGAACCTACTATATATTATTCCTTTTATTTTTATTTGTGAAATTCAGGAATTCAAACAAGTAAAAAAGGTCAAGTTCTTTCTCTTTAAGACTGATACCAAAAGTCTAAAGACCTCCCTATTAGTTGAAAAGAACATTATCTTTGGTGACATTAGTTCTAGTATATATAAGGTTATTTGTTGTACTAACTTAACCAAGCTCCTTAATAAGACATTCATGGAAGAATCACTTATAAAAGAAAATAATGTTGATTGAAGCCTTATCAGCCGGGAAAATAACTTACTTGTTTTGTATAATTATCTGTTAGGGTTGTCGAAATTTCTGGATCCCTGAGTACTGAAGACGGTTAAGTACTCGTAGATCCTGATAGTATGACAATCCTTGTTTTAATAAAATATTTTACAACCTTTATCCAGTCGGATATCAAGCCCAACATTTTTCTAATTTTGACAAACATCTAGCAGAAGCGATAATTATTCTAAAATTGTGTCCATTAATGAAATATAAAGCTTCTCTGTATTAGGACCTTTTAAAAGTAGACACCCCAGTTTAGTGTTCTCGAAGATATTGAGATCAACAATTATTACATGTCCAGCCGATCAATAAAAATAAGGAGAAGACGAGCAAGAACAATTAGGTGTAACAAAATAATTGAAAAATTATAAAAATTAAAACATTGCTGTAATTTGTTTTCCATGTAATTGGTTTGTTATAGGATTAGGAAACTAGAGATGGCGAGTTGTATTTGAAATAAACAGACAATTTAGATTGTACAAGTTTAGATTGAAGATAATTAGAAGGATATTTATGTCAAGCTGAATAAGATAGATGTCATTCATATGCTCCAAATTAGGGTTTATTAACAGAAAGAACGTCAACTAGATTCTGTTTACCTTCCGGAACACCCGCCCTCACTTCCCTGGTGGAAGTTCACTTGTCTAGCCTAACTTTTCAGTTCCAAAGTTTTTACTTTGCTTCTGGATTGCGATTTGGATATGGATTAGTATGTTTGTTTTTGATACTTCATGAATAAAAAACAAACAGCAAAAACAATGCACAGTTTGTTTGTTAAAAGTTATATTACCGAACACAACAGATATGTTGTCAATCAAAAAACCTTGAAGGCACATTCAGTATATTGTTTGAAATCCGTTTGGTGCTTTACAAAATTATTAGAATCCCTGTTAAGCACTAGATATTTGTCTCTTGGCTTTTCTTTTTTGTAAACGAAGGACAAGTGAATAATTTGTTTTAGACTTTCTTTCCATTTTAATGAGGGATAGTGATGTTAGGTTTAGAAAAACCTAAAGGTTAATACTTGTTAAATGAGATCATATATAAGACACAAGATATTTAAGTAATCTTTGAGAATTTATTAGATTCCACATTTGGTTAATACCAGATGTAAAACTGATTTTATCTGAATAAGACTGAAGGCCATTACTGACTTCAGTCAATATTTGTGTTCAATTACATATTATACTACTTTTAATTTTAAAGTACTAGACGACCGTTGCATAATGCAATTCCTCATTAGTAGTGCTTGCACCAAAATTATAAAACCAAAATTCCTTTCAAAATATTGAAAAAATACCCAAACGACCAAAATATGTTTTACCAAATTTAGCTAAAAAAATGCTTTGTATGAGGGAGTATACCTTAGTTTTTGAGAATTGCTAACAATGATTAAGTATGCATTTAGAGAACCTGTAATATATCTTTCCTGCTTAATTTATTGTTGAAGCAAGAAAATTGCAAGACCTGACTTATCAAGGTCCTCAAAATATCCATGGCCGTCATCACAATATTGTTAATAAGTATGATGTTTTAATATCCAAAATTATTTAGGACATATTTGGCGTGTCATGGTTCCATGTTCCCTTCATTCTCATTTAAGATAACATCCATGGTGAGTGTATCTAGTTAAACACGATGTGCTCACTTCCTTGGTTGATGTTTACGTATTTGACCTTATTGTCAAGTTCTAAAGTTTTCACTTTGCTTTGGGATTGTGATTTGGACATGGATGGATATGTTCGTTTTCTATTGTATGGATTTGTATTAAGTTAACGAATCTAGTTCAAGTAATGAAGGCCAAGTTCTCAAAAATAACCGGTATAATAGGTAATTGAATAAATTGATACAAAAGTCTCAAGCAATCTCCTGTGGTTGGGAAGAATTTCATCTTTCACATCCGATAGTTTTTTTTCATTCCAAACTGTGAGTTTACACGTTACGAGTTTACCTTAACGACAGGAGAGGCTTGTCCTTTCAAAGCACCTTGGTTTGCTATCCTAGTGAAAGCCCTCGCGGTTAATATCAATTGCCAAGTTAGTTTTACATTGCTTTTTTGGTGGACATGTATTTTTGTGTTAAATATAAACCATGTTTTGAAAATAATATAAAATACCAAGTGTTGTTATTACTAATTATGTTTTAATTTTGCAGCACTGGAAAAAAATTCCTCATCAGTAGTACTCGGACCAAATTTGTGAGTATCGAAAATATTTTTTAAGGAAATTTTAAAATGATAGATAGAATTACCAAAAGTATTTTACCAAATACACCTAATACAACATTTGAACGACATACTAATCTCCTTCTACAACATTACAGTGAGTTTAAAAAGTGAAATAACTGTGTTGTTATAAGGCCTTGTAACGGTTAGGTCAATTTTAGATAAGTTGGAGCGACAAAAGTTAGCGAGTACAAACACAAATAATGGAAACTCTATGTTTAATTCCAATATGCAAATGTAGACTTCATTCATTATATACAATATTCTCTCAATGGACAATAGATATTGAAGAGGCCCATCTACACTGTAGCTTACCAAGTATCCATCATTTCAAGTTACATTAACAACTAATAAATGTTGGCTGGGTAAACCGAAAGAAAAAAAATTATCAGAAAATCAAAAAAAAAAAAATAATAATTATAATACATAATGTAATGATATCGTAAATCGCATTATATAGCGCGTTCATACTTACGTGATTTAGATATTTCCTTTGTAAAAGCACAGTCTAAAGTTTCTAAGGCAAGACGCTTATTACGCGTATTACCCAATTGGAAGTTCCTATTTATAGCATTGTTGTTTAAGAATAAAAGCATAAATAAATTGTCACTAAAATGGAATGCAGATATTCGGGAAGTAAAACTCAGCTATTAACAGAAACTGTTTACTTGCTCTGATATGTGAGAGTTTTTATTATGAAATAAATGCGCACTAAATTGATAGCCGACATTCAGGAAGTAAAAACAAGCTTTTTTCATAAACAAGTTACTTGGTTCGAGAGTTGAGGCACAGGTACTGCCAATATTGAGAAATCTTAAAGCAACCGAGTAAAGGTTGGAAATGTTTTTGTACATAAATGAGTGAAAAAATGACTGTTTCTTAAGACATTCGTTCTTAAGGGTTTACAGCGCAATAGACCAAATCGCTCTTAAGTGACCAACTTTAGTAGTCATATGTAGTTATAGCACTACTAGTTTGGTAAGAAACACGACAGTTTTTATGGTCTGAGGTTCAGATTGTTATTTTCAAATACATACTAATCCATGTCCGAATAAGACACAATGCGATAAACCGAATCGGGTTAGCTAGTCAATAGATGATTAAATAATTAGTCCTGACTTAAAGATGTATCGCTGATCATTGGCATTATTGTCAAACATGCGTAGTTATGACGTGTTATGATGATACTATTTTTGGTAAAAATAAGGTAACATACCCATGACAGTTTTAATGAACAAAAGTTATAACTAATGTTCGGATTTTTTTCATAAAAAAGACACAAACACTGACAGTACAATAGTTTATCTTTACCACCTGGGAGTTTCGTGGTTATGTAGGTTGTGTTTAAACCGTATTTGAATTCGTAGCATCAATTATATAATAAATTGGTTATGTTACACACAAAGCCTTATATGAACTACATGCTTATAACACTAATGTTTTTAATGTTATGATATATGAGACCGATAAACTTAAAATTAAAGTAACTATTTTTTTCTATTATCGATACAACTCTAAAACTAAAGCTTTACAAATTATTTCCTATCTAGATCTTAAAGTCAGTAGGCAGAACGTTTGCATTGTCAATCGATACAACTCTAAAACTAAAGCTTTACAAATTATTTCCTATCTAGATCTTAAAGTCAGTAGGCAGAACGTTTGCATTGTCAATCGATACAACTCTAAAACTAAAGCTTTACAAATTATTTCCTATCTAGATCTTACAGTCAGTAGGCAGAACGTTTGTATTATCAGAAATACACTATTGTTTAAATTTGCTGCAATTTAAAAATATGAAAAATCTCAAAATAAATTAAAATTCCCTTAAAGTATGTCCTTAGCGAAATATGGTTATATTTTAGACATTTGGATATATTTAAACCCTTGAACAAATTTTGTTTTCAAAAGTTTGGCATTGGCGCTACGAATGGGATATTGTATTCTGAAAAAACAATCTAGTGCCTGAAAATTAACAATGATATAAAATATAATTTATCTGCTGTCCGTATGCGATGGCAATCAACAAATTAAAGTTATTTGTAGATGTGGATTTAATATTTAATCTTTCTTATCCATTTGCAAGACACGAAACTTATTTCAATAGGAAGCAATTGAGTCCAACAAAAACTGTCCTACAGTTTTATGATTACAAAGTCTCAATCTCTGTATTACAAATAAATGTAATAAATTCTTTCACTCATTCTAAATTACACATTGACTATGACATCCAATAAAGGTTACCTTTGAAGCTTAATGACAGACTTCAATTTTTTTTACCCTGTACTATGCGGCAACATACCGGCTTACAGTGTATTTGATTCACAATTATGTAATGATATTAGAAATCATACATAAATAACCTCAAATATTTTCTTGTATTTCAAAATTACACTTTCAGCTATATTCTTACATAGGGGTAATTACTCAGGTCATAATCAGGTCAATGGTCAAACAAACCACCAAACCTTGTACAGTCTCCAGGCAATTATTCAATGACAGTTTGGTAATGTATGTAACCTGTCGAATTTACCTGTACAAACCATGATATTTAGTCAAAGGTTTTGTCATGCTTTTCCCTTCTGTTATTTAACAGAAGGGTATAAAAGGTCTCGTGTTTCACTAGACACACATATATCATACACACAACACCAGGCGCCATTCATCCACTCTAGAGGACACCATACATAGACAAGGACTCAGCTACTTACAAGAATAAAAGGACCAAGAACAAAGACTGCTTCAAATATCATTATTACATCATATTTTAACAGAGCCTTATCGCAATTAATATAAATTATTTTTACGGGGAAGTATACATAGACGCAAACTGCTTAGAGATAAATAGTTAACCCAGGGATATTGCAGGCCTAGGCTTATCCAGGTCCTCAAAAACTTTATTATCGTCAACACAATGATGTTGATGAGTATGATGTCTCTGTATTAAAACTATACTGGATATTATTATCGCCATAGTTTCTTGTTCCTTTCGCCTCAATATTTTCCACACGTGACGGATGAAGCTAGCTAAACAAAAGGTGCTTACCCTCCGTGAACACTTGGGCTCACTTCACTATTTCTGATCCATATACAATTTAGATAAATCGGGATTGAATTTTGAATGTTTGAAAGACAGATATTTAAAAGATTATTTTACGGTTAGTTGTTTGATTCATTCTTTTTATTTGTTTTATAAATTTTTAAATGCAATGCTTCAGCAAGTTTCGTTTACAATTACAATTTATCATTCAAACGTTCTGGTATCGTTCTGTCCAATAGTAAGATTGTTCACAATATTATTAGTTACAAAGTCTGTTGGTGACCAATTATGGTTAATACAGGGTCAGTAAATTTGCCCTCGCCTGATATGGAAT
The DNA here is from genome assembly GCA_021292105.1 of Anadara kagoshimensis. Lineage (NCBI taxonomy): Eukaryota > Metazoa > Mollusca > Bivalvia > Arcoida > Arcidae > Anadara > Anadara kagoshimensis. Next base: position 29,622,724 of record CM037874.1, on the reverse strand, counting down.
TTACTGACCCTGTATAAACCATATTAGGTCACCAACAGACTGTGTAACGATTATATCCTACCGATCACCCTGCAGAACTACCGTGAATATTTGTAACCAAATAATTACACGAATACGGAGATCGGAGTGTAGTTGTTCAACTTCAGGATGAGACACTGCTGTATGTTTTAGTAACCTATAGCTGTCCCAAAACAAACCAAAATTAATCCTTTATATACCTTATTATTTAACTAAAACACTGTGTAACGATTATATCATACCGATCACATCAATTAATCATTTACAAAACCAATTTGAATGTATCCACACAGCGACATGTGACTGGTGACTGAGTTAGAAATACCGTCGCGTCGTTTGGCATTCTGTCTGACAAAATATTGAAAATAATAATGAATTTGACTTACTAGGAACTTCCGTCAAAGAAATCAATTGCACTTTCATCCATGGAAATCAAATATTTTGTTTCAATATCACAACATCTTTACTAGTGTCCGTATTTGCCGTAAATATTTTTGATAAACATGACGTGTTTACTACAAGGCGGGCGCCATTGAAGTTGATCAAGGAAAGTAACTCTCATACTGACTAGATATGAACAGGCCTAACACTACATGAATTATATAAGGTCACCACGTGATCGGCATCGTCGAATGAAATTCACAGAAACTAGTGAGAGGTAGGAATGTATATACATAACACGAACACTATTTATGTTATTTTAGGCGATTACTCTATAAAGATATGACAAGAAAAGTAAGTGTAATTTTACTAAAATATATTTTGGGAATATGGTTCTTCGAATAACAAAAAACGCGATTATTAAGCAAATTGAAAAGATTTAAATTTCATATTTTATAGACCTTTTAAAGCTTAAATATAGAATAAAACATCGACACTTATCACCTAATGGCGTCATTTTACTTCTAATAATCGACATATATAAGTGAAAGGATCGAAACAATAAGGAACGCATAAACAAATAAAAGGATTCATATTTTATTATGCGCATATCAGTAAGATGGGCGATAATTGAATATTTACGCAATTGTTTCCTCTTCTGAGAAATTATTTGTGATTAAAAAAGCTTACCTTACCCGAGATTCATAGCCATTTCCCCTTAACATTTCCCATCGAAACCGTCCCACCCAGGTGTGGGGAAACAAAAATAGTTTAGTTAAGAACAGAACATTCTCAATGGGCAAATGTTTATTTTGTTTATGCAGACGACAAAATATTATTTAAACAATTAAACGCGTGAACAAAATCCCCATATACAACTCTAACAAGTACAATAGAGTACTGGTTGATCTGTCTTGGGTATGGTATGTATGTATGTATGTATAATGAATCCTTGAGTCCCTAACATGGGAACTATTCTCTACTCACCAAAAGTATTCGTTGCGGTCTGCATTGACGTTTTTTTCGTCTGTGCAGGGCAATATATATGGCCTTTCCAGGGAAATTCCTTTTCAAAACATCCCGCTTCCTTTCCCAATTAAAAAAAATCACAGTGCTCCATTTTAATACATCTAATTTATGATTTTCACCTATTTACAATTGTTCAAAACATAAGTTGGTATTTACTCTTTATTTATGTATAAACCGACAAAAGCCCGTAAAATAAGACAAAAATGACAAATGCTACAGTTATAGATGATAAGTCATTTTTTGTACACCATCTTATTTAGACAATACTGATTTAATAATATGTGTACATGTATGTAATAATTGGATGATTTTCCACATGTGTTTCTAAATTTTGTTCATAATCATGAAGATCAAATAAAAATATTTTTAAAAAAAGAGCGTTGGTAAATCTGCAGAGAAAAGACTTTTTCCAAATCTTCCAATTTAACATACATATAAAGATGGCGTTCTATCTATTAATAATTCTAATTTGGATATTATGTGAATGCCACCTATCTTGAGGTTGAAATAACATACTTTTTTTAAGTTCTGCTTCAAATTTAGACTTTTACCTCAATTTAAATACCAACGAAAGGCTATCACGCTATCCAAGAGCTTGTTCTCACAATGGAAACTTAATACAAAGAAGCACACTGCTTACAAATAAATTGTTAATGCAATGATATTGCAGGTCTAGGCTAATCAACGCCCTCAAAAAAGTCTTATGACCGTCATTACAATATTGTTAAGTATGTTGCCACTGTATCTGAAATGACCCTGGATATATTTGACGTCGAATAGTTCCATGTTCCATTTACTCCAAATTTTGATTACACACGTGCCGAATGTAGCTAGATAAACAAAGAGTGCTTACTCTTTCGGATAACCCGACTTTACTTGCCAACTTCAATGTTTTCAATTTGGGATTTAGGTTTGGATATGGTTTAAAAACGACTTAATCATCAAACAAAAAGGCATTCGATACCCAAAGAAATAAACAACCTACGGATATGGGGCAGCTATTTTGTTTACCAGTTTACAGTACCCCGGGAATGTGTATTGCCAATATTAATATTCAAACGCAGTGATGCTCTCAAAATGATAAATATGTGTGTGTGTGTGTGTGTGTGTGTGTGTGTGTGTGTGTGTGCTATTCCTACACTCCCTCACTATTACTATACTGGATTCATTATAAGCATAAATGTAACTATTAAAATTATTATTACGTATATTATTAAAGCTGTTATTTATAACGATATTATTATCGTTCTATTATATATGTTACCCTCCTTACGCTAGTTTAAAAAATTTAGAGTTACACTTATTGATGAATGGTCTGATCTATAGCTAATACCAATGTCTTTGTCAGTCAAGAATAGCTGAAGAAAGTGGTTTAATCTTGTTTTATATTTGAACCCCTTCAAATAACCCTATAAAACTCTAGATTAAGTTCTCTCCATACATTTATTAAATCTAACACGGGTTTAAGTAGTTGATCATGTGTCCTTTAATTATTTTTCTTTTATAATTCAGGTTATCTTTTTGATAATCAAGTGGAACATTAACATCCCCCCTATAATAATAGATGAGTTACCTATAAATCACACTTATCAATAACACTGTGTTAGACCATACAACTGTTTAAAGGGTCTTTAAAAGCCTAGGCGTGCGATATTTCTGAGTCATCATATTTTTGCATGCAACCTGCTTCGTTGTACAAAGTCCCTGTAGTTGGAACAAGCTTTACCATACAGTATTATTTGGGAAACAAATACACCATATGCATGAGACGCAGGTATATTGCTGCATAGAAAAGGATAGTTGACAATAGAAAAATTGAAGTCATAAAATTTCAAATGTAGCCTTTCGTGGGCTTCATAATTTAGGTAAAAGTAAATATGAAATATGAAGCAGAACTTGAGGAATCAGTAGTTTATTTTATTTAAAAGCTCACTAGGGTAGATGTCATTTACATGCCACACAAATTGAGGATTGTTAAGAGACACAACGACATCTATATATCTGTGTGTGGAGTTGAATGATTAAGCAACAGTCTTCTCTCCAGATTGAACAAGGTTTTGCATAAATAAATTCTGCTTTATAACAAAAAAAAAAAAAAACAAATCAGCAAGCAATGGTGCACAGTTTGTGCATATTGGTATACCGATTGTTTGCTGGAAAAGCTGGAAAATTATATCAAACTCAAAAAAATATGTTATCTATGAAAAACTCCAACATTTTGTTGATGGTATCTTCAGTATATGTTTGTTTCGAACCCGTATGATGCTTGACAAAATAACCAGAATCCTTGTTCAGCACTAGATATTTGTATCTTGGCTTACCGTTTTTGTAAAAAAAAATGACAATTGAATAATTTCTTTCGGAATGAATGATAGTGGTGTAGTTTGTAGAAAAATATAATGTTTTTTATACTTTTTACACGATATAAAGTATTAGAAGCAAGATGTTCAAGTAATTTTAAAAAAATTTAAGAATTTACATTTTGCTGATGCCAGATATACAATTGATTTCATTTTCATAAGACCATCTTTGACGACTGTCAAAATTTGTGTAATAGTTAGTGATAATGATTTAGTAGTACATTTAGATAAATATCTGAGTTTTAAATGTATAGACGAGACTTAAATAAAATAAATGCATACAATATCGTTACATGTGCTTTTATTTTTAACAGTAGATAAACCCGTTTGTCAGGTACAGTTGATTTAAATTGTGTTTAAAAGACAATACGCAAAACTCAACAACAAGTCCTTGATAGCGCAGTTAACTCTTATGTGCCAATTTTTTTAAAAAACTGTTATAAGAGAATATGCTTTTACAATGCAAATTGATATGAAGTCAACAGTAGGTATGAAGGTAACTCATTGAGTCATATACATCATAAGTTTTAATCGCAATTGTGTTTGTTTACTCTGCAGAGAGATTATGATCATATCTTTGTATATTAACCAAGAGTTGTCAATTTCATTGAAAGGACATTATGAGTCAGTTTGGCAGACAGGCAATATGGGACAAGTATATGTCCGTTTTGCATCAAGAGGGTTAACACAGTTCCAGAAAACTCCTTCATTAACCTTATCCGGCCCTCGGCAAAGACAGGACCCTAGTGTTAATAAACCTTGTCCTTCACTTCACAGTTTCTTGTTCCGTAACTATTTCAGAGTATTGATACAATTACAGTGACACTTGATAAACAGCTGATAATGTGATTATAGTACTTTTGATGAGAAATGTCGAGGTGTAGACTATAGGTAAAACATATGACATCATAGACTTCACCTTACATGAACTATAGCATAAAATTTGAAAAGTATTTCCAGGGTCAATAAATCACAGTATGTAGTTTAACATGTTAAAACTCTAATCTCATTAATAGAATGCAGATTATATTTCTTAATTAGAACTCTGTTTAAGTAACCGTTGCATGGTTAAAACCCTGCACCAAGTAGAATAAAAATCAATATAGAACGATAAAACATTAGCATATTGCGGCGGTCGAGTTGTCTCAAGGGAGCGCTTCTAGATCACAAAGTTTCTACATATCCAATTAGTGTACTTTTTGGCCAGATTTGTTTATTTTCTCCGGGCATCTCGGTTTCCTGCATCATTTCCATCGTACAGCAATTTACTTATGAACTCAAACTATAATAATAAGAATATTGTTTTTTAACAGTAACGGAATTTAAGATAGATGCATACCTTACAAATCGCTTGAAACCCTATATTGAATTGTTTATATGTTTTACATGGCATAAGCCATTCAACGTGCCAACATTTCAGCGTAGGTTTTCGAGTTACTTAAGGAGTTCTGAAGCGCCACCTGGTGGCCATTTTCACGACATAACTGATCAAAGTATTGCCACTGTTATTAACAAATAAGGTTTAACAATTTTTTTGCCATGCTTAGAAACCAAAAGTGCCTTGGATTTAAAATTTACCATTGTGTCGAAGATTATTTTGACCAATGGGATTTTACTTCCTGTCACGCGGTAATTTTCTACAGTACCACCTATCAAGAGAGAACATTAAAATTCCGGAAAACTAAAAGAAACATCCTTCCGTTAATTTGTAGATTATAAAAAAAACTAAGTTAAATACAATCCCTGTTTTTGTTTGGTGTTAACAAATAAACAAAGACACTGATCGTTAGCTATTTGGCTTTGCAAAACACAGCCAATTTTAAAGATCATATGGTCTGTACCCATAGCAACCGTTACCCAACACAGATGAATTAAAGTGAAATTTGTATACATTGAAGAAGCGTTCTGGATTCCAGGCCTCCGAAATGAAGCGCAAATACAAAAGTATAGTCAAACTTCTTAAATTTGACACCAAGAATAATTAATTACACAGTATGTTTATTGAAGAATCGTCAGTTTGCGTCATAATACCTGTTTTCAAATTCACCGAAAAAACCATATCAAGCAACATTTAAAACACATTACTTCAAATTTTTAAGGTGAACTAAGACCTTACAATTATTTAGAATTGTACCCTCAACAGTGTAGATCTATCCAATTTCCGTTAAAATATACATTTTGTTCTTTTAAATAATACATTAAATTGATATTGTGAATTATAAACTTTTGTGAATGGAGAAAATTATTTTAAATGATAAACATAACAACGTTGCCGCCATAATTTTGTAGGCGCCGAAGACAGCATATCCGTGACTTCATAGTTAAAAAAGACGTCGAATCAGACATCGTAAACGTACGCACAAAACGACGACGTCAAAATGGTATGGATCTACCTTAATACATTGTTCCATGCCAACAAGATACTGTTATCGAGCTATGTGATAATTTTAACGTTACTTACATTTTCTCTGCTGAGAATAAAAAAAGGATTTGAAAAAATAGACCACGTGAACGTAAGAAAGGATCAACAACAATTTTAATATTCTCTGGTTTAATTGGGGATGTCCATCTAGTCAAATTTAAAACAATAGTATGAAACAGAGTTCACTTCATCACAACTTAATAGACACTGCTAGCACTGCAGTTTAAACGGTTCTATTAAAGATAGATCATACTGATATTAAATGTATTCTGAACACTGTCGAATAATAAGCCGCTAGAAAAACAGAAACCATTTAAAGAGTACCTGTAACGAAAATTTTTTATTGCATATTTTTGTTAAATACCGTTTTAATATCACAATATCGAAAACCGCATCAAAATTGATGAAAAAATAAGAAAGTTATAGCGGTTTGAAGGCCTTGAATTAGGCCTTTTCTGGGTAGCTGTAAGTGAAACGACCCATATATAGGCTGATCCGTGTGTGACGTCATTTGAGTAACCTTTGTAGTAACTAACATCGTGGACAGTACTAACAATGCTGATGTAGCTACGTATAATATGATGAATGGACAATAATTTAACGACTCTGACGTACACCTGTATATGTTATATGATTCGTAATTATTTTGGGAAGAAATAGAAAAACTTACAATTGATAAAATTGGCGTTCAGTTGTATTTATTCCATTCAGAAACAGACCGCGAAAATGCAATCAAACTGAGTTCTGAATGTCAGCCTAGACATAACCAAATACATGAGACGAGTATTATTTATTAAATATACGAAAATTAATTGTCACTTGTTAAAATTTTAGAATAATTTAAATTTTAATATTAAATCATAGAGAACCTGTTACAGACAGCACATCCTGCAAAATTTTCAACCAAACATCGGTAAAACGTGGCACCGGCTTCAAATACAACACAGGCAGTCGTTCACGCAATTAAATATTCTTTACTAAGTTAACTTATTGACAAAAATTCAGTATAAAATGCTAATAAATAAATAAATAAATAAATAAATAATAAATAAATAAATTTGATGTTCACAAGTTTAAGTCCGAAAAGAGCCCAGCAAAGGCCAAATTTTCCCGATCATGATGAAAACGAAAACTAGAAACTTGATTAAAGTAAATGCTGTAATTAAATTCATACATGCCTTTAAAAATACCCGTCTGGTCGCCAGCGTTCATATAATATAAGTCAAATATCAAAACCTATCAAGTTTCTACCATCCTGGACCGGCTTATGATGTACCATTATTTATTTATTTATTAAAAATTTACAAATTATTTATTTATTTATTTATTAAAAGCACAAATTATTTTATAAATTAATTAATTTATTTATTTATTAAAACATTAAAAATTAAATGACCAGTGGTAAAATTTTATTTAAAATGTTATTTTTTAAAATTAAATAATATTGTCAGTTACCAGTCTATTCATACTCCCGTAACTCTAGTTTTTTATACATGATTATCTTTTCACAATCAGTTTACCTATGTGAAATTCTAAATCCAGGACAACATCAAACGATTCAGATAGTATATTTACGGGTGTCATAAAATTACTCTATCCGAACACCTGTCAATCAATTTTTTAATTGTAAAAATACATTCTGTTGGTTAAAGGTACAGGTCTCAATTTAAGGAATGTCTAATAAACAAACTTTTTATCAAGGTGGACTAATAATAATTTACTTAATTATTGATAGGTGTCATTCGGATGTAAATTCCAATTAATCAAATGAATTTATCGTGAAATATAATTTTTTAGCTAGTCCATTATATAAGTAATGTTGAAAATAGTATTCTGTGTTGTCTGCTTACTTAAATGACGTCACTGCACGGGGTCTCCAAACCGAGCTTTTTGATTTGGATTAACGGGAGGTGTATTACAAACTCGCCGATGTCTCCCTTAATTCGGCATGGATTTTTATGAAATTTTCGCATTAAGTCATATTTCAGTATGGAGAATAACATATGTAAAAATCAAAAAATCGTTACAGGTACTCTTTAAGAAGACTCTGCATGCTATTACCGACTTGTATTCCCCTTGTTTTCGTTTTCTTGGTTTTGAAGGATATACCGAGTGCATATTGTTTTTAACTACGAATGCTTTGCTTCTTATATATAACAATAGTTCCTTGTCTTTGAACATTCATTTTAAATATTTCTACTAACTTTTTTCGAGTATTAAATATATGCGACCTCTAAGTCAACTCACTTCTCTGATAGAAGTTCACGTTTATAACTGAATTTGTCAGCATAAAAGTTAAGTTATTTTGCTTTGGGATTGTGGTTTGGACATTGATCGGTATGTTTGTTTTTGATTGATAACAATAGTTTAACACCCAGGAAGCATTCGAGAGGAATCCGTGCCGTTGAGTTTTATTTATTCTTTATTTTTTTGTTTTCTTTTTCTTGATTGTGATAGATGTAACCAAGTACACGGTTTTTGCAGTTACGAAGTTTATTTCTAATAGATAATAATAGTTCAGTCATACTTCGCCCTTTTTAGATATGTAATGATCTTAGCTTATATTTATTTCGATTAAGTTTCAATCATACTTCGCCAATTGAGATCTGAAATTATCTTAGTTCATTATCATTTCGGTTTGGTTTCTTTGAACACCCATTGTAAATATTTAGATTAGTTTTAAACAAGAATCAAATATATGTGACCTCAAAGTGTTTGTATTATGTTACCAGAACGTACTAATAGATGCCGTTGTTGTAAAACTGGGTTTTTTAATTACTGAGAAATTTAACTTCCTGTTTCACATTTAAAATAATAGGAATTAGACTGCCATCAAGAATTTACCTTGAATGTATATGATACACCATAGATTCATGTTTCTGTAAGTCTTAATTTCGATTTCACGCGTGCTGAATGTAACTAACTAAAGAAAAAGCGCCTTCCATTCCAGAGCACAAGACCTCACTTCTCTGGTAGAAGTTCGCGTTTATAACTTAATTTGTCAGCATAAGAGTTATTTTGCGTAAGGATTGTGTTTGGAAATGAATTGGTATGTTTGTTTTTGATTGATAAAAATAGTTTAACACCGAGAAACCATTCAAAAAGAATCAGTACGCTACGATATCATTTACTTTTATTAATTCTTGTTTTAGTTTCTCGATTGTAATGGATGTAACCGAGTACATGTTTTTTCCAGTTATGAAGTTTATTTCTAATAGATAATTATAGTTCAAACATACTTCGCCCTTTTTAGATATGTAATGATCTTAGCTTATATTTATTTCGATTAAGTTTCAATCATACTTCGCCAATTGAGATCTGTAATGATCTTAGTCCATTATTATTTCGATCTGAAATTATCTTACTTTGTATTTCCTAAGGTTTAGTTTCTTTGAACACCATTTTAAATACTTCGATTAGTTTTTAACCAGCTTTAAATATATGTGACCTGAAAGTATATGTATTATGTGACATGCACATACCAATATTGCGATGTTATTAATATTATTTAAATACGTTTACCGTCCTGTTTAACATTTGAAATAACACGAATTACATCGACGGATGCCATTTACGGCCAAAGAATAGCCAATAACACATTTTAAGGACAACCCAGAAAGTATAAGAGTTTAAGAGTTTTTGTCTTTTCTGCAAGTTATTACCTCAATTCAATATGCTAGTATTAATACACTGTGGTAGAATTTGCTTCAACGATGGGGATTTGGTACAATGAAGCAAGCCACGCTGCTTATAGATACATTGTTGACACAGGGATATTGCAAGCCCAGACTTATCAAGGACCTCAAAAAATTTGATGACCGTTATAACAAAATTAACCTTAATATATATGACATACCATAGTTCCATGTTCCTATAATTCTTAATTTCGATTTCACGAGTGCTGAATGTAACTAACTAAACAAAAAGTGCTTACCATTCCGGAGCATACGGTCTCACTTCACGTTTATAACTAAATTTGTTAGCATAAAAGTTACTTTGCTTTGGGATTGTGGTTTGGACATTGATTGGTATGTTTGTTTTTGGTTGATAACAATAGTTTAGACATTGATCGGTATGTTTGTTTTTGATTGGTAACACACAGGAAGCATTCAAGAGCAATCAGTACGCTAGCGATAACTTTTACTTATTCTTGTTTTAGTTTTCTTGATTGTAATGGATGTAACCGAGTACATGTTTTTTTGTAGTTATGTAGTTTATTTCTAATAGATAATAATAGTTCAATTATGCTTCGCCATTTACAGATCTGTAATGATCTTACTTTATATTTATTTCGATTTAGTTTCTTTAAACACCCGAGCACAAGGTATTTTTCAGTAAAGAGTGATTTGCCTCTAATATATTACAATAGTTCAATCATTTTTTGATTGAGATCTGCAATGGTCTTTGTTTTTTATTGTTTCGGTTTAGTTTCTTTAAACACCCATTGTAAATATTTTTAATTAGTTTTAAAAAATTTCAAATATATGTGACCTTAAAGTGTATGTATTATATTACCTAAACGTAACAATACATGTCGTTGTTGTAAAACGGTTTTATTAAATACTAAGAAATTTAACGTCCTGTTTCACATTAAAAATAATAGGAATTATATCAATAGTTGTTACTAAATATAGATGATATAAATGACACACCACTGACATATAGCCAATAACATATTCGTAAAACAAACCAAAGACAAGAACGTTTAAAAGTTTCTTCAATTTAGTAAACTCACTTCAACACGCTAATATTAATACAATATTGTAGAACTTGTTCCTACAACGGAGATTTATACAAAGAAGCAAGCTGCTTACAGAAAAAATTGTTGACAAGGGAATATTGCAAGAACAGAACAGACTAATAAAGGACCTTAAAACGTTTGATGACCGTCATAAAAAATTTACCCTGAATGTTTATTTCTAATAGATAATAATAGTTCAATCATGCTGCGCACGTTTGAGATCTTCAATGATCTTAGTTTATATTTATTTCGATTCAGTTTCCTTAAACACCCGAGTACAAGTTTTTTTCAGTAAAGAGTGATTTGCTTCTAATATATAAGAATAATTCAATCATACTTCGCCCTTTGAGATCTGCAATGATCTTAGTTCATTATTATTTCGGTTTAGTTTTTTGAATACCCATTGTAAGTATTTCGATTGTTTTAAAGAAGATTCAAATATATGTGACCTCAAAGTGTATTCATTCTGTTACCTGAACGTACCAATACATGCCGTTGTTGTAAAACTGGGTTTTTAAATACTAAGAAATTTAACTTCCTGTTTCACATTTAACACAATATGAATTATAATGGCAAATAGCCAATAACATATTTGTAGAACAAACCAGAGACAAAAACGTTTAAGAGTTTCTGTGTTATCTGCAATTTTGTAAACTCACTTCAACATGTTAGTATTAATAAAATATTGTAGAACTTGTTCCTACAACGGGGACTTTATACAAAGAAGCAAGCTTCTTACAATAAAATTGCTGACAAGGGAATATTGAAAGCCCGGGCTTATTAAGAAGTTTAAGTTTAATAATAGACATGGCAATATTACCCTGAATATATTTGACGTACGATAGTTCAATTAACCTTTTTTCTCAATTTCGATTTCACGCGTGCTGTATGTAGCTAACTAAACATAGAGTACTTACCCTTCCGGAACACCTGGTCTCACTTCCTTGGTAGAAATTTACATGTATAACGTTATTTGCAAGTTTTAAAGTTTTACTTTGTTTTATGATTGTGGTCTGGACATGGATGGGTATGTTTGATTTTGAATGATAACAATAATTCAATACCCATTAAGCATTCAAGAAAAATCGTTGACTTTTATATCATTATTGCTGTAAATAGACTAAAGTTTCTGAATAAGGCTTTGTTTTTTTTTTTTTTTTTTTTTTTTTTTTTTTTTTTTTGTACATGCAGATGTATTTGTGAGAATAAAGTTATTATCATCATTTGAAATTTCTAATTGTAAAAATTTTCCAATATCATCTTTTGTTTCATTTACTATATTTAAATGGTTACACCCTTTCTCTTAGACTTTCTATGTGAGAAATATATTTTCCCTCCTCACTCATTACGCAATGACTTTTCAAACTGGTGTGTAGAATGACATTCTTGTAGAAAAAAGATATAATTTTGATAATGTTTTCTAAACCAGTAAAATAGACTTTGCCTCATAAAAGTGTCATCCAACCCATTCACATTTAAAAGATATTAACGGAAAGTTGTAACTCATGTTATATTAGGTAGACTTTTACAAGCATACATGTTCCAATGATATTGGAGCCAATACAAACTAATAACAAGGAAGTAAATATATACAAAAGATGTTAAACAAAGGAAAAACAAAAAGTAGCAGAGCGTATGCATGTAGAATAAGGACCTTAATTCCCTTGTGTATGGTGTTTTATAAAGGACATTTATTTTGCATTTTGCATTTAATGAATATTCGATTATATTGCAAACACATTTCATATAATATTATTTCACTTATACGATCCATACATATACACAGATAAACACATTTTATACATTGGTTAACAGCACTGACCCGTCCGCTTGACCCTTCATTAGAAACATTCACGTAAGAGAATCCACCCAACACACTGGTAGTAAGTAAAGTGTCCACAGTCAATGCATAAATTATGTAGTCGATAGAAACATCCGCTTAACTCATGGCCGCACACAACGCATTGGTCAGTTTTTAATACGAAAAATTAAATTAAAGGTCGAGCAAACAGGTCAAAACCGTTGATTGTTATAGTTCAAATACATAATAAACGTGATTAATTAATTAATTAATTGTTAGAGAGAGACAATGTGTGTGTGTGTTTTGTGTGTCTAGTACGCGGGTATAGCAGATGGCTGAAAAGATTTTATGAAAGTCAACGCTACAACATAGAACAAGGACTTTACTTGTCTATATAATAATGATCCTAATAATGATCTTAGTATCACCACTGTATATTTAACCAAAAATTCAAAACGAATTTACGTGTCTTCAATGTACATTTATCACATTGGAGAGAGAGAGAGAGAGAGAGAGAGAGAGAGAGAGAGAGAGAGAGAGATACGACCAAAAAAGAACACATTTTAAGGACAACCCAGAGGTTATACGAGTTTAAGTCTTTTTGCAATTTATTACCTCACTTCGATATGTTAGTATTAATAAGAAATTAAGAAGCAATAGTTGCTCCTATCCATATTTCGCCATACCCACGACTAAAATATTTTAAGTGTGAAAATATTACTTTATCACCCACTATAAATATATAAGGTTTATGTATTCTTATTCTTTTTGGACAGAAACTACTTATGTCAAATAAATGTGTTTCTTCGTGAAATATTATAAAAGAATCATTATTTGTTTAATTATAGCAACAGATTTAAAGGATTGACGATTATGCTAATTTAAAATATGGGCGGAAGTTCAATGCTGTGTTGCAAAATTTTGCTTGTGGTTGCCTTGATTGGTGTGACTGAACAGGTAAGTCCATACTTAATCATAAACGGATATTTTATAACATTTTCGTAGTCACGTTTTATAGAGATTTATACATCCTCCCTTAATTGGTTAAAGGCAAATTATATCAATATCAATTAATAATAGTATGACAGATAGTTTTGGGTTAAGGCCATATACAATGATGCAAAATGAATGACTAGAATGAATCATGCTGTAAATTTAATTATGTGAAAATTACTCTAATGACTGCATATCCATACAATTTGCGAACGTAAAAAATTTCGCTACATGAGTTATTTAGTGGAAAACATTTCCAATTTTTGATACTTTCATAAAAAACAGAAAAATTATTTTCATACCTATAATAGAAAAAATAACCACGAATTGCATTTTTAAGGAATTTAATAACGGTTAATTACTGTAACTAATCATGTTATAGCTCACCTGGTCAAAGATCACGAGAGCTATGGCATAGCGCACCGTGTGAATGTTTGTAGTTACCACCTATTTACCACTTCTTCTCTCAAACTGCTGTACAGATTTCAATGAATCTGGATCAGATGTATCCATGGGCCGGTGCAATTCACATTTCTTCGTGCCATTGTCATGGCTACTAAAAGCATATGAAGGTGTCCTAGGAGTGCTATATTCTTCTCCGAAAAAAACGGATGTAATATTTGGCTTCTCTAGGGTCTTAAGCCTGTAGATGGTTCATTTCTTGCAATTCAGACAAAAATTGGGTAACGCGTTTCAGCGTCCAATTTTGAAAAATTGTACATAAAGCTTCAAATTGTTATAACTAGATAAGATAATGATATGGGATTTTCAGTTTTGACATATACGTCGTAATGCGATCAAGGCAATGACCTAATTTTATACCTTTGTAATTTTGTTTATAATTTTTAAAACTTAAAACTTTTTTATGGACATATATGGTGGATTATTGTAGGCATTAATGTAACATCATTTTGATATAATATATGAATGAAGATAATACATCAAGCTCAATGAAGCGAAAGAATACTGAATTGGTAAATTATCTCGAAAACTTTAAACTTTAAACTTATTGTATTGGCATCAGTAGTAAAATATTGTAGATATTTATGCAACGATGATTTCGATATATAGATGAAGGTCAAGGTCAAAGAAACGAAAGAATACTGACACGGTTAATAATTATATAATCTGTGTTAAGGATTTTATGCTCTCTTAATTTTTTTCAACTCGTCATTATTTGTCTGATGAGCGTATTAGGCCCATTGGGCCTCATGTTTCTTTTGTAGACTTGTTTCCAAAGAGATTTAAAGCTAACGTCTTTCTTTTGTCCTACGTCAAACACAAATGGTGTACCGGCCGGTGGAATTTGTTGCAAATCTAACCATGAAACCTGCACGTATTCAAACGCTGTAGCAATCTGTAAGGCTGAAGGGTGGAATATACTTGGTAAGAGAGTTTAGCAATTTGTGTGTGTGGAGTAATTTATATACAGATCGTTTTAAATAAAGTAACATAACGATGTGTAAGCCAGGTTATATTTTCATGGGCGTCATGGATATATTTCATTTATTATATATTCAAATTATTTTTATTATTAAACCGGTCCTATTCCGCAAATGTTTTATTAATATACAGTACAGACCTGTCAAAAGTTTAACACTATGCTAACGAAAAGGAGACAAAACTAGGCTGTGGAGTGGCTGAAGAACGGAAAACGGAAAACGGGAGACATATCAGCTGCTATCGATATATAGCTGACGAGGGGCTGAAATGATTCGCCAAATCGACACTTATTCGTTAGCTAAGTGTTAAACCTTCGACAGGCCTGTACTGTATGTCATTTTGTAAGTGGAGGAGTTGCTCCATACTTTCAGTTAAACAATAAACAATATTAAACAATCTAAAAATTGATTGAAATAAAATACTTTTTTAATTTTACTATCATGCAAGTTTGGACCCTGTAAACATTTCTCAATTGATATCACTAATTTAATGGTTTAATTTTGTTTTCAGATAACAAATACGAACTATTAAGCAGAGAAAAAAGGGCTATTGGTGTTGGTGCGGTGGTATCGGGTATTGGAATGATAACGATGGTAATAGAAGCAGTAGTTGCTATTGTTGAAGCTGTGACAGCCTTCGTGTCATGGATAGTAGGGTTGCTGACAACAAAACGTAAGTAAAACACCATCAATAATATAAATTATAAGAAATCGAAAAACCAATTACCAATCAAATATATCAACATATCTTAAAACGTTGTGTTAAAGGTTACCTTGTCTTAACATATTATTATTATTGTACCCCGCAAACAAGTTTGAGGAAGCATATAAGAATCACCGTGTCTGTCTGTATGTCCTTGTAAAATCGATTACGGGCCATACCTCATAACTGCTTTAGACGACAATTATAAGACTAAACATCAATAATCTTCATGGTCCAAAGGTGTGTCATGACCCTGAATCAAGGTCACATAGTTACGGTCAAGGTCGTGGGAAAACATTAAATGTTGGGTAGGGGGTATTTGGCTTTCAAGAGACAGTTCTAGTATTCATCGTTTTATGTTAAGAACAAAGAAAGAGGGTATAAACGCAATGCAAAATATGTGAAACGGATTATCTGTAACTGAAGAATATGCAATAGCCAACACAATCTAGAACATGGTAAAATACAAGTAAATTGTCGAAAATGTTTAACAAAGAACATGAAGAAGACACACATGTTAACAGATTATATGTCCACTGTGGGCAGACATATTCGAGAGTCTGATACGTTTATATGTTTACATGTCATTAACTTGGACAAATAAAAATTATGTCATATAACACTTCACAATGAGATTTACAGGGTTTTATTTTATTACTTGGTTGGTTTTTAATTATAGCTTCTTACTCTCCCATGTATAATAAATCCATGATATATTTTATTTACATTTAAATCAATTCTATGATTTAGCAGAATTTGTGAAAACTTTTTGCGTTTTGGAGTGGGGATAAAGTTAAACATTTCGAAGCATTTCGTTTTTTCCAGTACATGATTAGTAGTAACTTCAAACAAAGAGCCATTTTCTGCAGGAACCAGATTATTCGAGTATATTTTTAAAATCATGTTTGAAGCTCTTTTTTAGATATTCTATTAAATCGTAAAAATGATATATAAAATTATGCAATGAAATTCTCGACCCAAAAATTTTAAAAATCGTTTCTATTGAAACGAACTGAAATGTCCCAGTTACTATGTATTTATGTATATCAAAATATGACCAAGCCTTCAAACGTCAAAATATAAACAACAGACTGACACAGTTTTCATGACGTCATTAGGCGCAGCCGCTACGTAAATGATGTCACTGTTGCGTTCCACCTACCATTACATCATAGGATGTAGCAAACCCTTGGGGAAGTTTTTCTTTGACTATACCAATTCCTTCTCTGTTTACTTTTACGGTATCCCCAACACCAAAAACAGTCATTTTGGTCTTACGTAGTAAAAGTTGTAAAAAAAGAAGTACATGAATGGAGTCAGAATATTTTCTCACGCTTTAAACCAATTAGAAGCTCGAGAACTGATTACGTCGCAATCAAGTAATATTACATCGGTACCTGTGTAATATAAAAAATAGTATTCCATCAATAAACAGGAGAGTTATGTGATATATTTTCGTAAGTCATCGTCCATATTAATTCTTATTAATGGTTATTCCAATATTTTTTAACATCAAAAATGTATAGTTTTACAGTATTGTTGATAAGTTTCATGTCTCTGTGTCCAGGATTGCCCTGGATATATGTTACGTCCCATAGTTCCATGTTCTGTTCACACAATTTTGATAACACACGTGGCAGGTGAGATAGCTAAACAGGAGGTGCTTATCATTTCGGAGAAAACCCGGTCTCACTTCCCTGGTGGTACTGAAAAACCTTCTATATCACCATTGGTAATACTAAGAACAAAACCAATTTTCAAATTACAATTATTTATTGCTTGTTAATACCTATAGGGTAATGGTTGATGATGTTGGACATTTTTGTAACTTTGCTTATGAATGTATGAAAAATTGATGATGATGATGATGATGATGATGATGATATCATTTATATTACAGAGAATGTCAATCTTTTACTTGAGGACAGAATTTCAGACTTGTCATGAATTCTGTTAAAGAGTACGCCAGACGTTGGGCTAAATTAGAAGATTTTGAGCTTGATACCTTATCCGACTGGATAAAGGTCGTGAGATCTTTCGTTAAAGCTAGGATTGCCAAACTTAAGGGGTCCATGAGTACTAAACCGTCTTCAGTACTTATAGATCCAGAAATCAAGGCAATTCTAACAGACATACACAACAAATATCTTGTTGTCCCAGCTGATAAGGCTTCCAACAACATTATTCTCGTTTGTAAGAAATTCTACCTTGAATGTCTTATTAAGGAGCTTGGTTTAGATGGTATACCAATTAAGCCTGCATATACTATAACTAATTTAACCAAAGATGAAGTTCTTTCCAACCATAGGGGAGTTCTCGAGTCTTTCGGTATCAATCTTAAAGAGGAAGATCTTGATTTTCCATACTTATATTGGATTCCTAAATTCCATAAAAATCCATACAAGGAAAGATATATAGCAGGCTCATCAAAATGTACTACTAAATCATTATCGGTAACTCTAACACAAATTTTGACAATCGTCATAGATGGTCTTCAGTCTTATTCAGAAAAAGTATATTCTACATCTGGAATCAACCAAATGTGGATTCTCAAAAATTCTAAAGAATTACTTGAACATCTTGCTTCTAATATTTTATCTCATGTAAAAAGTATAAAAAACATTTGATTTTTCTACACTTTACACCACTATCCCTCATTCTAAACTGAAAGAACGTCTGAAAGAAATTATTCCTTTGTCTTTCTTTTACAAAAAACGGTAAGACAAGATACAAATATCTGGTGCTGAACAGGGATTCTGGTTATTTTGTCAAGCATCATACGGATTCCAAACAAAAATTTACTGAAGATACCATCAACAAAATGTTGGAGTTTTTGATAGATAACATATTTGTTGTGTTTGGTAATATAGTTTTTCAGCAAACAATCGGTATACCAATGGGTACAAACTGTGCACCATTGCTTGCTGATTTGTTTCTGTATTCTTATGAAGCAGAATTTATGCAGAACCTTGTTAAATCTGGAGAGAAGACTGTCGCCAAATCCTTTAACTCAACATACAGATATATAGATGACGTTCTGTCTCTTAACAATCCTAAATTTGGAGACTATGCAAATGCCATCTATCGTAGTGAGCTTGAAATAAAAGACACGACTGATTCCTCAAATTCTGCTTCATATTTGGACTTATACCTGGATTATGACGCACACGAAAGGCTACATTTTAAACTTGATGACAAACGTGATGACTTCAATTTTTTTCGATTGTGATTCGGATATGGATTAGAATGTTTGTTTTTGATTATACCAAGAAATAAACTTGGTCACTTTAATCCTGACATCTATTGATCTGAAAATTGAAGATGAGAATTATGATCATTTATAACTATAATCCATGAAGTGAATGAAAAAAAATGTCTTATGCGTTTTATTATGTTGTACAGAATAAATTTTTATAAAGTATAATTTGACACGATTATATGACTTTTTCTCTAAAAATTTTATTTATGACGTCATGGTTTCGTCCTTGTAGCAGCTACACCTACAGCTTTGTATTTTATAAAAGATGAACATGTTTCCTTTACTTCCCTTTAATTTGTTTTTTAATTAATGTATTAATTGCGTATTTTCCTTTTAAGCAAATGAACATCCAGTTGTACCTTGCTTCAAACTTGATCCTTATATTTCTGATTTTGGAACAAAGTCGAAAACACTACAGTGGACCATGCCAAGCGCACACGACGCCGAGGATGGTGACATATCGTATGTTTGGTTATTTCAATTATTTTAACTGATACTGAAATTTTTTCATAAAATCATATAAGTAACATAGTTTAGTTTTATTATTCTCTGCCGAGAAATCGGCGAGGGGATATAGTAAAGTATTCCGTCTATGTGTGCGTGTGTCCGTTCGTCACAGTTTGTCGGCCCTAGTTCTCCTTAACCATCCATCCGATTTTCATGAAACTTTACAGTAATGATCAATGGGTAGTGTAATTGTGCCTATCTTGAACCAATTTCGGTTCATTGATTTTTCTAAGAGTTATGGTACTTTGTGTCACAAAGTTTGTCCGCGCTAGTTCTCCTAAACCATCCATCCGATTTTCATGAAACTTTACAGTAATGATCAGTGGAAAGTGTAGTTGTGCGTATTTTGAACCAGTTCCGGTTCATTGATTTTTCAGGAGTTATGGCCCTTTGTAGTTTATTTTCGTCCGTTACAAAGTTTGTCCGCACTAGTTCTCCTAAACTGTCCATCCAATATTCATGAAACTATACAGCAATGGTCCGTGTAAAGTATAGTTGTGCATATTATAAACTAGTTCCTGTTCATTTAATTTTCAAGGAGTTATGGCCCATTTTAGTTTATTTTCGTCTGACAGTTAATGTTCAAACTTTTAACATATATAGCACTAGTACACAGATGGGTAATCAACAAAACAAGGACTATATACCCTTATAAAACATCATTAAAAATCCAGTTATTTATCTATTAAATACTTGATTTGTTCACACTTCATAGATAGACAGAGACTGATACACACATTTAAAGGCCAGGAAGAAAATAGTCAACATTACAACAATAAGAAGATACAATTATGTAAACTTGATACGATAATTAACATTTGTTGTAAAGACACTTCAAGACTTAAACTCCGATTTTATGTTTATGATTAAATAGGAGAGCAGTTGCAATTATCTTTTGAAACCGTTGATCACCGGAGTAAATAGTTATAAAGTTTGCTGCTGATGTTGGATTCGAACACCTATGTATTAAACAAGCATCTTGCCATTGTAGCTATAACAGTTCTTTAAGATTAAGTGGGGCATTTCTGATAAAAAAGGGCGGACAAGCGTGCGGAAAGTGGAATAATATCAAAAGAAGAAAATAAAAAGAGGAGAAAAGGAATACGGACAATAAGTCTCCAATACACAGACTATGGTGGGGAAATAAACAGTAGGAACACCAATCTGGCTTTTTCCGAGCATTGTGTTTCGGTTTTACATTTTTTATCCTTCCGCCGTGTTATAAATGGATGGGATTACTTTTTGACAATCGTCTGGTGCCCGAAAAATTCACCCGCCTTTATACTCGTGATAAAACATTCTTAGATATAGTTTTGCAGTTTGCACCAATGGCAAAAAAACAAGTATTTTGAAACTTTAAAACTTTTGTATAAAGAAAATTATCACTCGGTATTTTTGTAAAACAAACAAGAACACATTCAAGATTAAACTCAAACTAAACACTTTCTGGTGCATCAGATGTAAATATCTTTTAAAAGCGAAAATATTAATGGTACATTTGGTTATCAATGGAAACAAATATGGCTGCTTTGCGATGATCGATGTACCAATTTCAAGTTTGAAATGACATTGCTAAAGATATCTACCCGATACTGGTTCAGAGAATCAGTTACATGTTCACATCATCACGTTTTGCAAGTTTTCAATGTAAATCTTTAGACAATGTAACATTATCCAGACCCATGTGAACATCCGAACACAATATCAAGGGTTGCCTCTCCTTGATTGTATTTTGCTCTCTCTCTCTCTCTCTCTCAAATCAACTGATACTTAAAATTTATCGTACATGGTCAGTCAACATAGACTTTGAGCACGTGATTGGCTTGTGGATTTTAAATTTGTGAAATGAACGATCGAAGCGGCATGTTGCCAAGTTTTAACATAAAGCCTGAATGTAGTCCCTAAAATTCGGCAAATTCCTTCTGAAATCTAACGAGAAAAAGTTGATAATTTTTACCTTAACCTACTTACTTTCAGTCGTAAATACCATTCTGTGTCCAAACTAAATGTAAAACACAGCTAGGAAGCAGTACTTACAAAAATTCTAGGTCAAATTAGACGAAATTGTAGTCCCATTTATAACATCCGATGATAAATTGAACACAATTCCGATTTTTCCAATTTTTCTAAATTTTATTCCATTTTTGCAGGTTCACAAATTTTATTGAATCCATTCACCAACCGCTTTAACATTTCTACTCTAATAACGCAACCAATGGGGTTCGCCGCCGTACCACGTGATCAATACCTCTTAACGTTTGTGCGGAACATTTTGGAAAACGTCAACGTTACAAATTCCCGGAATACCGTCGTTTTTACGGGAAAGCGTCATATTGTGCGATTCCATGTCCATTGGAAACAAGCGTTTCACAGACACGTTAGACGGTATCACGTTGTACAGCAGCGAATCCCATTTAAGCACAATGTAAGTGAAAGTAATATATAGGAAAATATGTTAGCGTATCCTTATATTGGCAATATCTACTCTTGTTTGATTCAAAATGCCCACTTAAAAAGAGACCACAGCGGTTGCTCAGTTTGAAGAGTGCTCCCTCCGTATTTTGAGGTCGTTGGTTCGAACCCTGGCCGGGGCTGACCCAAGACTTGAAAGTGGGTAGTGAATGTTTTTTCGCCAAGCATTTGGCATTACAAAATGAAAATCATGGTCCTTTCGGATGGGAGCTCAAAATAAACGAGGTCTCGTGTCACGGTAGGCATGGCACAATAAAGAACCCTGCTGTATAATGCCATCGGCGCAAAACACAGGCTAAAATTCTGCACTTTTGCCTATATCTGGTGACGTCTCGATATAAGTGAAATATTTCTATCGGGGACGTTAAAAACAATTACTGAACTCAAGTCCACGCAAGTCAAGCTAGCTAAACAGTTCCTTCTAGATCATCCGGTCTCGCTTCCCTGGTGAAAGTTCATCCATGTTTAACTTAAGTTATCAGTTTTTAAAGATTTTACTTACTTTTGTATTGTGATTTGTACCTGGACTGGTATGTTTGTTTTGTTCCATTAAATCAGTCGTGATAAAGTATTTAATATGTCATTATAACAAGTCCTTGTTCAAAATTTTGATATTTGAATTTAAAACTTAAAGTAATAAGAAAAAAAATTGATGTATGTTTAAACCTTCTCTTGATTTTGAGTTAAAATGGAAATGAAACATAAATTGAAATCTTAGTCATACGAGCACGGTTAAAATAAACTATAATAAAAATTTGAAACCTGATATAAGGATTATTATATAATATTTATTCATTGAAACAATGACGTTGCAATCGCTTGACATTTACAAACGGTTCGTAGTAGTTCTGAAATCAGAATAAAAAGTATTATATAACAAACTTGACAACAAAGGATTTAAATATTAACATAAAGTTGGGGGATCATTACATGAAGTAGGTATTAGAATAAATATTTAAGGACGTAATCATCAAAAACAGACGAACCATGTCTGAATATAAAATAAAATATAAGTGTAATATGTAAATTGTAATCCATTCTTTATAATATCTTTTAAATATTACAAAATTTGTATGTAAAAAATAATTTTGGATTACTTTAGATAAACATTCATTATGATTGGGTACAGTTACTAAAATCAGTTCTGATAGTAATGTAAAGTAAGAACGCGAGAAAAGTAAAACTTTTGATCCTACTATAAAGAGAGTAAGAGCTATCAATAATACGATTCATATATGTGGTACAGACCCGACATGATACGTGTCTATGGTGGCAAATAAATTGAAGGTTTGTGTTTGTTTTTCATCATTGCTCACTGCTATAGAAGACAAGGCAATGGGACAACTCGCATAAACCGCGGAATCAATATACAATTATGATCATTTGCACGTCACGGGTGAAGCGAACTAAACAGGAGGTGTTTTCCCTTCCGGAGAACCCGGCCTCACTTCCCTGATAGAAGATAACGCGTTTAACCTAATTTTCCAGCTTCAAAGTTTATTGGTTTGAACATAGATTTGTTTGTTGGATTTTTATTAATAGCCTCCTCTCGTTATTTTATGCGAATTATTATAATTATTATTTGATCAGCTATTTGTTAAGAATATCATTTGACACTATTTGGCAAGTTTGCGTATAATTACCTTCAAACATCATTTTGGAACTATTTACACTTTAACAGACCATCCAAATAACGTCAGCCATAAAAATGAGGCTCATACAGACATTAGCATTTAGATTTTAACTATAACGTGATATAACTAGCATTTTTGTGTAACCCCAAGCGTAAGATTGAGAAACATTATCATCATAAATTGTTTAACTTCTGTACATAATTATCAATATGCCATGGTTTTTTTGCACATTTTTTTAAAGTCGCATATTTTTAATTATAACAATTGTATTTTAGGTCAAAAGTTCAACCTCGTCTTGCTAACAAAACATATAATGAGGGTAGAACAACTGAAACATTTACTGTGCGAGATAGTAAAGGAGCAAGTAACAAAGAACCATGTAACATACATGTAGATATTACTGGTAGGTAGTATTGTTTCTCACACACGCATGCGTACTTTCGAACGAAAGAAAAAGAGGTCTCGCTAAAATACGTTAAATTGATATTTATCCTTCTTTTTTTCCATATTTATATAAAATACCATGTTTGAATTACAAAAATATTTGAATTGTTGAAAATTCTTTTCTGTATTTAAACGTTTGCGTTTGTTTCTTCGACGTACTACCATAAATTAATCATATTGATAACTATAAGGTCAATAAAATTGTACAGTTCAAAATTTCTATACTCAAAACTAACATTTTACAGATCTCTTTAGAATAAGATGGAATTGACTATTTTGCCATACATAGAATAATTTGCAACTTTTTGTACATTCTATCTTGTAATTAATAAGATGAACTCTGATTAATAATCTAAAACCATCCCTTGATGTTGATGACAGATTTTTCAGTATCTCAACCATAAAATGGTAAACAATACTCTGCATGAACCGCATTTAACGAAATTAGTTTAATTTTTTTTTTTTTTTTTTTTTTTTTTTTTTTTTTTTTTGTAAAACATTTAATTTTGCCCTAATCTATTCATATGTCACTGATGCTGTTTATTGTTTTAAATGCAATATTTTGTGGTTGACGGAATATCTCGTCCATCTCAAATCAATACCTTGTAATGCATTAGTTTAGATACACAATCCTGTTTTCATTGTTTCATTTTCCCCAACATTAGTTTGTATTTCGTTCTATTTCCGAAATCAAAACCTCGGAGCCATATCCATCATAATAATTCATTTCTTAGTTTATATTTATCATCTCTTGGATCATATCTATAGATTTAATAAAATTAATGTGATTGTACATTACTAAATGTTCGATTTATTTCCACTAATAGACCAGGAAACGCCATTTAAACAAATTTCAATTTCATCCAACGTAGATTCTCTCAAACGTATACTTACCCTGACAAATGCATCTGCACATATGCGATAAACTACTTTTTCAGCTACCAGAAATGTGCTAAAAAGTTGATTTTACTTGATAAGACTGTAAGTCTATATTCACATTAATCCATGCTAAGCATATCTTTTACGCATATAAAAAATCAAGTTTTTGTAATAGTTTTGTAAAATCACCAATTGAAAATGCGTTGTTCATTTGCTCTCACTTCAGATGAGTTTTAGTCATCTATATATAGTCTGTTGGTTTGTTTTTTTTAGTTCCCCGATGCAGTCGAACATTAAGCACAGGAAATGGGACGTATAAAACTACTTCGGACGATATCTACCATGGTGTTCAGATAACATATTCTTGTAATACTGGGTATGAATTGTTTGGACAGCGAAAACTGACGTGCCAGTCGAACGAACAATACGACTTTGCTATACCAAAGTGCATCCGTATGTAAATAATAATAAACAAATATTGACGAGTTAGTTATTGTTCAATATAAACTTACAATCAATGATTAATTCTTACATAAACTTATTGACAAAAACTTATGTTTACATTTTTACATGTTTACATGTTAAGACTAGCATGACTTGTCAATTCCGAATTTGGCCGAGGCTAAATGCGTTGACGGGATGAAATGATGATCTGAAAGGACGAATGGCGCTGTTCCGTTCACTGACAATACAAGCGGATCAGAGGTGAAAACCAGTGTTTTCCAATATAAATTGTTTAGCTTTTTGCAATTCTTAGCAGAAATGGCAAGATTTTATAGTGTACATATAACAAATAACATTCAATTTGTTGTGGTATAACCACGTTTTGGCAGTAGCAAATCTCATAAAATTGTGAAGCAATTTATGATAGATTTGGTTAACGTATTGCAAAGCAAAATCTTATTTATACCCCATAAACCACTACAAATTGAAAGTTATTTCTAAAATATTCTTTTCTTAAATGTGCCAGTTGATTAGGGTGCAAAATGATCCAAAATATTTCAGAATTATTTCGTCATTAATGCACTCGTCTCATTTTATAGTACTCAGCCTTCTTTTTATATTAAGCTCGGTAATCAAAAACAAACATAACCGCCCATGCCAAAATTACAACCCAAGAAATAAATTAAAACTTACAACCCAAGAAATAAATTAAAACTTTCCCCAAGAAATAAATTAAAACTTTCCAAAACTTGAAAATAAACTTGAACTTCAATCAGGAAAGTAAGACTGTATATTCCGTTAGGATAAGCCTATCTAATATGAAGCAGAACTTGAATGATTATTCGTTTCGTTTATGTTAAGATCCCTCAAATAGGTAACATTTGCATTGTCTCAGAATTTAGGATCATTACGACATAGGAGATGGTTACTGAAGGTTTACCACTCATTGATTATTTACCTCTACAATTCTTACTTTCATAAAAGTAATAATGTGTTACAGAGACTTTTTCAAGGAATTTATATTCAATAGTCGGTTCTACAACTAAGCAACCAATAAACGTCTGAAGATTTCCCATTGTTTGTATAAATTGTGCCATCAATTGTTTTTAATGTTTTATTCAAGATATATGTATTACCATCCTAGATTCCTTTTATTAACACTAATCACTGTTGAGTATATATGTTATATTTAGTTCTTATTTTTATCTTTCATTATTTGTTTATAATAAACATTTATTTCAATATTAGCTGTTCGATGCCCCAATTCAAATGAACTAAAACCAAAGTTCGGTAAACCCATGTGTGATCATTCAACGTTGGAATATAAGACCATTTGTAAGACAAACTGTTCAGAGCAAGATGGATATGGTTTAAAAGATGATGTTGGATATGCACAATGTAAAAGCGACAAAACATGGAGTCGACCACTTCCTTCATGCCAAGGTTAGTCGTAATAGTAGAAAATCAGTTTCTGTTACCTGTAACTCTCTTCTTTTGACAATTAAAACTCAACAGTTCAACATAGAGTAACAATATTGATAAAAGTGTAATTTTTACAACATAATAATTTAACGGATAATACTGATTCTAATACTTCAATACTGACAAAAATTCAACATAAGGGCAGTATACAATATATAAAATTATAAAGATTATATATCTAACAAATAGTTGGTCCATTGATTTATTTTTTTTTCATATATGGTTGTATGGTACAATATATGTACAATACAACGTTGCGTCAATTACAACAGTACCAAATACATCAGTGTCTTTGTTGTCATATTCCAAATCCAGTGCAACAAGCCATGTCAATTGACGGCTCGAATTATCAGAAAACGCAAAATCTATATTTTCCAAATAAAACACAAACATACTAATTCATGTCCGAAACACAATCCAGAACCAAAGTAAAAAATTTAGAACTGACGAGTTAGGCACGTGAACCAGGGAAGTGAGGCCTGGTGCTCCGGAAAGATAAGCTCCTTCTATTTTGCGACCATTTCGATAAACTGCATCAATTGATATGAATATCATTTATAATATCATACAAACATTTAGTCACAACTAAATGCATGCTGCATCATAATATGTTAAGATTATTGACAAAAATCTATATCTCAAACAAAAATGAGTCATGGTTTTTGACAGATCTAAAGATGGGGCTTTGAGACTTTGTTACCAATTTTGTTTTATATCATTTGTTTTTAATTTCAGATATTAAGCAACCTGAAATTGATTATTGCCCGGCCAAAATAGAAAAATTTGCCCCAGCTTTAGAAACATTTATGACTGTTTCTTGGATTCTTCCAAATGCGTCGGATAATTCCGGTGTGAAACCAGTGATTAAGCAAATGAGCGGACGAGACTCGGGTTCTGTGTTTGACGAAGGATTAACATCAATTAGTTACATTGCAAACGATACAGAGGGAAATGTGTCTCCGCCTTGTTTATTTGATATCAGAATTAAGGGTATTATTATTTTAAATAGTATTGCTAACCCTCGAACATTTACCTGCCTGTTATTCCTTAAATTCCCGTTAGTGAACATATACTAAAAACAACCATATTAATCAATGTCCAAACTACAAATATATTTGCAAAAATATGTCAATGAGGAACATTTGTCACGAATCAATATAATTTCTGAGTACGTTTCCTGAAAATAACTGTCAAACCTATAGAAAATACCGGTTTTCATATCGTGCCGCGCCAAATGCTTCTCATAACTATATTTTCAACTTTGCACTGTCACATGTCTGTTAACCCAAGCGTAGTGTACATCCGGTATTTTAATATGTAGCTATATATTTATGTATCTATATTCTAAGATGTGGTATTGTGAGGACATTGCATGACTTATTGTATTATCATCTGATGTATTTTTGTTTAAATTATTTATATTATTTGAGCAATAGTAAAGTTCAATTACACTATTAAATTTTGATAAAGAATCATATACAATTTTTCATAAGCTAGAATGTTTTCGGAGTTTCTCTGCTTTTCCAAAAGAATATATCACAAACATTACATAAACCTTATTCAGATAAGGAAAAACTAGAAGTTTCAAAGTTTTAAACAAAAGGCAAATAGAAATAATTCAACAGAATTTAAGTAAAAAATCACAATGATTAATTTTTTTGTCTTGTAAGATTTAACCTTGTCATTGGCGAAAGATAATCTTAATTACACATTATACCAGTTTTAATTTTACAGCACTAATTGATACAAATTATATTCGTCACATTTTGATATAGTGGATCCGTTGCCAATTATTTTAATGGTAATCATAGACCTGGTCAAGGTTAACAATAATTGCTTTATTAAAGATTGTTTAATGTGAATAATTTTTTATTGTAAAGAATTTCAGATATCATTTTGAAGTTCCTTTAAACTTACTTACATCTATATTTTGATTTTGTCGAATCATTTTACTATAAAATATTGCCAAAATTACTTATTTCATAAGATAAGTGAAACGTATACATTAAAACAATTATTTTTTTGAAACAGCATATTATTTATGCTTCTTTTTAATTATACAGTAATATAAACCAGTTAAAATGTATTTTATTGCTTTTATGTAATCAACCTAAATATTTCATATACCTGCATTTGATTACAGTAAAGTCTCTCGGTTCCAATATATGAATATAAATCAGTATAGTTGCATTTTAATTTTAGTACGACGATGCTTACCACCATCTTTGAAAGGTAAACTACTGAAATATACACCACTTCCTGACTACCTACTAGGATCTGAGGTTCATGTTTCTTGTGACGGTGGGTTTAAAATAGAAGGAGCTACAACAATGACATGCACAAAAGAAGAAACCGATGATGGATATAGAATGCTTTGGGATATAGGAAATAATACATATCCGTACTGCAAACGTATGTATATAAATTGCCAGTAGCTAGGCATTAAACTAAATGACATTTAACAAGAAAAAGGTCTTGTTATTGTCAATTGTTATTTTGTTGATTGTTTGAACGAGGGTTTACGTACATATCAGGAATAAGTCAGCTATATCGAGACGCCATCAGCATATGTGAAGTAAGGGTAATTGTAACCGTTGCAGTGCGCTAAGGCAATGTGCAATGAGTGATCTTTAGAACGTCATAGCTTCCATGACACCGGACATAAGCTCCAAAACATCATTTCTAAATGTCGAGTGAATCGTAAATCAACAATCATTAACTTTTAAAAAATCTTGGTCAGACATGATCCCCCCATATACCTGCGTGCACTCTACAGTAGTTACTTGCAATTGCCACTACGATCAAGAATACATAACAATAATTCAATGAAAGACGACAACTTTCACTAGTACGTAAATGCAACTAATTATTATGTTTTGCTATTTTGGTTTTTAAATTTTATTTTTCTGATCGATTTATACATTCTTGTAGTTTTTAATTTTAATTAATGATCCATGGACAAAAAAGGTTGCTTCTCCTGCTTATGGTGTATTTGTTTCTTAACTTAGACGCTATGGTCGAGTTTGCTACCACTAGAGGGACTTTGTGCAACGACACAAGCTGCTTGCAAAACGTTTTATGGCCTTCATCACAGTACTGTTGATAAGTTCGATGTCTCTGTGTCCAGGATTGCCCTGGATATATTTGACGACCCATAGTTCCATGTTCCTTTCACACAATTTCACGGCCTCACTTTCCTGGTGAAAGTTCATGTGTCTAACCTAACTTGTCAGTTTAAAAGATTTTACTTTGCTTCTGAATAGTGATTCGGACATGGATTAGTATGTTTGTTTTTGTTTGAATAGATATATTATGAGAAAAATTAAACTGACAGCATTGATGCTATTTTTAATGTTAGGATTAGTTCAGTTAGTAGTTACGTGTTGTTTTTAACCTATTGGATATTTATTTGATCGCACAGCAAATATCTCATCTCTTTTTTTTAATGCTAGAAAAAACTTTTATGTACCCTTCGAAAAATGAATTGCTTAAATATGTGGCTTTAAATAATTTTTTTTCAGAGATGAACTGTTCTGAGTTACCAACACCTGCAAATGGAGCTATTGCTTGTGATAAGTGGTTGTTTGGTACGATGTGCCAAATGCAGTGTAATATAAATTATGACATACCTCTTGGACCATGGACTACAGGACAATACGTTTGTTCAATGAGTTCTGGTGAATGGAGACCGACCAATGTTGTTCCTGGGTGTACAGGTAAAATTTAATTTTAACACCTATGCTGTGCATAATTATTTCTTATCAAATACATTTTAATACATGATCATTAAGAAAATGATTTTAAAAGTTTGAATAATAGAGAACTAACTAATGATATAAATCAAAAGGTTTACTATTATCATGTTTCACACGGTTTATATCTATTCAGTTATTGTGAATTACCAAATCAAACTAACTTTATTACATAAGCAAAATACCTGATGGGACTTATACGCTCGTCTGATAAATAATGAATAGATTATTTACTGAAAGATACGATGACAACTGAAACAAAATCTTAACATTGTCAAGTTTTAAGACCTTTTCCAGATGCTTTACTATTTCAGTATTTTAGTATTCTTTTGCATCTGTGATTTTCGGGTTTCAACCCATGACCGTCGTCGATATGATCGATACGTCAATCCAGACAATATTCTATTAGACGTCTTTATAAAGAATATAACTTTCTAGATAATGAACTGTGTAAGTTTTTCGCATCTGTGACCTGTCCCTTTTAACCTATGACCTTCATCTTCATATCCAAAATGATAGTTGTATCAATAAAAACAATACCCTGATATACATGCGTTTACAATTTTTTTTAACAGATTCCTGAGTTTTTGAACGCCAACTGTATTACTTGTAAGGTTTTCTTTTTTCCCTAAATGATGAAGAAACGTATGCATGACTTATACAGATGCACGCGCCAGGGTCGTTACTTTATTCTACGTCCATCATATCATATGCAACTACAACAGTCTTATTACTACTGTCTGCCATGTAAGATAGTTGTGGCGTCACATAAAATAAAACAAATTATAGTCACTCAACTTTGATACGGTGTTTGATATTGTGTTAAATAAAGGGTGTTTAAAACTAATTTTAAATACTCTTAAAACCCACACATTGTCGTTATTTTAATAGAAACCAAATGGAATTGTTTATAAAGGGCTCTCTAGTGGTGCAAATTTTAAAAGGTTTAGAAATACTCTAAAAATGACAAACAAGAGTTATTGAACACTTATATTTGATGTTTCTCTCTTACGCAATAAAATGCATTTTTAAATTCTTTTCTGATGCGACCAATCACAACATTATGCAAAAGATGCCTTACAATCCAGCATTGCATTCCACATTTATCCAGATTTTAGTCCGAGAAAATGATTGAGTATGGTTGAAAAAGTTATTGGTAACAAGTGTATCCCTGGTTATTTCTGACGACTTTATAAATTTAGCTTCTTTTTTTATCCACTCCATAAACAATGTTTATACAATTTACTTATTATGACATGGTCTTGTTTTTTACAGAAAAAAGAGACCCGAATAACATGGTACTGCCTGGAGAAATCTTCTACTACACTGGAAATTGTTCCGAAGAGAAGACATTGCGGTTGATCAAAGAAAATTTCATTAAATATATGCAGGATCTACAAAATACTAAGTTTGAAGGTGTATGCGTGGACGATGATGAATGCAGTATTGAAAATGTAGAGGTTCGTTGCGGTCAGATTGAAACAAATCGGAAGAAACGATCAAGTGTTACAATACCCTCAATATCGAAAACAAGTGTTAAATTTAACATCAACGTCAAATGGCAAACAGACAATTACACAGATGATCAATTTAAAAGTAGAAAACAACTCCTGGACACAGTATCAAATAAAATAAAAATAGAAGTTGACAATGGTGCCTTAAACATGCAACAACTCGGATTAGAAGTAGACACAAATTCAACATTGTTTGGAGAACCATCAATAAAGTGTGGCAAAGGACAGCTGCCTAAGAATAACGGACTAAGTTGTGGTAAAACCCAAAAATACAATCAATTTCCATTTCTTTCATAAACTGAAATGTCTTTCATATTTAACTTTGATATATTTGACGTCCCATAGTTCCATGTTCCTGTCATTCTCAATTTTGATTACACTCGTGGTGGATGTAGCTAGCTAAACATGAGATGTGTTATCTTCTGGAGCATCCAACCTCACTTCCCTGTTTAAATTTAGCATGTTAAATTTAGGTTACCATTTTTAAAATATTTCACATCAACACTAGTAAGTAATAATTAAAGTGTGTATCAGTGCAACATAATATTTTACGACGTAGTATAGTTCTCTATAATTTCAACAAATCATGATGATTCAGTCATCTCGCATTTTATAAATATGTTAATACTTGTTTTATATATATTTAAAAGTAACCTGCCCATTAGGATATGAACTCAATGATACTACCAGCGAATGCGATGAGTGTCCTATGAACTATTTTAGAGATGAATCAATGGCAGAATGTAAGCAATGCCCTCGAGGGTCATTTACAAGGACAGAAGGTGCTGTGTTCGAGTCCGATTGCAAAGGTAATGTGTACTTTTCTAGGCAATCTCAGCTAAATAAAAATGTTCATGTATTTGACCTATTCATACACTAGATAATATTTATTAAACAAGTACTTGTAATTCGTAGCATAACACCGTTTCGTACTGTGAGAAAATCCTTCACCGTTGCAAGAATTTCCATTTACAGAAGTATATCAAGGGGTGGGTTGTTCTGCACTATTGTAAACAGTGGAACACAAGCATGTTTTAAAACCAATATTTGTTTTAAATTAGGCAGTTGTCTATATTAATATTTGATTTTACTTGTTTTAAAGTTTGCTTTTATTTTTTCAGCTATGTGTCCAGCCGGTTCATTTTCTTCTGATGGAATGGAACCTTGTAATAAATGCAGTCCAAATTCATATCAACAATCTTCTAACTCTACAAGCTGCACAACATGTCCTTTTGGAGCAACAACATATGGTGCAGGTGCAACTTCTATAAATAACTGTTCAGGTAAATTATTCTAAAATTTTAGGTAAGCAAAAAACTATTCTATAATAATTTAGATTATTGGTAACATAATATTAGTAAGTAATATCATCACAGGCTGTTTATATGACAAAACAAAATCCTCCTCATGCATCTTTGAATGGCTATCTTTAATTCAAATGCGCCTTTTTGGCTATCACACAGCTGGCAAGTACATGCTGTAAATTATCGTTGTTCAGAAACGTAATTCTTTTGCATCATATTTAAATCTAAAGGGAATATATACAAACCATGATGCCATAACATTTAAATGGTACAATCTAACATGCTATGTTCTAGGTTTCTTTAATATACATACTAGTATGAATAAAACATTACAAATAATAATAAAGAGGGTACTGAAACTCGACAGATAAACCAGAACCTAATCGTATAATGTTGACTAAATCGTGCCCTTTTCAGTTTCATTTTATGTTATTATACAGACAGATACCAAAGAGAGCAGGTACTATATTTTGCAATACGAGCATTCAATTAAAAATAAAATAATTGTTAATGTTATTTATTGCGGATATAATTTGAAAAAGCCTCAAGAAGGGAATATACATTTCTCAAGACGGGCGATTGCAAACCAAGTTTTAAAAATGTCTAGAAACTATCTATTGAATAAATAGTTTCGCTCTTGATGATTCAAAGAACATTTACTACATTGTGTGCCTAAATATTGTATAAGACATGTAATAACTTTTATAATATTCTTCCATTATTGTCTGATTTAAATAGGTTTTGACCTGGAATTTGATGGAAACGATGGATTTATATCGTTTGGAAAAATTGCTGATAACATCACAGCATTTTCGGTTGCCTTCTGGATCAAATTGGAAAGACACGAAAATAAAACAGCAGATTTTGTACTTGGAGATACCAATAACCAGCTCATAGTCAACCTTTCCAATGGTTTACATCTTACACTGAACGGGTAATAAACCTGAAAGAATTATTAACTTTTTAATTAAATGTAGTTTGATTGCCATTTTAAAAATCCAATAATTCAATTAAATGTGGAATTTTATTCCTTGTTCGTTAAACCAAAGAAGTGAGCAATGAATCATACAAACTGACCTGACCATCTTTTATCTAATTACACTTTATATGTTTTTTTAAATTTTCTTTATTCTTATAGAATGCTCATGTGAAATTATTTACTTTCATTTTATTTAACATTTCTAGTTACCTATTTTACAGGGAAAGCGTCAATACAAGTGTAAACATTGAAAATAAGAAATGGGTACATCTTGCAATAACTTACGATGTCGTTTCGACGGACGTTAATATTTACACTGCAGGAACGAAAGTCTATACTAACAAAATATCTATTCCACACCCAGTTTTAAACCAGAACTCAAGTTTACTATTTCAAAATGCAAATGAAGGGGCTAAAGGTAAGAAACTTATGTTGTTTATCGTAAGAAATAATGCCTTTGTTAAAGTTTTTCCAACACAGTTACGTTTTACTTCATATCTATATAATAACTGATTTTAAGTTGACACTCGATGTTTGAAGTTTTGATAACGATTTAATTAAACATAGTTCCAACTTTTAAATCTCTTTTGTGTTTATTTATGCTTAAATTTAAACGCGGAGAGTAGTTAGCTATAAGGAAGGCACAACCCTTCCCTGGTACCCAGCCTCAACCCCTTGGTGGAAGTTTACATGTTTTACCTTATTTGTTAGTTTCAAATTTTTACTGTGTTTTGGGGACATAGAAAATGTATTGTTTTTAACATATAAAGTAAAACCGACTCATCGTCAGTCACCATTTAGCCAAATTTTGGCGTTATAAAGGAGTTTGGCGATAAATTGGGGAAGGCGGATAATGAAAAACAAACAAATGGATTTTGGGACTTCGAAATAGTGTGGCAATAAGAGAGGTGGCAAAGTTATCGAGGGGCAATATAACGAGGTTTTACTGTTATATGCTTCTGTACAAAATTCAGTTTTAATTATGTTCGATGGATTTGTAGGTTTGTAAGTTTGATAAAAATATTAATGTGATGGCTTTAATATGCTGTAGATTTGATTGATCTAGTTAAAATCACAATAGATACAACAATAATATACATGGAATCCTAATCATTCTAAGATAATTACTAACTGTAGTCGTTTGCGCAATATGATAGTCAATTAGTATTTTGTTGGATATAAAACTTTACGTGGTTATTTATTTTTGTCTATTGTAGTTGTCTTGTCAAATGTGATATTCAGCCCTATGTCAATATCTGATGAAGGAATCAGGAATTTGTCTTCACAATGCTCAATAGATCCTGCCATTTCGATGGTAGAATCTTTCATTGACCCATGGATGTGGAAGCTTGTTAATACAGAAATAATTATTCCTAGTACTTGTGATGGTAAATATTTTTCTGACAATTATTGTTATTTTTTTAGAAGGAGTTTTGATGGTTAATACAGTTCGAATGATATATTCTTCATATTGTTTTAAGTGGATTTGTTCAAATATATTTCTGTCCTATTAATCTAATAAATATTTGGATTTCAACAATTATGATCAGAGCACTAATAATGAGGAATTTGGTTGCAAAACTGTCGTCTACTGCTGCAAAATGAAGTTAGGTAAAGTGGTAAATACAGTACCAAGTCGGAAGTACACGGTAAAAGAGTTGTATTTTATCGAGTACCGTAAAATCAAATTATTTATATTAGGTATAAAAGTTAGAATTAAATGAAACATTACATATTAAAAATCAATAGCACGATTTCAATCATAATCAAACCAAAAAAAGTTTATATAGTTAAGGCCGAGTAGTACAAATGGATGCTGACGTTACGCACGGCGTGTACAAATCTATGCACTTTGATGGTATTATTCTAAGTCCTAACTTAAAGGGACTGTAATAATTTTGATAAATATCTTACAGGGAATAAAATACATAATATCTATCGATTAAAAATATTAATGAAAATATACAAGAAAAGTATCATAAATACGATAACGGATAAATTCAACAGATACCAGTGATTCACTGAAGATTTGCCTTTTTATACCTTCAATTGATAAAGACGTTTTTTCAGAAAATTTAATTGATGATATCTTTTTTAATATTGTTTCGATTTTCAAAATTCTTTCAGATTCTAAAAATTAAATATTTTCATATTTTTCATACACTATGACTTTTAAAATTTATATGCAATGACGTCATGAAAATTTATACCGAAATACGTGGTGTATCTGCAGAATTGCGTACAGAATTTCTGAATGACGTATTTTCGAGCTCGGTGGTTTTTGAACAGTAACTCACTTTGGTCAAGTAAAATGATTTGCATTATAATGATTTTTTCACTCTACTCAAGATTTTGTCTTAATAGTTCAATATCAATATCTTTTTCATGTTTCAAATGTAGCCATCGATAATATTTCTTTGACTCTGAATGGCCCTTGTTCTTGCATTTTCGAAGTATCATCATTGACTCTTATTTCGGATGATAAGGCCTTGGTCTTCTGCTATTCCAAGTAATAATGTTTCTGAATATTATTATTTCTATCATAATTATTATTCAATAGTGACTGGGAATATAATATAATCTAATTGATGAAGTAATTTTTATACAAATAATAAAATTAATATATTTACTATATCAGCGAGAAGCACAAACACAACACCCCTAGTTTACGACACGATAACGTTAAATTTTGCAAGTTTGCCGATCCTTTAGCAATATCGTCAAAAATCATGACGTTATTGTTAATTTTGGTCATATTTTCGCATCAAATTTCGTCTTTAAAGTTTTATACCGAAAAATCAAGCAAGGTGACATATGTATTTCTTTACATTTTCAGAAAATTTAAATTCAGAACTACTACATTATGTTAGTTTTTCAAAAACTTGTAGGACAATCTGTTATTTTTCTACACTTTTCCCAATTTTTCAGAGTCTGAAAAAATACAATTTGCCATTAATCCTATGTTAAAATCCCGACATTTTTGACATTTTTGACGCTTTATAGCTAAAAAAGTAAAAAGGTGACCCCTATATTTTATTACATTTTCAGATGCGCCTCAAAAAGTTTTACAGATATTGAAAAAATCAGAAACTTGTAGGATAGTGCCCATTTGTACCACTTGGCCTTAAAACCGTATAATACAAATATAATCGTAATGTATATACCAAATGCATCTTGGAAACTGTGATTCATATTAAATATAATTATCTTTATTCCAAAGATTTTGCTTTATATTTTGAATTTTGTGTTAGACAAGGATCGGTGTTTGTGTTGGATTTCTATTTCTATACATTTTTATTATTAAAGCTGGTTTTATTTGCAGAATTCGACGACCGAGTCGAAATAAAAATTCTTATCAATAGTGTTTGGGCCAAAATTTTGGAAATATATGTGTAATATGAGTAATAAAGATGTCAAAAATTTTCCTTTACAACAATTACCAAATGACTAGAAGCCCAATTAAGAAATAACATTCTATTTGAGTGTATTTACTCGGTATTATGAATAAAAGAGGCAGGAATAGCATATTTAAAATGAACTGCTTCGCCGTTATTATGAATATTATGAATGAAAGTCAGAAATAACATATTCAATGAACTGCGAAGCATGTTAAATATGTTATTCCTTTCATGCATTATACAAAATGAATACACTCAAATAATGTAGTTGTATTTATTTCTTATATTTACAATCATAACAAATATTAAAAGCATGTCAGAAATTTAAAATTGTCGCTACAATAATTCATTTAATTCAAGATTCCGACAAACATACGGGATTGTTGGAACAGCCTTGTTCTAAATAAGAATAGTTACATCGGGACTAAACTTAAATGCTAACCAATCAAACAACGCATGACGAAATAGGATTACATTCTGTGACGTAATCAGATAGTAAAACGTTACGTAATCATGACCCAACACCGTATTCAAGAGCAATTGAATGCCAGTAAAAACAAATACAATAGGTTCATTTGAGAAGGTCAATTCCAATCGTAAATATTGCCCTTTGAATAATTTATATTTCATTTTAACGAATTTATAGTTTTTAATTATTTTTTTTTTTACATTGCAGCTTTTAATGATTGTATTTCATCTCCCTGCGGAGAAAATTCTAAATGCGAAAACAATCCTTCTGGCTATGTTTGTACATGTTTGAATGGTTTTACTGGACAACACTGCAATATACCACCAAACTTTTGTGCAAAAAGTCAATGTCAAAATGAAGCTGCATGTACCAGTAGTTTAACAGGATATACATGTGATTGTGAAGAGGGTTACAAAGGCAATTACTGTCAAATAAAAATTGGTATGTCAGTCAGTTTTTCTCACATAAAAAAGATAATATATTCATAGTCAGACGTATAAACATATGATTATAGGCATGTATTTCTTATTTCGAATCGCGTTGAATCACTTCTATATTCACAATTGACAAATATCCTCGACAATATTAAAAACAACACAGGAAACTAACAAAAGAAAATTCCTTTTGAGATAACACTTAATTTCCTCTCAAAATTTATATATTATGCATTGTTAAATGCAAAATAGAAGAACTCATATTTGACATGCTCAACATATATCCACCAACAGACATGACATCAACAAAACCATACAGTGAGAAAAAACGAAAAATATATCTGTACATCTTGCAATGACAATCGCATCTCTTTTAAGTTACTTTTAATAACAATTATTTTCATTGGGGTTCTAATATAACTTGTTAATACACTGAAGTTATTCAGTGAAATAGGAAAGCTGTAAATACATATATTAGATCTTATTTCCTCTCAGTTTGTCAATATCAAACATTAGTGAACCGTCATATAAACCGTTATAATATAGCCAATATATGTCAATAACTATCAATGCACGTCATGCGGGTTGCTAATTATTTGTCTTTCCCAATGTAGCATTATCAATTTTACTTTATTATCATTAACTAGTAAATGGGCAATGGAGCTATTGGAGTGGTTGGTCAGCTTGTTCTGTCACCTGTGGTGGAGGTTTTCGGCAGAGAAGACGTTACTGTAATGACCCAGCTCCTGATCCTGACGGTAAAACATGTGCCGGTGATGATGTACAAAACAGAACTTGCTCTGAAGATGCATGTCCAGGTAATACTTAATCTTTTTAATGTCGTTATTAACGTATTTGTTGTCTTGAAAAAAAATCATCCAATAAGAGTATTTATGAGATGTTGGTTTTATAAATTTCGACTTACAAACATGTACATGACAACAAAAACGCAACAACAAAACCAAATGCCATAAACATGGAATTATATGCTTATATATATATATATAACTACAATAATAAAAAATGACGGTACCCTAGAGAAAATAATTTAGACATTATATCAATATTTTTGAACTTTGTAAAATATATTTTGGTCTTTTGGGTATATTCTCAACATCTTGAAAATAATTTTGGTTTCACAAGCACTGCTGATGAGGAATTGTA
Organism: Anadara kagoshimensis; assembly: GCA_021292105.1. NCBI lineage: Eukaryota > Metazoa > Mollusca > Bivalvia > Arcoida > Arcidae > Anadara > Anadara kagoshimensis. The sequence continues at coordinate 29,582,699 of CM037874.1, read as the reverse complement.
TTCCGAAACGGCATTCTAGTGCTGTAAAATTAAAACTGGCATAATATGTAATAAGCAATTCAAATGGACATTGATAGCAAAGATATTTAGGAATATCACAATGCAATTAATTATACGTACTGTTTTATCGTACATCTAAATGATTTTTATGTAGATCATTTTACGACTCGGATTAAATATACAAAATATCTGTATCTAAAATATTTTTATATGGGTTTGTATATGTACATATTTCTAACAGGTTTACAATAATTAAGATATATTCTAGAAAGTGCATACTGTTTTAGAATGTCCCGAATTTCCAAGCGTATATGGAGTACTTCATGAATGCAACAAAACAGATGAAATGATCACTTGTACAGTATCATGTCGCACGGGATTAGCTTTTATACCACAAGAACCTCCTTTAGATGTATATGAATGTGGCAGAGATACACGTTATAAATGGAATTCTGTACCACCGTCATGTACAGGTGGGTAAATGCCGATTGTTTTACTTATAAATGGTAGTACACATTTCATGTAAAATACTATAAGTGTAGTTTTACTTAGTATACTAATAATTCCTTATTGTACCACGCGTAAAACATAAAGGTACTAGCCAACATGGATATTGTCTGAAGACAGAAAATCCACCATACACTGCATAGCTTTTTCGAGATTTTTAATCTTAAAAAGTTTCACAAATCCGCAAATATTAACCCTCCACGAAAAAGATGGAAATTGAAAAACCGCGACATTTGACTCCGTACAATGAATTGCTTCTACAGTATTCTCTTTTGAAATTAATCAAGATGTATAAGAAAACGATAAAAGTGGCAATAGAATAATTTTTTTGAATGTGATTCTTATAGATTCCTTTTTCTAAAAATCCCATATCAGTATTCCACTGTAGTAAAAAAAATTTTGACTGTAGGAATTAGCCCGTTACATTATATATAATATAATTACGATTATTTTAGAACAAATTGAAAATAAAACTATCAATAGTAATTTAAAATGCGTGTGATCACCTAGTTTTTCTAGGTAAACTCGTCAATTCATATGACTACATTCACATCGAGGAGTCATATAAGGAATATAGGAATATATAAGTCAGGAAAAAAGTGAAAAAAGACTAATAACAATCAAATGCAAATCATGTTCATATAAAAAAAGCGAAGTAAAATTGCAAATTATAAATTGAAATGTACACGTGAACCTCCATCAGAGAAGTTAATCGTGATACTCTGCAATGATTACAACCCCCTGTTAACTACGCTTGCGTCGTTTGAGATCAAAATTGAGATAAAAACAACATTGAATTGTTGCATGTCAAATATATCCAGGATAATTTTGGATACAGATAGATCTAAAATATTGTGATATTAGCCAATATACTTTTTCAGGGTCTTGGTTAGCGTAGACTTTCAATAATTTTTTAGTGAATGATTTATTGGTTAGGAGCTTAGCTTGCTTGGTTGTATAATGTACCATAGCGTATCAACTGGAAAACCAATATATCATAAACAGGTATATTGCTGCATAGAACAGTTAAAAAACAAATATTGTGTAATATAGCTACAAATGTAGCTTTTCAAGTGGATTTCATGTTTTTCAGATGTCTTACATATAATGCATGAATATTGCTTGAAAACTGTCATTTGTGCAAGTCAACACAACAAAATCAACAAATAAAATGTATCTCTAAATTAATACACTGTTCTTTTTGCAGAATTTTACAACCCGAAATCGATAAAAACAAAAACATCTGTAAAATATCCGAATCTGTCATGCTCAAACAAAGAAGAGGCAAAACGACAAATTATTGAAAATTCGCATTCCTTGAAGTGTCTTGCAAACAACACATGTGATGCTGACATACAAATTGAAGGTTCGTACATACATACAGCTGTATTTACATACTTAATAATACATTAGTGACTGGCTAAGAAGAAAGACTCAGTTCAGATATTACGATTTATGCAAGCTGTAATAATTACTTTTAATTGTTAAATATGTAAGGAAGTATATAAATATGATAATTTATGTATAGAAAAATTGTTACTTTGTATATCTTTGTTTGCTGTCCGTCTGGTGTTTGACGAAATATCCAGAACCCCTCCTCAACACTACATTTTTATATCTTGGCATTACGTTGTAAAAGAATAACAAGAGAATAATTAATTAGTGAGGGATAGTGGTATAGAGTATAAAATAATTAAAAGAGTTTATACTTTTTATCTGAAATGATACAAGTGAACGTCTTTATACACCAATATCTCTATAACAAAAGGAAATTGCGGATTCCCAATAAAACTAATGTCATTAAAATTCTATTTCAATATTAAAAGTTTGGGTTTTTTCTATAAATCGAAAAACAAAACATATTAATTCATGTCCGAATCACAATCCAGAAGCACAATAAAAAGTTATGTTTACCCGTGAACTTCTCTTGTTGTTTTTTACCATGATTTATAGTTGTTTTGTTTCCTTGGTTGATTATTTGGAATTGCAATCAAACTTTTCAGCTTCTATTTTGATTTGAATGGAACTAAGAAAAACGTTCAAGCAATATTGATTGATGTTGAATTTATATTTCTCTCTGGCGACCCATATCCCCCTCCCCCTTGTGTTTAGTTAATTGACGTGTAAGCATTACATACATGATTACATACATATATATGATCTTTTTAAGATTGCTTGACTTCGGAAGACACAGTTAAGGCCTCTATAGAGTTAAAATCAACAATAATTGATGCAGACCTAGACTTCGAGGGATTTCTCAAAACAAGTATACGTAGGTTTACTAGATATGAAAACAATTTCAAATTAATTGTTCAAAAATTACGTTTAAATCGAATGAAGTATTAAAGCCAAAAAAAGATAAGTTATGATTTAAATTTACCTTTACCTTATGCGAGACTGATCGAATATCGGATATCGAATGTTATTTTAATAAAAACTGGAAAAAACATACCAGTTACATTTCAAATCACAACCACAAAAAAGCAAAACTTTAAAACTTGCAAAGTATGTTGATACCGCAAACTTCTGTTAAGGAAATGAGGCATGGAGCTTTTGATTAGCTAGCTACCCACGCCATGTGTGTAAAAATTGAGAATGAAAGAAAAAACTACCCTAGATCATTTTTGGATATAGAGAGAAATTTATCAACAATATTGTGATGACGACCGTATAATTGCATTAAGGACATTTTAAAGGCAGTAATTTCAGCGAGTCAACACCATGTAAGCAGTTGGATTCGTTGTATGAAATTCCCGTAGTGTGTACAAGCCTTAGCATAGTATATCAACTGTGAAACAAAGGGATCGAAAACAAAAGCAGGCATATGGCAACACACAAACGGAAACACTAGTCTGTCTTTTTAAATTTAATTGTAGTCTTTCGTAGCTGCTATAATGCTGCATAGAAAAGGAAAAGTTAACCAAGAAAGCTAACTTGTTTGTCATATAACTTTAAATGTATCTTTTTGTCGGTGTCGTAATTAAGGTTTTATTCTAATTAAGTCTAAATATGGATCAGAAATTGAAGTATTAGTCGTTTTTTATTCGAAGCTCACTAGGATGGGTGCCATTGACAAATTTAGGATTATTAAGATATAACGCAATCTATATATTATTTGTCGAAAGTTTTCTCTCCAGATTTAACAATGTAATGAAAGTGTTAATTTGAATTGTATCAACTTCTTTTTAACAGCGAATGACGCAATGAAATCGTTTCTTAACTCATTGAATGATCTTAGTTTGTCTGTGCATAAACTTAACACGTCAGAAAAGTTTTACCACCTTAATATTGGAGGGATATCCTACGGCGCAGATTTTACATCAGCTCAAACCCAGGTTGGAGTAGATTGTGAAAAAGGACGTGTTCAATCAGCCTTATTTTGTGGTAATTTGTATTTAAATGCATTTGTTGTGATTTGTTTATTGCAATTATATTATTTTTAGAACAAAAAGATTTACATCGAATTCATTATCGGACACATCATTCTTTATCATTGGTTTATGAACCTAAGGTATACTCCCTCATGCAAAGTTTTTCCTTACCTAAATTTGGTTCAATGTTTTTGGTTCTTTGGATATTTTTCAACCCCTTAAAAATCTTGGTTTCACAATTTGATCTTAGCACCACCGATGACGAATTGTATTCCGAAACGGCCGTCTAGTGCTGTAAAATTAACACTTGAATAAGTTGTTATTGTAATAGTAACAGTTATATTTGGCTTTGCCGTGTGACATTTGGAATTTTATCAGGACAGTTTATAACATTATCGAGTTAGATATTCGGTTTATAATGCTATGCATATATGATTAGTTGTTCAGAAAATGGTCTCCCTAATGCTCTGCAAGCACTGTATTTTAAAATATGAACACTATTGGAATTTATTCAATTTCTATAGGTAAAAAACTGATATAAGCATGCCAAGTTGTATAAAGCTTGTTTTTAAAAATTCACCCGTGTTTATCACTCAATTAAACTGATGAAGTAGAATTTAAGTTAAGCACAAATCTCCTGATGACACTTTTAATTGCTATCTACGTATTGGTTATATATTCCAGCTGATTGTCCTCAAGGAACATATTATTTAGATAACAAGTGCGAACCTTGTGAATTTGGCATGTATCAAGATGAAATTGCACAAGTGAAATGCAAACCTTGTCCAGAGAGATACACAACAGATTACAGAGGAGCGAAACTGAAAACAGAATGCGATGGTATTGTATCCATATTATTTAAAATGTTATTATATCTATTCGGATGCTTTCAAAAAGCTTCAAGATATGTACGAATTCATGGACTAGGGTATTATTCTGCAGAAAATACAGTGGCAAAAGTTACCTAAAATCCGATGCATTTGTTTGGGTATATCAAGATTTGATATTGATCGACTACATGTGTGATATTTAGCTTACTGTTTGATGATAACTATGCACTTCAAAACTTAAAAAATATCAAGGCTGATTCTGAATGCAATTATCACAACATTTATTATTTAAAAATTAAAAATTTATCTTTATCTACATTTCATCATCAAAACTAAACATAACAATCAATGTCCAAACAAAAAATAAAAAAGTAAAACTTTTGTAGCTGGCAAACAAGGTTAAACACGTATACTTCCACTAGGGAAGTGAAGCTGGGTGTCTCGGAAATTCCTGGACACAAATAACTATCAATTTAAAATCGTCTATTCATTTGTTGATATTTATATTTTGTTGTTGCAGTATATGTAGAGAAAAAGGTGGTGAAAAAAGATAAAATTCCAGAATGTAAGTCTTGATTGTAATTCTTATTTTCAATATTTTTTCAATCAGTCTACTATTACATTCATAAAATCTAATAATTGTATTAGAATGATGGTATTGTATCCTTGTATTAAAAGTTATATCTATTCGGATGCTTTCAAAAAGCTTTAAGATATGTACGATTTTATACCAAGTTATTATTCTGAAGAAAATACAGTATCAAAAGCTGCATTTGTTTGGGTATATCAAGATTTGATATTGATCGACTACATGTGTGATATTTAGCTTACTGTTTGATAATAACTATGCACTTCAAAACTTAAAAAATATCAAGGCTGATTCTGAATGCAAATGTCATTAAATTTATTACTTAAAAATTAAAAATTTATCTTTATCGATATTTCATCATCAAAAATAAACATAACAATCAATGTCCAAACAAAAAATAAAAAAGTAAAACTTTTGTAGCTGGCAAACAAGTTTAAACACGTATACTTCCACTAGAAAGTGAAGCGGGTGTCTCGAAATTCCTGGACACAAACTCCTATCAATTTAAAATCGTCTATTCATTTGTTGATATTAATATTTTGCTGTTGCAGTAAATGTAGAGAAAAAGGTGGTGAAAACAGATAAAATTCCAGAATGTAAGTCATGATTGTAATTCATTATTTTCAATATTTTTTCAATCAGTCTTCTATTACATTCATAAAATCTAATAATTGTATAAAAAAGATATCTATGGTATTTTGGGTACAGAGACTTTACATTATGGTGACGGCCATAAAACCTTTTTGACGTCCTTGTCTAGGCTTTCGATATCCCTGCTTCGACAATTTATTTGTAAGCTGCTTGCTTTGTTTATTAAGTTCCCGTTGGGGTAACTATTTATAGAAAAAAATATTCAATAGGCAGAAGTTATTTTATACAAGTGCTACCAATTCTTTTTGCAGGCTTGTTTCGTTTATTTCCTTGTCTCTTGAAAATTATAAATGTGCTTGCTATAATTTTATATCTTTTTATATATCTTTCTGCTGATTTGAATTAATTTACAATAACCAACCTATTTGTTTATAACCGATAAATGGTTCCTACAAAACAAACTACAACGTCTTGAATGGATACAGATGTATCGACCTTAACAACAAATGTCCTTTTCTTTGTCCCATTACGTACAGAAGTTTTTGTTTAAATTTTCTATTTTCATATTTCTTTCAGCTTCAGATAATAGTATTCAAGTCTGGATTCCAATAGTAGCAAGCGTGTTATCGTGTGTGGTAGTTATTTTAATAGCCATTATTATTTGGTTTTTAGTGAAAAAGGTTAGTATCATTAGTAATATGCGTCAAACACAAACACACCGATCAATGTTCAAATAACGATTGCCACTGTATTTTCATAACACAAAACACTGAAAACTGACAAAATGGGTAAACACGAGAACTTCAATGTAAGAAGTGTCGCCATGTGCTCCGCTCCGGAAGAATAAGCATTTCCTATCTAACTACAACCCCTTTATCTGAAATCAAGGATTGCAAGGAACATTGAATAACACGAATATTTGCATAATATTAAATACCAGTTAAGCATATAATTTTTTTTATTTTCAAAAAATTAAAAGAAACAGTATTTCTGCAATTTAAAGAGTGAAGATTGATTTCAAGTTCATTCGTTACTGCATAAGATCAAGAAAATCCACTGACAGAGGACAATAGACAATATAAAAATATTTCATTACCGTATTTTAGCTTTGACACGATTTAATACGAAAAATGTTTTGATCTTAAGGATCTCTTAATCCTTAAACTGCAATGTCATTAATGAACATAATATCTATGTCCATTCTAATATTTTGAATTTATAAGGATTAAAGTATTATATTAGCTGCTGATGTAAAACACCATTGTCACCTTCATGACATTTAAAAACTGACATTCATATTACATATTTATATAAATATTTATTTTCACCTGGCGTCAAACATAAAAGGATTAAACTTTATTTATTTTATTTTATTGCAGCGATATTGCATATCTCAGAAAAAGAAAGCATATATATACAAACAAAGGAGTTAACAATTTTGAAAGACAACATCCGCAATTGAGATGTTCACGAACATTCTTACGATTTCATTAATTGTTCATTCTTGAAAAGTACTAAGTTTTTGTATAACCAGGGTTTTTTTAAGGGGGAAGGGGTTGTAACTTTTTTATATTGACAATATATTTCTACTAACTACAATTTATCTATGCAGTTTTTATGTAGAGGGAGGCCATTATTATACAGAGAACATAGTACATGAGTGGCAATATTTGATACCTGAATTCTATTCACTACGTGTTTAGTGTTATAAAAATAGAAAATGACGTGTCCGTTTCCATTTGTTTAAATTGTGAAAAGATTAATGCTAGTTAAAAGGATTTCAACTTTTACTATATTCCATCGAACATAATAACTTGCATCAGTAATTACCCATAGTGATAAATCTAACATCTGATTGAACTAAGCCATCAATGAATCATTAAATCAAGTCTAGTATTGTAATAATTTGATTGATAATGCTCACTTTGGACAAACTAATATAGCTAAGTAACTCATAAAGCAAGAAAACATGTATTCAGATCACTATAGCCAACAGATACTACATCTGAGTTGTGAGATAAAATTATTTTAAGTGGTAATTTCACAACAAATAAAGATCAGAGTCGCTGTGGTTATAATTTTGAAGAATAAAAACAAACATACTAATTCATGATCAAACCATAATATTAAAAGCTTTGAAGCTGACAAAGTAGGTAAAACACGTGCACTTCAACTAGGGAAGTGAGGCCGGGTGTTCCAGAAAAGTAAGCCCCTCCTGTTATTACAACATGTCTATAATACAGAAATGTATTCTGTTTGTAAGTTCATCCAGTGATCAAAGAGTCTCAATGTACTTTTTTGTCTTGTTGGCTTGGCTCTTTACTTTGTCATTTCTTGTCTCGATGTCTTTAGACGCAATTTCTGTTGCCAAGCACATGTTTTTGGCTACTCCCAGCTCAAAATGACTATCTTTTTTAAACAAAACCAATCTTCAATTACCTGTAAATAGTAACAAATCACCACCAATGTATTACTTGGAAAGAAATATTAACTTTACATATTTTAGTATCATGCATCGATTATGTATATATTTTTTGATAAATCTGAAATATTAAAGTTATGATGAGGTTTGAAATAGAATACTGATTATAAATTTTAAAACAATATATTTTTCCAATGATTTTTTAGCTCACCTGACCGAAGGTCATGTGAGCTTATGGCATAGCGCAGCGTGTGTATGTGCGTGCGTGCGTGCGTGCGTGCGTGTGTGCGTGTGTGCGTGCGTCGTTAACACCTATTTTCAACTTCTCCTCTAAAACTACTGGACAGTTTTTAATGAAACTTTGTCAGAAGTATATATGGGCCGGTGCAATTCAGATTTGTTCGTGGTGTTGCTATGGCTACCATAACTAGGTCAAGGTGACCTAGGGGTGCAAAAATCTTAAAAAATCTTCTTCTCCGAAAGTACTGATTGGAGAAACAATCTGATGTGATATTTGGCTTCTCTACGGTCTTAAGCCTATAGTTTGTTCATTTTGAGAAATTCGGATAAAAAATAGGTTACGCGTTTTTGCGTTAATTTTGAAAAAAATCGTAAAATAGCTTCAAATTGTTATAACTTGACTATTTGACCAGATAATGACATGGGGTTTTCAGTTTTGACATCTTCTTGTTAGTATCTTCAAAATGAGGTCAAGGTCAATTGTGAAGGTCGTGACCTAATTTTTTTTACTTCTGATTATAATTATAATCTCAAAAACTATAAACTTTTTGTATAGGCATGTATATTACAATGTTGTAGGTATCGATACAACGATCATTTTGATGTATAGAAAAAGGTCATGGGTTCAAAGGTCAAGGTCACAGATGTGAAACAATACCGAAATGGTTAATTATCTCGAAAACTATAAACATTTTGTATAGGCATGTATATTAGAATGTTGTAGGTATTGATACAACGATCATTTTGATGTATAGAAAAAGGTCATGGGTTCAAAGGTCAAGGTCACAGATGCGAAACAATATCGAAATGGTTAATTATCTCGAAAACTATAAACATTTTGTATAGGCATGTATATTAGATTGTTGTAGGTATTGATACAACGATCATTTTGATGTATAGAAAAAGGTCATCGGTTCAAAGGTCAAGGTCACAGATGTGAAACAATACTGAAATGGTTAATTATCTCGAAAACTATAAACTTTTTGTATAGGCATGTATATTAGAATGTTGTAGGTATCGATACAACGATCATTTTGATGTATAGAAAAAGGTCATGGGTTCAAAGGTCAAGGTCACAGATGCGAAACAATACCGAAAAGGTTAATTATCTCGAAAACTATAAACATTTTGTATAGGCATGTATATTAGAATGTTGTAGGTATTGATACAACGATCATTTTGATGTATAGAAAAAGGTCATAGGTTCAAATGTCAAGGTCACAGATGCGAAACAATACCAAAATGGTTAATTATCTCGAAAACTATAAACTTTTTGTATAGACATGTATATTAGAATGTTGTAGGTATTGATACAACAATTATTTTGATGTATAGAAAAAGGTCATAGGTTCAAATGTCAAGGTCACAGATGCGAAACAATACCAAAATGGTTAATTATCTCGAAAACTATAAACTTTTTGTATAGACATGTATATTAAAATGTTGTAGGTATTGATACAACGATCATTTTGATGTATAGAGTATAGAAAATGTCATTGGTTGAAAGGTCAAGGTCACAGATGTGAAACAATACCGAAGTGGTTAATTATCTCGAAAACTATAAACTTTTTGTATAGGCATGTATATAAGAATGTTGTAGGTATTGATACAACGATCATTTTGATGTATAGAAAAAGGTCATGGGCTCAAAGGTCAAGGTCACAGATGTGAAACAGTACTGAAATGGTTAATTATTTCGAAAACTATAAACTTTTTGTATAGGCATATATATTAGAATGTTGAAGGTATTGATACAACGATCATTTTGATGTATAGAAAAAGGTCATGGGTTCAAAGGTCAAGGTCACAGATGCGAAACAATATCGAAATGGTTAATTATCTCGAAAACTATAAACATTTTGTATAGGCATGTATATTAGATTGTTGTAGGTATTGATACAACGATCATTTTGATGTATAGAAAAAGGTCATGGGTTCAAAGGTCAATTTCACAGATGTGAAACAATACAGAAATGGTTAATTATCTGGAAAATCTATAAACTTTTTGTATAGGCATGTATATTAGAATGTTGTAGGTATTAATACAACAATCATTTTGATGTATAGAAAAAGGTTATTGGTTTAAAGGTCAAGGTCACATATGCGAAACAATACCAAAATGTTTAATTATCTCGAAAACTATAAACTTATTGTATAGGCATGTATATTAGAATGTTGTAGGTATCGATACAACGATCATTTTGATGTATAAAAAAAGGTCATGGGTTCAAAGGTCAAGGTCACAGATGTGAAACAATACTGAAATGGTTAATTATCTTGAAAACTATTAACTTTTTGTATAGGCATGTATATTAGAATGTTGTAGGTATTGATACAATGGTTATCATGATGTAAAGAAAAAAGTCATTGGGGTTTAGTATTTATGTTTCTTTAAATCTATCAGCTAGCCATTAGTTATCAGGTGAGCGTATCAGGCCCATGGGCCTCTTGTTATTACAAAAGAGAGTGTTATTGTTTAAGTTTAATCACGAATCTACAAGTCGGTCAAGTCATTTGTTTTCGGAAACGAAATAGAAACGGAGATTATTCCAATCAGGAAAACGAACAAACAGCATACATTGCTTAATTCTATAAAAAAAATTTCACTTGATTTTTATTACATACTTCGACTCCGGAGATGGACAGGATAAATTTACTCTTGAAATTTCAGGAAAAGAATTCAAACACTCTTTAGTGATTTCAAATATACAAGGATATATGAAAAGCTGGTCCCTCCACACACTCGTTTTAGTGTGAAAAAGATACATTATAGTCAAGCACATATTTGCGTGCTGTACATACCTAGTGTTCGTTGTAATACAATATGTCAATGCAAATTATTCTTTCACAGAACAAACTCAATTTACGATTTACTTACTTTCCTTGTTATGATAAGAGATGTTCACCTTGTCGATCATCGTAAAACGTTCAATAAATAGTTCATTACAAGATACTTGATGCCCCCTTACATTGCACTTGACCATGTGTTTTAAATGAAGACATAAAAACAACAGGGCGAATGGAGTGAGAATATGGACTTTATAAAATTAAGACAAGTGGAGTAATGGAATTTTACGACACAGAATTGTTTCTTTCACGTATGTAAGTGACGGGGACTGTCTGAAGGAAACCATCGACAATCTATCTCACAGTAGGACATGTTTCGGGTGGGATTAGATCACAGACAGTGAGAGGCGTTGTAAATATAATATATATTGATATAGTTTTGCGTTAGAGTATATCCAGAAATGTGATTTATTTTAGAAAAATGTATAATTGTATTGCAACATTTTATTATGTTTTCTGAAATGTGAGTTAAGTAGCCATTTTATATTTTTAATTTTATATGTTTATATGAAGTAAGAGGAGCAACTGTCGAAAAATAAGAAATAATTGGTGTATATTTTTGTATTTCTATTGTAGTAAGAGGGGTAACTCTTATGATTAAGAGGGATGATTAAAACTATTGAAATAGATCAGGACCCAGTTGTTCTAAGCTGATTATTCTAATTAATTGATTAGTCAAAATTGTTTTTTGCATTATATCAAATATTTTGTAAATTTTTGTTTAAAACACAAAAATGGATAAAATATCATCAAATTGAAACAAAATGTCTTAAAACTTTTAATTCAATAATGATGTGATAAGTTTTATTGTGTTTTAAATGTGTGCTAATCACTGATTAAATTAATCAAGCTTCGAACAATTAGGCCCAGGATTAACATTGTTATAGGTTACAACAGCAATGAAACGCCTACGTTAATACCTTTAACGTCCGAACTTAATTGAAACAGCGTAGTTATTGCTAAATTTTGAATTATGTTTAGGACTATTTTTGTGTTATGATTTGACAATCTGGCTCCAGTTTCACAATTATTCCTTAACAAAGATTTCCCTTAATTTAAAATTGACAAATTTTGACAATCTTTGATGGTACTACAACTATAAAGCTGCGACAAAATTTAAAATATAGATGTAATAAGCTTAGATTGACCTTTAATATGATACTTTAAAATCATGAATATCTTGAAAACCAACAAAATTATGAAAATTTCAATTTCGCCAGATAAGGGAAATCTTAAGTTTAGGAATGATTGCAAAACTGGGCACAGATGCCCTTAAATATGTTTATACAGATGAGAGATATTGTGGAAAAGAAGCATAGTGGTGCGGTTATTGCGACCTTATTAGGAAAGAAATCCTTTGTGAACAATTGTATATATTCGTAATTATGTTATTTCTGCATTAAACTTCATTTGTATCTTGGAAACCATATATATATATACTCACATATGACAGTCGATAAAAATCCAACACCGTAATTCCGTGTAGTGTCTACATAATCTGACAGACAATCAACATTAAGCTGGCTCTGCTTCCAGTTATGGACTAGAGGGAATAATTCCCGATTAACATCAACGATTAATAGTCCCTGACGTGAAAAAAATAGTAAAACCTTTCTCTTTTAATTTAAGTAAGCGATCAATATTAGACTTTTTACACAGGTTTTCCCATCACATCATTTTTGGCATGAATAACCAATGATGTATTAAGATATTATACATTTCTTGTTTAAATAAAAAAATCAAAATACACCAATTCATATCCAATTCACATTCCAACGCACAGTAGTACCATTGAAAAATGTGGAAATTACTTTAACAAGTGAACTTCCGCCACTTCATTTAGCAAAACTAGTATTATAAAATATTCGACAATTTTGGTATGGGAAAGAATTTCTAAATACGAGAGTGTCTGATTTATTTTTCTCACGTGACATGTTAATAGGTAAACAGAAGTTGCCTATCCTTTTTGGGCATCCGGCCTCACGTCCCTGGTGGATGTTCACGTGTTTTATCTTATTTTCAGTTCTTACTTTGCATTAGGATTGTGATTTGGACATGAATTGGTGTGTTTGTTTTGATTATGTCTTATTCCTTGCTTACGTTGGTACTGTTGGTGACATATTATTCAGCTGTAACTTGCTAACGCTAACGCTATGTACTTATTGTATTGAATGTTATTTAAAACAAGTGTTATCATTTTGTAATATACATGTATGCCACATTATATTAAAGGATGTTGGTTTTTTTTATTCAGTAATTTTAAACCCTTCACATAGTAACTAAACACTACTGATGAGAATTGTATTCCGATACGGCCGTCTAGTGCTGTAAAATTAAAACTGGTATAATATGTAATATAAACCCCTGAGCCGATATCTCTGCTGGTGGCTGGTGCCCCGACGATATCACCAACTCAGTAGGCAATATTTTCGTATTATTGTCAGAAATATACTTTAATTGTCAAAATTTCCTGCAAGTTAAAATTTGAAATTTCTCAAAAACTAAGGTATACTCCCTCATGCAAAGTATTTTCTTAGCTTAATTTGGTAAAATATATTTTGGTCCTTTGGGTAGCTTTTCACCATCTTCAAAATAATTTTGGTTTCATAATTTTGGTCCAAGCACTACTGATGAATAATCGATGAAAGCACAAAAGAACAACACAGTCGAGCTTTAAAAAACCCACACACAGTCGAACTAATGGTAATGATGGGTTATAATTACATATTATACCAGTTTTAATATAGCACTAGACGGCCGTATCGGAATACAAAATATATTTTATACCCTGTGGAATAACTTGTTATTGATTTAACACCGATAGTTTATTATTAAAAATTGGTAGATATAAATATTGTAGTACGCATCACTAAGATGTTTGATAAATCCTAATCAGTTTCAATAATCTCTTATTGACGACATACTGTTTCTTTTTACGTTTTGCTTCAAAACATTACACGATTTTTTTTATCAACTTGTTAAATTCAGGGCTGCAAATTGAAATATTTCACACCACAATGCGATTACAATTTTGCCTAAGAAATTTTGTACAAGACCAAAACTCATACATAATGAATATTTAAACATCCAATATATCTTAAAACAGTCAAGCAACTACATACCCATACAAACAAACAACAAGCAAACGAAACAAGGAAACAATACTTAACAATTCACAGGATAAACAAACGTTGTAATAAATGTTTCAACTTGAAACCGACTATGGCGATAATGACATAGTATACAAAACAAACCATTTCCAAATCACAATCCCAAAGCGAAATAAAGAAACCATACCAAGCTCTGTCCAAATAACAATCCCAAGCAAAGTAAAAACACACATACCAATCTATGTCCAAATCACAATCCCAAAGAAAAGGAAAACATGCATACCAATCCATGTCTAAATCACAATCACAAAGCAAAGTAAAAACACACATACCAATCCATGTCCAAATCACAATCCCAAAGCAAAGTAAAAACACATACCAACCCATGTCTAAATCGCACTCTCAAAGCAAAGTAAAAACGCTGAAACCAAGGAAGTGAGGCCAGGTGCTCTGAATTGTAGTTATAGCACTATAACTAACTTACTTATTTCTTTATCACCCAGTAGTTTATTATTATTGCACATCAAAACCGATTTGGAAATGATTTCAATAAGCATAAATGAATAAAAGTAAAATATTCGTAGCTGAATATTATGTAATTGGTTACAGCCCTAAAAGCAACAAAGACAAGAAACAATACAATATCGAAACAGCCACAGAAAAGAAAAATTGGAAAATACATACAGTATACTAGTAGTTGCTTTTATTTACTGGGGATTTAATTTC
This sequence comes from Anadara kagoshimensis, assembly GCA_021292105.1. Classification (NCBI taxonomy): domain Eukaryota; kingdom Metazoa; phylum Mollusca; class Bivalvia; order Arcoida; family Arcidae; genus Anadara; species Anadara kagoshimensis. Next base: position 29,567,466 of record CM037874.1, on the reverse strand, counting down.
GCAATATTTCGGTTTGACTTCATAGAGCGAAATTAAATTCAGTGACTATTTCCATGTAGCATTCATTAGACGTAAACGGTGATATTCCGTACGGAAAATTGTTAACATTGGCAACTGGACAGCGGAACTTTATACCCGTAAATAAATTCCAGTGTTAACGCGAAATTTTCCCTGCAGAATTAAAGAACTCTACGGTATTAGAACTATTTATTTTGACTCCCCATCGACTTTGGACGGGCACTGATGTTAATACCACGTAAGGGTACTGTTGAAGGATTCCCAACCATACCACTTATTTTAGGGAGTCATTCGATATATATATAAAACGAAAACAAAACATAAACTAATATTTTATATACAGGTCCATCCAGAAAGTTTGGACATCCCCTTCTATAACCTTTGTAAAAGAGCAATGTTGATGGTCTTAGTACTTGGCGTTTTGTTAACTTACTTATGTTAAAAGACTATTTTTATATACTACCTAGAATGTTTTTTAAATGGCATAATTGATAAAAGTTTTAAGTTTAGTTTTAATGAACTGTAAGTGATAACAAAAATGAAAATATTTTGGAAAAATCCTATTTCTTCAAATATGGACAGAATTCATAGATAGAAAAATACTGAAAAGGACTTTAAACATTTAGTTCCAAGTGATTATTAAGCACTCTTTAAGTAAACATGTCATTTTATCTGTTAAAATTCCTTCTGTATTGAAAATACTAAAACATTTACAAATACGGTAAAATTGAATTTTTCGTTAGTATATTGAACGATTATTTATTTTTCGTATAATGTCCATTTCCTACTGCAAAAAGATGTTTTATAGTATTATTTGACTTAAAAAAACATTTTGTCTTATGTTTTGAAAAAGATGCTTTGAGTCTGGAATATATAAAGAGAGATAACAATGTCTTTTGCAATTTTATTGCGTCAAATTAACATTGATTAGATCGAATGGTATACAAAATGTAAGTAACAATTAAACAAATCATTGATAAAGCATGTCAAAAATTGTTATAGCAAACAAATTCGTGGCTAGCTATGAATCACTTCAATGGAGGGGTTTAAACTTTCTGGATAGACCTGTACAATATGTGTTGGATGGTTTGAATCATATCTGAAGCGGTATAAGTTTTTGATTGTATCCTAGACATTACATGTGCTGTGTGACTTAAAAAAGCAGAGACAGAAATATTGTTTGAAAATATTCATTCGATTGATTCCAGGATGTTTGAATATCAATACGATCGATCTAACTCTATGGTACATTGGTGTTTGTCGGTCAATGGTCGTCTCTAGCATTTTCAGTCATTGTAAAAGGACAATGGCTACTAAGTTTGAAGTTTGTTTAAGTCTGTTTATTAATCAAAAATACTGATTGCTTTATCGCTGTCAATGTCTATGAAATTTCAATTTTAATTCCATAAAAAAATATTCGTATTGGTTTTTTTTCATTAACATAAACAAGGTACGGGCGTGATCTTTTGTTCGATCTCGAATTGCAATCACTATGTTTTCGATAATGAATATAGGGATATGAAGCTACCTGCTTTAGGTGTTTTTTAAGTAATCATGATAATGTTACTATTTTTTCACAATACATTTTGTTTCCATTTTTATGACATACTTACAACTTTTAATACAATCGTTTTATTTGTTTAAATTACGGATTGTATATACGTGAATTTTATGTCATAAAATAATTATTTTAAAAGAATATATTAAATAATACATATAACCAAGTTTCAAGTATAAACATTAATCGCCATCAAATTGTACATTTATCATTCACTCTTCTTGATTAGTTCTGTAGGGTACAATATAGGCCAGTCAAAAGTTTAACATCATGGTAATGAAAACGAGTCAAAGCTTTTTTAAAGTAACATAGATATGAACATCTAGTGACCAAAATACAATAAAGGGATACATAGCAGTTGCCAAAAACATCCAAGCTTACAAAGGACCGAAATGGACTGCGTATTTAACACTGATTCGTTACCTTATTGTTAAACTTTCTACAGATCTGTATTGTAGCTTATTGTTATACTTTCGACAGGTCTGTTTTGTAGCTTAGTGTTAAACTTTTGACAGGTCTATACTGTAGCTAAGTGTTAAACTGGCTTTTGACAGATCTGTAATATAGCTTAGTGTTATACTTTCGACAAAAAAATCGGCGCAAATGAAAAAAAAAATCGGCGCAAATGAAATGCAAATCGGCGCAAATGCAAAACGCCGCGGTTAATTACTAATCTTGAGTAACACTCCATGTTGCAGACGAGTTATTTCGTTTCGCTCTATTACTTTCAGTGAAATCTGTATCATGGCTTCAGTTTGTGTTTTGTTTACAAGGACTGACCACATGTCATTTTCGAGCGAAAGAAGTTGAATTTTCATCAAATTTACACCTTCGAGAAATATTTATTTGATCGGAAACCAGTTAAATCTGGGGTCATCTTGGCTCAATGAATGAGGTCATTTTTCATTCTACCTATACGTAAATATCTAATGAAGAAATTGATTTGATTTTTATTAAATTTTTTTTTTCAATTTTTTTACCCGGGTGCCTGATTATCAGCTCACCTTAATAATTAATTTCGATTACCTTCTGCATAAGACTGATTTTTACTCACATGTTTACATGTATGTAGAGTCGTCAACGGTTCGCCGATCTTCAAAGGAAGTTACGGACAAAAGAAGAAGGTGCTTTATCCACGAATTTATCATCCCACGGAATTGTATTTTTTCTCAGAACCACGAAAATTCGAGCCCACGAAATTAAATGTATTCACAGTAATAGGATGTATTTTTCCGTCAACATGAAAATCAACAAAAAAGAAGTGTTCTATATATTGGCTTTTTTAACCTTCCAACCAGAGCTGGTTATTGTTGGTCCCGGCGTTATGACACAGACAGTAACAATAAGCATTTAAGTTATCACTCACATGCTAGTTTTCTACAGCTTTATCTTATATAGAATCACTAATTAGTAGAAGACAGTAGCATCATTAAAGTCAATATCGGTACAATGGATTGTTAGTAATACCCGCTGGAATAAACACTGGTGTGAAGCTAGCCGCAATTCTAGCCGCAATTTTTTTATATATCATCAAGCGGGCAATTCAATTTATTTAAATACGGTTAGTCCTAATATCATTCCATTTATTAATATTTGATATTAGGGCGACCTGTATTGCAACACAACTTTTATAAAGACCACCTGTATATTAAGAACCACAGGAACCGTGATTCTAAGTGTCATTATGAAATTACGCATAGGGCGCGTAAAATGAGTTTCCCCATCTAGGGCTTTTAACCACGGGTAGATCTATCCAATGGCAACATTTGGTGAAAATTTCAAGAACCCTAGAGGGTAGAACGGGTCTTACGAGAGCTCAGAAGGACCATACCCCCTTTTGATATGTGATTTCGTAAGGACCTGCTACCTATGAAGTAGCGTACACAGAGAAACTGCGTTTCCCCATCTAGGCCTTTTAACCACGGGTAGATCTATCCAATGGCAACATTTGGTGAAAATTTCAAGAACCCTAGAGGGGTAGAACGGGTATTACGAGAGCTCAGAAGGACCATACCCCTCTTTTGATATGTGATTTCGTAAGGACCTGCTACGTTTGAAGTAGCGTACACAGAGAAAATGCGTTTCCCCATCTAGGCCTTTTAACCACGGGTAGATCTATCCAATGGCAACATTTGGTGAAAATTTCAAGAACCCTAGAGGGTTAGAACGGGTCTTACGAGAGCTCAGAAGGACCATACCCCCCTTTGATATGTGATTTCGTAAGGACTGCTACTATGAAGTAGCGTACACAGAGAAAATGCGTTTCCCCATCTAGGCCTTTTAACCACGGGTAGATCTATCCAATGGCAACATTTAGTGAAAATTTCAAGAACCCTAGAGGGGTAGAACGGGTATTACGAGAGCTCAGAAGGACCATACCCCTCTTTTGATATGTGATTTCGTAAGGACCTGCTACGTTTGAAGTAGCGTACACAGAGAAAATGCGTTTCCCCATCTAGGCCTTTTAACCACGGGTAGATCTATCCAATGGCAACATTTGGTGAAAATTTCAAGAACCCTAGAGGGGTAGAACGGGTCTTACGAGAGCTCAGAAGGACCATACCCCCCTTTTGATATGTGATTTCGTAAGGACCTGCTACCTATGAAGTAGCGTACACAGAGAAAATGCGTTTCCCCATCTAGGCCTTTTAACCACGGGTAGATCTATCCAATGGCAACATTTGGTGAAAATTTCAAGAACCCTAGAGGGGTAGAACGGGTATTACGAGAGCTCAGAAGGACCATACCCCTCTTTTGATATGTGATTTCGTAAGGACCTGCTACGTTTGAAGTAGCGTACACAGAGAAAATGCGTTTCCCCATCTAGGCCTTTTAACCACGGGTAGATCTATCCAATGGCAACATTTGGTGAAATTTCAAGAACCCTAGAGGGGTAGAACGGGTCTTACGAGAGCTCAGAAGGACCATACCCCCCTTTTGATATGTGATTTCGTAAGGACCTGCTACGTTTGAAGTAGCGTACACAGAGAAAATGCGTTTCCCCATCTAGGCCTTTTAACCACGGGTAGATCTATCCAATGGCAACATTTGGTGAAAATTTCAAGAACCCTAGAGGGGTAGAACGGGTCTTACGAGAGCTCAGAAGGACCATACCCCCTTTTGATATGTGATTTCGTAAGGACCTGCTACTATGAAGTAGCGTACACAGAGAAAATGCGTTTCCCCATCTAGGCCTTTTAACCACGGGTAGATCGATCCAATGGCAACATTTGGTGAAAATTTCAAGAACCCTAGAGGGGTAGAGAACGGGTATTACGAGAGCTCAGAAGGACCATACCCCTCTTTTGATATGTGATTTCGTAAGGACCTGCTACGTTTGAAGTAGCGTACACAGAGAAAATGCGTTTCCCCATCTAGGCATTTTAACCACGGGTAGATCTATCCAATGGCAACATTTGGTGAAAATTTCAAGAACCCTAGAGGGTAGAACGGGTCTTACGAGAGCTCAGAAGGACCATACCCCCCTTTTGATATGTGATTTCGTAAGGACCTGCTACGTTTGAAGTAGCGTACACAGAGAAAATGCGTTTCCCCATCTAGGCCTTTTAACCACGGGTAGATCTATCCAATGGCAACATTTGGTGAAAATTTCAAGAACCCTAGAGGGGTAGAACGGGTCTTACGAGAGCTCAGAAGGACCATACCCCCCTTTTGATATGTGATTTCGTAAGGACCTGCTACTATGAAGTAGCGTACACAGAGAAAATGCGTTTCCCCATCTAGGCCTTTTAACCACGGGTAGATCTATCCAATGCAACATTTGGTGAAAATTTCAAGAACCCTAGAGGGGTAGAACGGGTATTACGAGAGCTCAGAAGGACCATACCCCCTCTTTTGATATGTGATTTCGTAAGGACCTGCTACGTTTGAAGTAGCGTACACAGAGAAAATGCGTTTCCCCATCTAGGCCTTTTAACCACGGGTAGATCTATCCAATGCAACATTTGGTGAAAATTTCAAGAACCCTAGAGGGGTAGAACGGGTCTTACGAGAGCTCAGAAGGACCATACCCCCCTTTTGATATGTGATTTCGTAAGGACCTGCTACTTGAAGTAGCGTACACAGAGAAAATGCGTTTCCCCATCTAGGCCTTTTAACCACGGGTAGATCTATCCAATGGCAACATTTGGTGAAAATTTCAAGAACCCTAGAGGGGTAGAACGGGTATTACGAGAGCTCAGAAGGACCATCCCCCTCTTTTGATATGTGATTTCGTAAGGACCTGCTACGTTTGAAGTAGCGTACACAGAGAAAATGCGTTTCCCCATCTAGGCCTTTTAACCACGGGTAGATCTATCCAATGGCAACATTTGGTGAAAATTTCAAGAACCCTAGAGGGGTAAACGGGTCTTACGAGAGCTCAGAAGGACCATACCCCCCCTTTTGATATGTGATTTCGTAAGGACCTGCTACGTTTGAAGTAGCGTACACAGAGAAAATGCGTTTCCCCATCTAGGCCTTTTAACCACGGGTAGATCTATCCAATGGCAACATTTGGTGAAAATTTCAAGAACCCTAGAGGGGTAGAACGGGTCTTACGAGAGCTCAGAAGGACCATACCCCCTTTTGATATGTGATTTCGTAAGGACCTGCTACTTGAAGTAGCGTACACAGAGAAAATGCGTTTCCCCATCTAGGCCTTTTAACCACGGGTAGATCTATCCAATTGCAACATTTGGTGAAAATTTCAAGAACCCTAGAGGGGTAGAACGGGTCTTACGAGAGCTCAGAAGGACCATACCCCCTTTTGATATGTGATTTCGTAAGGACCTGCTACGTTTGAAGTAGCGTACACAGAGAAAATGCGTTTCCCCATCTAGGCCTTTTAACCACGGGTAGATCTATCCAATGGCAACATTTGGTGAAAATTTCAAGAACCCTAGAGGGGTAGAACGGGTCTTACGAGAGCTCAGAAGGACCATACCCCCCTTTTGATATGTGATTTCGTAAGGACCTGCTACGTTTGAAGTAGCGTACACAGAGAAAATGCGTTTCCCCATCTAGGCCTTTTAACCACGGTAGATCTATCCAATGCAACATTTGGTGAAAATTTCAAGAACCCTAGAGGGGTAGAACGGGTCTTACGAGAGCTCAGAAGGACCATACCCCCTTTTGATATGTGATTTCGTAAGGACCTGCTACGTTTGAAGTAGCGTACACAGAGAAAATGCGTTTCCCCATCTAGGCCTTTTAACCACGGGTAGATCTATCCAATGGCAACATTTGGTGAAAATTTCAAGAACCCTAGAGGGGTAGAACGGGTCTTACGAGAGCTCAGAAGGACCATACCCCCCTTTTGATATGTGATTTCGTAAGGACCTGCTACGTTTGAAGTAGCGTACACAGAGAAAATGCGTTTCCCCATCTAGGCCTTTTAACCACGGGTAGATCTATCCAATGGCAACATTTGGTGAAAATTTCAAGAACCCTAGAGGGGTAGAACGGGTCTTACGAGAGCTCAGAAGGACCATACCCCCCTTTTGATATGTGATTTCGTAAGGACCTGCTACGTTTGAAGTAGCGTACACAGAGAAAATGCGTTTCCCCATCTAGGCCTTTTAACCACGGTAGATCTATCCAATTGCAACATTTGGTGAAAATTTCAAGAACCCTAGAGGGGTAGAACGGGTCTTACGAGAGCTCAGAAGGACCATACCCCCTTTTGATATGTGATTTCGTAAGGACCTGCTACGTTTGAAGTAGCGTACACAGAGAAAATGCGTTTCCCCATCTAGGCCTTTTAACCACGGGTAGATCTATCCAATGCAACATTTGGTGAAAATTTCAAGAACCCTAGAGGGGTAGAACGGGTCTTACGAGAGCTCAGAAGGACCATACCCCCCTTTTGATATGTGATTTCGTAAGGACCTGCTACGTTTGAAGTAGCGTACACAGAGAAAATGCGTTTCCCCATCTAGGCCTTTTAACCACGGGTAGATCTATCCAATGGCAACATTTGGTGAAAATTTCAAGAACCCTAGAGGGGTAGAACGGGTCTTACGAGAGCTCAGAAGGACCATACCCCCTTTTGATATGTGATTTCGTAAGGACCTGCTACGTTTGAAGTAGCGTACACAGAGAAAATGCGTTTCCCCATCTAGGCCTTTTAACCACGGGTAGATCTATCCAATGGCAACATTTGGTGAAAATTTCAAGAACCCTAGAGGGGTAGAACGGGTCTTACGAGAGCTCAGAAGGACCATACCCCCTTTTGATATGTGATTTCGTAAGGACCTGCTACTTGAAGTAGCGTACACAGAGAAAATGCGTTTCCCCATCTAGGCCTTTTAACCACGGGTAGATCTATCCAATGGCAACATTTGGTGAAAATTTCAAGAACCCTAGAGGGGTAGAACGGTCTTACGAGAGCTCAGAAGGACCATACCCCCTTTTGATATGTGATTTCGTAAGGACCTGCTACGTTTGAAGTAGCGTACACAGAGAAAATGCGTTTCCCCATCTAGGCTTTTAACCACGGGTAGATCTATCCAATGGCAACATTTGGTGAAAATTTCAAGAACCCTAGAGGGGTAGAACGGGTCTTACGAGAGCTCAGAAGGACCATACCCCCCTTTTGATATGTGATTTCGTAAGGACCTGCTACGTTTGAAGTAGCGTACACAGAGAAAATGCGTTTCCCCATCTAGGCCTTTTAACCACGGTAGATCTATCCAATGCAACATTTGGTGAAAATTTCAAGAACCCTAGAGGGGTAGAACGGGTCTTACGAGAGCTCAGAAGGACCATACCCCCTTTGATATGTGATTTCGTAAGGACCTGCTACTTGAAGTAGCGTACACAGAAAATGCGTTTCCCCATCTAGGCCTTTTAACCACGGGTAGATCTATCCAATGCAACATTTGGTGAAAATTTCAAGAACCCTAGAGGGTAGAACGGGTCTTACGAGAGCTCAGAAGGACCATACCCCCCTTTTGATATGTGATTTCGTAAGGACCTGCTACGTTTGAAGTAGCGTACACAGAGAAAATGCGTTTCCCCATCTAGGCCTTTTAACCACGGGTAGATCTATCCAATGGCAACATTTGGTGAAAATTTCAAGAACCCTAGAGGGGTAGAACGGGTATTACGAGAGCTCAGAAGGACCATACCCCCCTTTTGATATGTGATTTCGTAAGGACCTGCTACGTTGAAGTAGCGTACACAGAGAAAATGCGTTTCCCCATCTAGGCCTTTTAACCACGGGTAGATCTATCCAATGGCAACATTTGGTGAAAATTTCAAGAACCCTAGAGGGGTAGAACGGGTCTTACGAGAGCTCAGAAGGACCATACCCCCCTTTTGATATGTGATTTCGTAAGGACCTGCTACGTTTGAAGTAGCGTACACAGAGAAAATGCGTTTCCCCATCTAGGCCTTTTAACCACGGTAGATCTATCCAATGGCAACATTTGGTGAAAATTTCAAGAACCCTAGAGGGGTAGAACGGGTCTTACGAGAGCTCAGAAGGACCATACCCCCCTTTTGATATGTGATTTCGTAAGGACCTGCTACTTGAAGTAGCGTACACAGAGAAAATGCGTTTCCCCATCTAGGCCTTTTAACCACGGGTAGATCTATCCAATGCAACATTTGGTGAAAATTTCAAGAACCCTAGAGGGGTAGAACGGGTCTTACGAGAGCTCAGAAGGACCATACCCCCCTTTTGATATGTGATTTCGTAAGGACCTGCTACGTTTGAAGTAGCGTACACAGAGAAAATGCGTTTCCCCATCTAGGCCTTTTAACCACGGGTAGATCTATCCAATGCAACATTTGGTGAAAATTTCAAGAACCCTAGAGGGGTAGAACGGGTCTTACGAGAGCTCAGAAGGACCATACCCCCCTTTTGATATGTGATTTCGTAAGGACCTGCTACGTTTGAAGTAGCGTACACAGAGAAAATGCGTTTCCCCATCTAGGCCTTTTAACCACGGTAGATCTATCCAATTGCAACATTTGGTGAAAATTTCAAGAACCCTAGAGGGGTAGAACGGGTCTTACGAGAGCTCAGAAGGACCATACCCCCCTTTTGATATGTGATTTCGTAAGGACCTGCTACGTTTGAAGTAGCGTACAGAGAAAATGCGTTTCCCCATCTAGGCCTTTTAACCACGGGTAGATCTATCCAATTGCAACATTTGGTGAAAATTTCAAGAACCCTAGAGGGGTAGAACGGGTCTTACGAGAGCTCAGAAGGACCATACCCCCTTTTGATATGTGATTTCGTAAGGACCTGCTACGTTTGAAGTAGCGTACACAGAGAAAATGCGTTTCCCCATCTAGGCCTTTTAACCACGGGTAATCTATCCAATGCAACATTTGGTGAAATTTCAAGAACCCTAGAGGGGTAGAACGGGTCTTACGAGAGCTCAGAAGGACCATACCCCCCTTTTGATATGTGATTTCGTAAGGACCTGCTACGTTTGAAGTAGCGTACACAGAGAAAATGCGTTTCCCCATCTAGGCCTTTTAACCACGGGTAGATCTATCCAATTGCAACATTTGGTGAAAATTTCAAGAACCCTAGAGGGGTAGAACGGGTCTTACGAGAGCTCAGAAGGACCATACCCCCCTTTTGATATGTGATTTCGTAAGGACCTGCTACGTTTGAAGTAGCGTACACAGAGAAAATGCGTTTCCCCATCTAGGCTTTTAACCACGGGTAGATCTATCCAATTGCAACATTTGGTGAAAATTTCAAGAACCCTAGAGGGGTAGAACGGGTCTTACGAGAGCTCAGAAGGACCATACCCCCCTTTTGATATGTGATTTCGTAAGGACCTGCTACGTTTGAAGTAGCGTACACAGAGAAAATGCGTTTCCCCATCTAGGCCTTTTAACCACGGTAGATCTATCCAATTGCAACATTTGGTGAAAATTTCAAGAACCCTAGAGGGGTAGAACGGGTCTTACGAGAGCTCAGAAGGACCATACCCCCCTTTTGATATGTGATTTCGTAAGGACCTGCTACGTTTGAAGTAGCGTACACAGAGAAAATGCGTTTCCCCATCTAGGCCTTTTAACCACGGGTAGATCTATCCAATTGCAACATTTGGTGAAAATTTCAAGAACCCTAGAGGGGTAGAACGGGTCTTACGAGAGCTCAGAAGGACCATACCCCCCTTTTGATATGTGATTTCGTAAGGACCTGCTACGTTTGAAGTAGCGTACACAGAGAAAATGCGTTTCCCCATCTAGGCCTTTTAACCACGGGTAGATCTATCCAATTGCAACATTTGGTGAAAATTTCAAGAACCCTAGAGGGGTAGAACGGGTCTTACGAGAGCTCAGAAGGACCATACCCCCCTTTTGATATGTGATTTCGTAAGGACCTGCTACGTTTGAAGTAGCGTACACAGAGAAAATGCGTTTCCCCATCTAGGCCTTTTAACCACGGGTAGATCTATCCAATTGCAACATTTGGTGAAAATTTCAAGAACCCTAGAGGGGTAGAACGGGTCTTACGAGAGCTCAGAAGGACCATACCCCCCTTTTGATATGTGATTTCGTAAGGACCTGCTACTTGAAGTAGCGTACACAGAGAAAATGCGTTTCCCCATCTAGGCCTTTTAACCACGGGTAGATCTATCCAATTGCAACATTTGGTGAAAATTTCAAGAACCCTAGAGGGGTAGAACGGGTCTTACGAGAGCTCAGAAGGACCATACCCCCCTTTTGATATGTGATTTCGTAAGGACCTGCTACGTTTGAAGTAGCGTACACAGAGAAAATGCGTTTCCCCATCTAGGCCTTTTAACCACGGGTAGATCTATCCAATGCAACATTTGGTGAAAATTTCAAGAACCCTAGAGGGGTAGAACGGGTCTTACGAGAGCTCAGAAGGACCATACCCCCCTTTTGATATGTGATTTCGTAAGGACCTGCTACTTGAAGTAGCGTACACAGAGAAAATGCGTTTCCCCATCTAGGCCTTTTAACCACGGGTAGATCTATCCAATTGGCAACATTTGGTGAAAATTTCAAGAACCCTAGAGGGGTAGAACGGGTCTTACGAGAGCTCAGAAGGACCATACCCCCCTTTTGATATGTGATTTCGTAAGGACCTGCTACGTTTGAAGTAGCGTACACAGAGAAAATGCGTTTCCCCATCTAGGCCTTTTAACCACGGGTAGATCTATCCAATTGCAACATTTGGTGAAAATTTCAAGAACCCTAGAGGGGTAGAACGGGTCTTACGAGAGCTCAGAAGGACCATACCCCCCTTTTGATATGTGATTTCGTAAGGACCTGCTACGTTTGAAGTAGCGTACACAGAGAAATGCGTTTCCCCATCTAGGCCTTTTAACCACGGATAGATCTATCCAATGGCAACATTTGGTGAAATTTCAAGAACTAGAGGGGTAGAACGGGTCTACGAGAGCTCAGAAGGACCATACCCCCCTTTTGATATGTGATTTCGTAAGGAGCTACCTATGAAGTAGCGTACACAGAGAAAATGCGTTTCCCCATCTAGGCCTTTTAACCACGGGTAGATCTATCCAATGGCAACATTTGGTGAAAATTTCAAGAACCCTAGAGGGGTAGAAACGGGTCTTACGAGAGCTCAGAAGGACCAACCCCCCCTTTTTGATATGTGATTTCGTAAGGACCCGCTACGTTTGAAGTAGCGTACACAGAGAAAATGCGTTTCCCCATCTAGGCATTTAAACCACGGTAGATCTATCCAATGGCAACATTTGGTGAAAATTTCAAGAACCCTAGAGGGGTAGAAGGGTCTTACGAGAGCAGAAGGACCATACCCCCCTTTTGATATGTGATTTCGTAAGAGACCTGCTACCTATGAAGTAGCGTACACAGAGAAAATGCGTTTCCCCATCTAGGCCTTTTAACCACGGGTAGATCTATCCAATGGCACATTTGGTGAAAATTTCAAGAACCCTAGAGGGGTAGAACGGTCTTACGAGAGCTCAGAAGGACCATACCCCCCCTTTTGATATGTGATTTCGTAAGGACCTGCTACGTTTGAAGTAGCGTACACAGAGAAAATGCGTTTCCCCATCTAGGCCTTTTAACCACGGATAGATCTATCCAATGGCAACATTTGGTGAAAATTTCAAGAACCCTAGAGGGGTAGAAACGGGTCTTACGAGAGCTCAGAAGACCATCCCCCTTTTGATATGTGATTTCGTAAGGACCTGCTACTATGAAGTAGCGTACACAGAGAAAATGCGTTTCCCCATCTAGGCCTTTTAACCACGGGTAGATCTATCCAATGGCAACATTTGGTGAAAATTTCAAGAACCCTAGAGGGGTGAACGGGTCTTACGAGAGCTCAGAAGGACCATACCCCCCTTTTGATATGTGATTTCGTAAGGACCTGCTACGTTTGAAGTAGCGTACACAGAGAAAATGCGTTTCCCCATCTAGGCATTTTAACCACGGGTAGATCTATCCAATGCAACATTTGGTGAAAATTTCAAGAACCTAGAGGGGTAGAACGGGTCTTACGAGAGCTCAGAAGGACCATACCCCCCCTTTGATATGTGATTTCGTAAGGACCTGCTACGTTTGAAGTAGCGTACACAGAGAAAATGCGTTTCCCCATCTAGGCCTTTTAACCACGGATAGATCTATCCAATGGCAACATTTGGTGAAAATTTCAAGAACCCTAGAGGGGTAGAACGGGTCTTACGAGAGCTCAGAAGGACCATACCCCCCTTTTGATATGTGATTTCGTAAGGATGCTGCCTATGAAGTAGCGTACACAGAGAAAATGCGTTTCCCCATCTAGGCCTTTTAACCACGGGTAGATCTATCCAATGGCAACATTTGGTGAAAATTTCAAGAACCCTAGAGGGGTAGAACGGGTCTTACGAGAGCTCAGAAGGACCATACCCCCCTTTTGATATGTGATTTCGTAAGGACCTGCTACGTTTGAAGTAGCGTACACAGAGAAAATGCGTTTCCCCATCTAGGCATTTTAACCACGGGTAGATCTATCCAATGGCAACATTTGGTTGAAAATTTCAAGAACCCTAGAGGGTAGAACGGTCTTACGAGAGCTCAGAAGGACCATACCCCCCTTTTGATATGTGATTTCGTAAGGACCTGCTACCTATGAAGTAGCGTACACAGAGAAAATGCGTTTCCCCATCTAGGCCTTTTAACCACGGGTAGATCTATCCAATGGCAACATTTGGTGAAAATTTCAAGAACCCTAGAGGGGTAGAACGGGTCTTACGAGAGCTCAGAAGGACCATACCCCCCTTTTGATATGTGATTTCGTAAGGACCTGCTACGTTTGAAGTAGCGTACACAGAGAAAATGCGTTTCCCCATCTAGGCCTTTTAACCACGGATAGATCTATCCAATGGCAACATTTGGTGAAAATTTCAAGAACCTAGAGGGGTAGAACGGGTCTTACGAGAGCTCAGAAGGACCATACCCCCCTTTGATATGTGATTTCGTAAGGACCTGCTACCTATGAAGTAGCGTACACAGAGAAAATGCGTTTCCCCATCTAGGCCTTTTAACCACGGGTAGATCTATCCAATGCAACATTTGGTGAAAATTTCAAGAACCCTAGAGGGGGTAGAACGGGTCTTACGAGAGCTCAGAAGGACCATACCCCCCTTTTGATATGTGATTTCGTAAGGACCTGCTACGTTTGAAGTAGCGTACACAGAGAAAATGCGTTTCCCCATCTAGGCATTTTAACCACGGGTAGATCTATCCAATGGCAACATTTGGTGAAAATTTCAAGAACCCTAGAGGGGTAGAACGGGTCTTACGAGAGCTCAGAAGGACCATACCCCCCTTTTGATATGTTGATTTCGTAAGGACCTGCTACTTGAAGTAGCGTACACAGAGAAAATGCGTTTCCCCATCTAGGCCTTTTAACCACGGGTAGATCTATCCAATGGCAACATTTGGTGAAAATTTCAAGAACCCTAGAGGGGTAGAACGGGTCTTACGAGAGCTCAGAAGGACCATACCCCCCCTTTTGATATGTGATTTCGTAAGGACCTGCTACGTTTGAAGTAGCGTACACAGAGAAAATGCGTTTCCCATCTAGGCATTTTAAACCACGGGTAGATCTATCCAATGGCAACATTTGGTGAAAATTTCAAGAACCCTAGAGGGGTAGAACGGGTCTTACGAGAGCTCAGAAGGACCATACCCCCTTTTGATATGTGATTTCGTAAGGACCTGCTACCTATGAAGTAGCGTACACAGAGAAAATGCGTTTCCCATCTAGGCCTTTTAACCAGGGTAGATCTATCCAATGGCAACATTTGGTGAAAATTTCAAGAACCTAGAGGGTAGAACGGGTCTTACGAGAGCTCAGAAGGACCATACCCCCCTTTTGATATGTGATTTCGTAAGGACCTGCTACGTTTGAAGTAGCGTACACAGAAAATGCGTTTCCCATCTAGGCATTTTAACCACGGGTAGATCTATCCAATGCAACATTGGTGAAAATTTCAAGAACCCTAGAGGGGTAGAACGGGTCTTACGAGAGCTCAGAAGGACCATACCCCCCTTTTGATATGTGATTTCGTAAGGACCTGCTACGTTTGAAGTAGCGTACACAGAGAAAATGCGTTTCCCCATCTAGGCCTTTTAACCACGGGATAGATCTATCCAATGGCAACATTTGGTGAAAATTTCAAGAACCCTAGAGGGGTAGAACGGGTTTACGAGAGCTCAGAAGGACCATACCCCCTTTTGATATGTGATTTCGTAAGGACCTGCTACTATTGAAGTAGCGTACACAGAGAAAATGCGTTTCCCCATCTAGGCCTTTAACCACGGGTAGATCTATCCATGGCAACATTTGGTGAAAATTTCAAGAACCCTAGAGGGTAGAAGGGTCTTACGAGAGCTCAGAAGGACCATACCCCCTTTTGATATGTGATTTCGTAAGGACCTGCTACGTTGAAGTAGCGTACACAGAGAAAATGCGTTTCCCCATCTAGGCATTTTAACCACGGTAGATCTATCCAATGGCAACATTTGGTGAAAATTTCAAGAACCCTGAGGGGTAGAACGGGTCTTACGAGAGCTCAGAAGGACCATACCCCCTTTTGATATGTGATTTCGTAAGGACCTGCTACCTATGAAGTAGCGTACACAGAGAAAATGCGTTTCCCCATCTAGGCCTTTTAACCACGGGTAGATCTATCCAATGGCAACATTTGGTGAAAATTTCAAGAACCCTAGAGGGGTAGAACGGGTCTTACGAGAGCTCAGAAGGACCATACCCCCCCTTTTGATATGTGATTTCGTAAGGACCTGCTACGTTTGAAGTAGCGTACACAGAGAAAATGCGTTTCCCCATCTAGGCCTTTTAACCACGGGTAGATCTATCCAATGGCAACATTTGGTGAAAATTTCAAGAACCCTAGAGGGTAGAACGGGTCTTACGAGAGCTCAGAAGGACCATACCCCCCTTTTGATATGTGATTTCGTAAGGACCTGCTACGTTTGAAGTAGCGTACACAGAGAAAATGCGTTTCCCCATCTAGGCCTTTTAACCACGGATAGATCTATCCAATGGCAACATTTGGTGAAAATTTCAAGAACCCTAGAGGGGTAGAACGGGTCTTACGAGAGCTCAGAAGGACCATACCCCCCTTTTGATATGTGATTTCGTAAGGACCTGCTACCTATGAAGTAGCGTACACAGAGAAAATGCGTTTCCCCATCTAGGCCTTTTAACCACGGGTAGATCTATCCAATGGCAACATTTGGTGAAAATTTCAAGAACCCTAGAGGGGTAGAACGGGTCTTACGAGAGCTCAGAAGGACCATACCCCCCTTTTGATATGTGATTTCGTAAGGACCTGCTACGTTTGAAGTAGCGTACACAGAGAAAATGCGTTTCCCCATCTAGGCATTTTAACCACGGGTAGATCTATCCAATGGCAACATTTGGTGAAAATTTCAAGAACCCTAGAGGGGTAGAACGGGTCTTACGAGAGCTCAGAAGGACCATACCCCCCTTTTGATATGTGATTTCGTAAGGACCTGCTACCTATGAAGTAGCGTACACAGAGAAAATGCGTTTCCCCATCTAGGCCTTTTAACCACGGGTAGATCTATCCAATGGCAACATTTGGTGAAAATTTCAAGAACCCTAGAGGGGTAGAACGGGTCTTACGAGAGCTCAGAAGGACCATACCCCCCCTTTTGATATGTGATTTCGTAAGGACCTGCTACGTTTGAAGTAGCGTACACAGAGAAAATGCGTTTTCCCCATCTAGGCATTTTAACCACGGGTAGATCTATCCAATGGCAACATTTGGTGAAAATTTCAAGAACCCTAGGGGTAGAACGGGTCTTACGAGAGCTCAGAAGGACCATACCCCCCCTTTTGATATGTGATTTCGTAAGGACCTGCTACGTTTGAAGTAGCGTACACAGAGAAAATGCGTTTCCCCATCTAGGCCTTTTAACCACGGTAGATCTATCCAATGGCAACATTTGGTGAAAATTTCAAGAACCCTAGAGGGGTAGAACGGGTCTTACGAGAGCTCAGAAGGACCATACCCCCTTTTGATATGTGATTTCGTAAGGACCTGCTACCTATGAAGTAGCGTACACAGAGAAAATGCGTTTCCCATCTAGGCCTTTTAACCACGGGTAGATCTATCCAATGGCAACATTTGGTGAAAATTTCAAGAACCCTAGAGGGGTAGAACGGGTCTTACGAGAGCTCAGAAGGACCATACCCCCCTTTTGATATGTGATTTCGTAAGGACCTGCTACGTTGAAGTAGCGTACACAGAGAAAATGCGTTTTCCCCATCTAGGCATTTTAACCACGGGTAGATCTATCCAATGGCAACATTGGTGAAAATTTCAAGAACCCTAGAGGGTAGAACGGGTCTTACGAGAGCTCAGAAGGACCATACCCCCCTTTTGATATGTGATTTCGTAGGACCTGCTACTATGAAGTAGCGTACACAGAGAAAATGCGTTTCCCCATCTAGGCCTTTTAACCACGGGTAGATCTATCCAATGGCAACATTTGGTGAAAATTTCAAGAACCCTAGAGGGGTAGAACGGGTTTACGAGAGCTCAGAAGGACCATCCCCCCTTTTGATATGTGATTTCGTAAGGACCTGCTACGTTTGAAGTAGCGTACACAGAGAAAATGCGTTTCCCCATCTAGGCATTTAACCACGGGTAGATCTATCCAATGGCAACATTTGGTGAAAATTTCAAGAACCCTAGAGGGGTAGAACGGGTCTTACGAGAGCTCAGAAGGACCATACCCCCCTTTTGATATGTGATTTCGTAAGGACCTGCTACGTTTGAAGTAGCGTACACAGAGAAAATGCGTTTCCCACTAGGCCTTTTAACCACGGATAGATCTATCCAATGGCAACATTTGGTGAAAATTTCAAGAACCCTAGAGGGGTAGAACGGGTCTTACGAGAGCTCAGAAGGACCATACCCCCCTTTTGATATGTGATTTCGTAAGGACCTGCTACTATGAAGTAGCGTACACAGAGAAAATGCGTTTCCCCATCTAGGCCTTTTAACCACGGGTAGATCTATCCAATGGCAACATTGGTGAAAAATTTCAAGAACCCTAGAGGGGTTAGAACGGGTCTTACGAGAGCTCAGAAGGACCATACCCCCCTTTTGATATGTGATTTCGTAAGGACCTGCTACGTTTGAGTAGTAGCGTACACAGAGAAAATGCGTTCCCCATCTAGGCATTTTAACCACGGGTAGATCTATCCAATGGCAACATTTGGTGAAAATTTCAAGAACCCTAGAGGGGTAGAACGGTCTTACGAGAGCTCAGAAGGACCATACCCCCCCTTTTGATATGTGATTTCGTAAGGACCTGCTACGTTTGAAGTAGTAGCGTACACAGAGAAAATGCGTTTCCCCATCTAGGCATTTTAACCACGGGTAGATCTATCCAATGCAACATTTGGTGAAAATTCAAGAACCCTAGAGGGGTAGAACGGGTCTTACGAGAGCTCAGAAGGACCATACCCCCCCCTTTTGATATGTGATTTCGTAAGGACCTGCTACGTTTGAAGTAGCGTACACAGAGAAAATGCGTTTCCCCATCTAGGCCTTTAACCACGGATAGATCTATCCAATGGCAACATTTGGTGAAAAATTTCAAGAACCCTAGAGGGGTAGAACGGGTCTTACGAGAGCTCAGAAGGACCATACCCCCTTTTGATATGTGATTTCGTAAGGACCTGCTACTATGAAGTAGCGTACACAGAGAAAATGCGTTTCCCCATCTAGGCCTTTTAACCACGGGTAGATCTATCCAATGGCAACATTTGGTGAAAATTTCAAGAACCTAGAGGGGTAGAACGGTCTTACGAGAGCTCAGAAGGACCATACCCCCCTTTTGATATGTGATTCGTAAGGACCTGCTACGTTTGAAGTAGCGTACACAGAGAAAATGCGTTTCCCCATCTAGGCATTTTAACCACGGGTAGATCTATCCAATGGCAACATTTGGTGAAAATTTCAAGAACCCTAGAGGGGTAGAACGGGTCTTACGAGAGCTCAGAAGGACCATACCCCCTTTTGATATGTGATTCGTAAGGACCTGCTACCTATGAAGTAGCGTACACAGAGAAAATGCGTTTCCCCATCTAGGCCTTTTAACCACGGGTAGATCTATCCAATGGCAACATTTGGTGAAAATTTCAAGAACCCTAGAGGGGTAGAACGGGTCTTACGAGAGCCAGAAGGACCATACCCCCCTTTTGATATGTGATTTCGTAAGGACCTGCTACGTTTGAAGTAGCGTACACAGAGAAAATGCGTTTCCCATCTAGGCATTTTAACCACGGGTAGATCTATCCAATGGCAACATTTGGTGAAAATTTCAGAAACCCTAGAGGGGTTAGAACGGGTCTTACGAGAGCTCAGAAGGACCATACCCCCCTTTGATATGTGATTTCGTAAGGACCTGCTACGTTTGAAGTAGCGTACACAGAGAAAATGCGTTTCCCCATCTAGGCCTTTTAACCACGGATAGATCTATCCAATGGCAACATTTGGTGAAAATTTCAAGAACCCTAGAGGGGTAGAACGGGTCTTACGAGAGCTCAGAAGGACCATACCCCCTTTTGATATGTGATTTCGTAAGGACCTGCTATATTTTGGAACCCTACATATAAATAAGGTCCAATTTTTTTGGTGTTTAAAAAGCTCGTTTAAAATACTACAAAATGGGGAAAAATAACAACCCTTAACAGATCTTTTTCGAGATAAATGACGTTCCGTCAAAGGTACAAAATAGCACTATTAACATGTCGCATGAGACCATCATGAGCTGGCCGTAGATTCGTACACACACAACACAATTTACCGCTAGTTATATGTTCAAGTACGTTTCGCTGCATCTTCGTTTCTAATGTTTTTGATTTAATCATCATTTTCCGGTTGTTAGGGCAACAAGTCGTTGCTATGGCAATTTTCTTAATTATTTTTGAAGTTTAGACCATGGACGAAAATACGAAACTGTTGTATGATACCTGAAGTGGCGTACATGGAGTAAAATAAGCCCTCGTGTTTAGGCTTGTTAGGTAATCATATTACTACGCGAATATCATATCACGTATTCCAAACGTAATTGCCTTTCTAAATAAAAATATCATGGCTCTGTTTCCATACATTTGTAATTTTATTTTTTTTATTAAAAAATCTTTGAACGAAAGCACATGGCCGCATATTGTGTTACGCACTATTTGGTTCCCTCGCACGGAATACCTAAAACTGGAGCGCACGGAAAATATAATCATATTAAAAAACCAACGTTGGTTTGCCAATATTCTTAGCCTACACTTTTTGAGGACTCTCTATGGAGTCTTTGTATGGAGTAAATTTCAAAGCTATTCATGAGAAATAAGCAACTTATGTAAAGAATGTATTAGTGAAATATCCCCTTAAAATAGTATTCCAAGGAATACTAATTCACTGAATTTTCTTGTTACGTTTCTTTTTCATCTTTTTTCACAAAAAAATCGTATGACCTTTGGTCATTCAGATGATGCGATATTTGACGTTTTAAGGATCTGAAACTTGTAATTTGTTCAGAGTGAAGGGTCAAGATTATGACTTAATTCATTTATTCCGTGTTTTGTTTGATTTTAAATATTTGATATACATTTGTCTATAACTTTTTTATGTTTAGAAGCAATGATTTTCAACACGAAGACAAAGTCGAACTCGACAATAAAAACTGTATTGTTGATAAACTTTTAAATTTTTATGTGAGCTTAGGCCATTTTAGTTTTCATGTTTCCATAGCATGGCATTCAAAACGGAGTAAATGTTAAAGCTCTGAATTAGTTTTGAAATTGTGAGCTTTTTCTCATATTTGTTAATTTCAATTTGAGTTTTTACTTACATTGCTCTTTACCATGATCAAGTTTAAAAGCCAAGGTACTGACCTCATTTGAAAATTAATCCTGAAAATGCTAAATCTGGACTATATTTGTTGCAATGGTCTTCATAATCATAATAGATACATATTATATACACAGTGTGTATGTACAACACTCAGTATCAGGTCGAGTCCTTTTTCGTAGCCGTATCACTACGAGTCGCGCTTGCGCGACGAGTAGTGATACAGCTAAGAAAAAAGGACGAGACCTGATACGAAGTGTTGTACATACACACTGTGTATATAATATTTTATCTAACATTTCCAATTAGGTTACTTAAAATAATGAAAAACACAATACTTTATGTGAAAAAATTACATTTTACCACAGAAAACCACTGAACTATGTTATGACCGACAAATCCAAGACTCCCTGATGACGTAACAATGAGAAAGTGCACGTGCGCTTTACCGCCAATGTTGTATCACCACACTGTTGGTGATACAAGATTCTGTATCATACGTGTTCGATAAAACTTGTATTTCGTCAAATCAGATAGAAAAACTAGTCTAATGTTAGATAAAGTTTTATATCTTTATGAGTTATAATTATGATATATTTGAAGCCGATTTTAATTTAGATTTTAATTTTTGTAATTTTAAATAGACATTTTTGGTCATGTGTAATTCCATGACTAAGATATTGATTCGTTTGTATAGTATTTATTATTTATTTATTTATTTTATTTATTTATTTATTTATTTATCTATTTGGAAAAGCCGAGACTTCGAAGCTTTTTGGTAAATTCAAAAGAAGTAAGCTAATGGAATTTAGTCGAGTTTGCAAATAAGCATATGATAGACGCCAGGGTGGATGACGCATTGCAAAAATAAGGTCAAAGGTATCTGAATGGAAAAAAAAAAATTATATCCTGGACATAATGTGCCCTTATCTTGAAAAAACATATAACTTTTATTTGCAAAATTTTGAGATAAATAGAACATATTGTATAGTAATGGCTGTTTTTAAAACTGCATGACGTTAAATAAACAAAATTTTAGGATAAATATGCCAAAATCTTGTCCAAATACATGTAGAATAATTAATTTTGAAACATAAATTTGTGAAGATGTAAGAAAAGATCATATCCACCAAGTTTACTATGCCAGTATTCTGCAAAACATCATATACATGTATATAGAAATTAATCAAAGTACTGAGAGTACTCTAGGTAGAGATTTAGCTTTAGCTATATAAAAATATTAATATATGTTATGTTCTGAATGTTACAATAAAACAGAAGTAAAATAAATATTTTCATCAGATAATATTATTACTAAGGACATATGTTTAATCGATATGAATGTGATGTTTTCAATGGCGTTTAAGTAATATTTAGTGCTAAGATGCTGTTGATTTTGTGACAATTGGATTACTCTGATTATCAAAATGGACATAGCGAACACGTATACACTTTTAACGTAGTAATATAAAAGAGAAAAATTTGCAATTGAAAACATTTTTAATATCCTATGCAAATAAGAATGTAAAACAATAAATGATTTAACAGACAAACAGACCAGATAAATACATATCGGCACCACTGAGTATAAAATCCGAGATTTGGACGGGAATCACCAGTAGTTTAAAGGCAAAATCCGCTTTTTTATTAAAAAAGTATATAGATGATAGGACAAAAACGAGGAATAAATAAATAAGGAACTATTATACCTTCTTTGATGTTAGTTTCCTTAATGGCTGCCATTCATGTTTAAATAATTTCTTGAAATGTGTAGATCATCACTAGGGTTTGGTACTGAAGATCATAAAAAGGTCAAAGGTCAAATGAGTGAATTATATCATGAAATATACATATAACTTTCTAATACTAGAAAATTCGGCATATTTATGAGTAATTACCTCAAAATAATATAAAACTAAGTTTTAGAAGTATATATGTATCAAACGAAATCGACCAGAATTTGCACTTGAGGTAGACCAAAGTATAGTGGATGAGTTAAATATTTTATTTTCAGTGTTGATGGCATATATTGTTTAACAATCTTGATGATATTAAAATATATATTAGTAATATTTGTTTTTATAATGCTTTGGGATTTTGGTTTAGACATGGATTGGTATGTTTGTTATGATAACTTCATATTTATGATATGATGCAATGCTGAAAGCTATTATTCTTTTTCACTTTTTCTCGATTCTTGGAGGTTTTGACAGTTCTAAAGCAACTTTTTCCTTTGTTGGAATTGTTCATTTTCTTACAGACATAACAATATCATTATGATCATGTTCTTGTGTTTTGACAAATATATTAACATTGATAATGATATGTAATGATTCCTTAAAGGGACACTGAAGTCTAGCCAATTTGACCAAAATATGAAAATTTATGTTAAATTATTATTATATTGAAAATTTCACCTTTTTATTCGCCGAAATAAAAAAGATATAGAAGTTTAAAAAATCAAAATTCGTAACCTCAGGCCATTTTGGAACTCTTCAATCGGGAGGTACGAAAACAAGTTGTGACGTCATGTGTGAACAACCACTCTTCCTAACTACTGTTTATATATACTGAAGTGTCGCATCTTACGAGTTGTTACTTATCCATATTATTAGAAATGGCGCATTATCTTTTTGATTTTGAGTCAGAATATTAGGGAACTGAAAGTAAACCAGAGAATTTATTCAAATCGGATTCATGCGAAGTTATAGATAATGATCATCGTTTGTAGGTTTGGGACATATAATGAAACTGCCGAGCAATGAACACTGAGAGGGAATGCATTTGCTGCACAGAAATCGTACAGATCAAAGACAAAATTAAAATTGCAATTATTTAAAAATGTATAATCGACAGCTTTGACCTTGAGATCGTGCATTTCAACCAAGAAGTTTTGCGATTAGCAACGATTGCAAGAAACAACATAAGACGAGGAGACATTACACCATGGCCAGTCATGAAAAAAAAACATTTACGGTTGATGAGAATAAAGTTTTTATTATTATTATTATTATTATAGTCACCTGTAATTAAACCCTCAATATTGACTGACTAGTTGTATATCGGAGTGTACCCAATCCACTTAACTAACGAGACAGGTATACCGACACTTCCTGTATATTTACCAACCCTTTAACTGCAACAGTAGTTGTGTATTTACACACCTTATTTTAAGATGTTGATAATCTCGTAATTCATAAATATCTATAATTTTTAGAGAATTTTTAAAAACATCATTTTTCACAATAATTATTTCAGACTTTTACTTATATTTATTTATAATAAATACGTATATAGAATAAATAAATAAATAAATAGGTCCTTCCAGAAAATGATGTTAATATGCATTAAAATAATATTAATGATGATAATAATTAATATGAAAAAAGAATAACAAGCATTTGTAAATCAGAAGAGGGGATAGCTACTTTAGATGTACTAACAGGAAAGGGGAAAATGCAGCTGCTACACCGGGACTCGAGCCCGGAGCTTCCTAATACTAGCGGGACGTTCTACCGATTGAGCTACACGGACCGCCAAATTCCTCCCATCTTTTTTCTATTCAACTCCCTTGAATCGAAACCAGCGGGTTCCACCCCTGGGACCAACTTGTTGGTCAGCCAATGCCCAGGGTCGGATGGTTCCCCAAATGTAACAGCGGCGTAACCGAACTCGAACCCGGGACCTTCACAATACATGTACTAACATACGCTCTACCGATTGGGCCACCTGACCACCTATTGAGCCCTTTCCGCCACACAATTGTTATGAGCCAAGAATTTAATTGCACTTTTTTATTTTAATTTTTAATGCGTTTCGTCATCAGATCACCAGCTGGTTACACAATAAACAGGAGAGTTATTTCATCCTGTGTATAGTTTGGAAAATAAGAGATGCGTTTCTTTCAGAAGTTATAAGTTGTAATTGTTTCCAATTTCTTTATATATGTGTACCATTGAAACCGGGAAATAAGCTGTCCTTTTAAATCTAATGAAAATTGGACAATACATTCTCTTTAGTTTATACATGTATTAATTATTTGTAGTTACATTTAAGTATCTTCACATCTCACAATAATTTCACTTATATCAAGATGTCACCAGTCATGTCAATAATTATAACTTGGATTGTATTATATATCTCAAGATTATTTTATTTATATCAAGATGACGCTAGCTATAATTATTGCTTGAATTGTATAATCCATGTCCTGATAATTCCATTTATATCTGAATATGTTATAACTTGTAAGGCAAAATCGTAGTCAAGATAATTTCAGTTATATCAAGATGTGAAACAGACGAAGTAGCAGAAATTATGAAATGATATGGTGAACACAAACAGCAGTATAACATAGTAAATAATATACCGTGGATATTGTACTTTATTTTAGTTTTTTTAAGAGATTTTCATGAAATTTGCAGCCAAGTCTACTTAAAAACGTCATTGTATGGAAATTCATTTAAAAGTAAATTTATACAATTTTAAAGGACGGGCCTGTGCGGACTCTCGCCGTCAGCATTCAAATTTGTCCTGAACTAAATCACACTGTTACAGACATAATTTTCTTCGCATCAATGACATGAGAAGCGGGGGGAGGGGGATTAATTATTTTTTTTTAGAGTTTTTGATGTTTAAAATTGAACTTACGAATAGGAATATTTCATTAATTTAAATCATTTTAATTTCATACCGCCAGTCACGACAGTCGACCCATCAATTTATACATTCGTAAATCAATATTGAAATATTTAATATTTTTTTAATTCATCTTTCCAAAATTCCAAATTAATTATACTTACATTTAATATGGGATATCGTGAAGACTTTATCACTTAATTTATTTACATCTATCAATCTTCAGATCTATGTTGTATATTGTAAGGTAGATCTACCTCTTGATTACCGGCGATGGAATGTCTAATAAACAGGATCTAAAGGTACTGTAGGTTACTGATAATCTCTTAATTACCTGTATGCGAGAAAGGGATGTAAATTCTACTTTTAAGAAATTGGGATCTTATTGATTTATCGTGAAAAAATAAAAGAATATTTTATCATTTTAGGTTAGTTGATGCATAGATCATTGTGCACATGATTTAGCCAATATTGGTCATTATTAAATTTAAAATAAGTCTAAATAGAGACAAATTCTAAGTTATCATAATTTTTTAATTATTTTTACAATCAACGGTCGCACACAAAACCATATTTAAACAATATTTTTAACAACTTTTACACTATACTGTAACCACACTATTGATAGCATGGCGAGGTTTGTTCACACATGACGTCACAGCGTGTTCTTCTCACCTCCAACACAGAAGAGCTGCGGCGATGATTTTCGGCAATTTTCAAATAGCGAAATATATATCTTAATGGAATAATTTTTATTTTTTTGAATTTTATTATTAATATTGTACTTATAACTATCGATTTTGGTCATAATCCCCTAGACTTCAGTGTCCCTTTAAACTGTCTCAGTTTTTCAGCACTAGAAATCAGCCAAAATAGGCGCTTATTAAGAGCACTCGTGCATTTTGTATGTACTAATCTGTAAAAATTGGTGTAATGATGTTTTGGTGTTTATCTCAAAATGTGGTTGATAACTTTTCGTGTCAATAACTTTAAGGCAGGAAGATATAACTTGTTCGCCTAAAAAAGAAACCAAAACATTTTCTACAACATTAGGGCCCTATATCTTTTTAAATGTAGACTATAAAATTGCATCAACTGTGTTTGCTAAACGAATTAAAACAGTCCTATATGGTTTCGGTGATTCAATAAATAAATTGTTTTAAAGCATTAAATTGAGTAGATTACTTCTCTGTCTGTTCCAGTTTAAAAGCTATTTTCGATAAAAACAAGTTATTTAGATGGGGTAAACGGGGTTGTGGTGATAAACTTAGAACTGACAGAAAAATAGAATGGAATTGAAAAGGAAATTTCAAACTTTTGGGTATAAAATATAATTTGGAAGATATAGATTTTTACCCAGAAAATTATACAGATTAACTTGAGTCCTTTAAGAAGCTTCTGTTCTGAATGATTTGTCATTCTTGAGTGCCAGATCTTCCAAACGACATAATAAATGAAAAAAATAGATTGATGTTCTCTTTCATATGGAACATCAAATTGAATAAAATAAAAACGAGGTGTATTGATTTTTTGAATTATGATGAAGGTAGTTTAAAGGTATCCCATATCAAGTTCTTTTGTCAAAAGATTTCATGGGTGCAGAAAATCCGCTCTGCCATTTTACCATGGAAATGTCTGCTTCTGGATGATCTCGAAGAGTTCGATGGTGCTAATGTTTTTAAAGATGGGTTTGCTTCAATCACACCGTTGATTAATAAATTCTGGTGATCGGTGATCACTGCATGGGCCAATTTACCAAATAATTACATCACAAACACAAATGACGTAATGTCACAATATCTCTGGTAAAATCCTAACATTAAAACAAATAAAACTTTTGGAAAATGTGGGCAAAAGAAAATATTAATTTTATAAAGGTTTTAACAAATGATGAAGGAAATATTATGTCTTATAATGAGTTTACAGCTAAGTTTGATTTTAATATTAATAATCTAAATTATTACACCTTGATTGATACAATTCCGGAAATCTGGAAAAGTGCAATCCAGCTACAAGAAAATCCGCTTAGAGAAGTCAGAAATAGTTTTATAACTAAATTGAAATAAAGGAAAATAGTTTCCAAAATGTTTTACATATATATCTAAAAGAAATTAGAAATTTTGCACAAAAATAAGAGATTGGATGTGTTGATTAATTATGTTTTCTTGTCACCGATGAAACAAAAAATCAAGATTTCCAGTATAAAATTAAACACAATATTAATTTTATAAGCAGCCGAACAATGAAATGCAAGCTTCTTGAAACTGAACTATGCAGTTTTTGTTGGAAAGTTAAAGAAACTGAACAACATTTATTTTAGAATGTCAGTATGTAACAAATATATTAAACATATTTTTCGATCAAGATAAAAATCAAATCCCACGTGATTATAGAAAATGAAGTAAATAATGTTTATTTGGAAAGAAGCACAAAGTAATCATTTTTGGCATTTTTCATTTATGCATTTTAATAATTAAATAGTATATTCATATATGTAGAATGTCCAATACATTTCCTCAATACAATATTGCAATAGAAAAGATGTGTCTCTACAAACAGATCGAAATGTATTCCATATATCAGTATTCCACGACAAGGGCACACAAAATTAGAATAAACTGGGAACATGTTGAGGTAGGCCCATACATTGAAAACATATTTTGAAATTTTAATATGTTGCACATGGGCATTGAACACTCAACATGCCAAAATTTCAAGGTAGGTATTCAGAATACTTAAGAAAATTCTGAAGCGCCATCTGGTGGACATTTTCACGACATAAATGGTCAAAAATAATAAGCTTTAATACTTTTTGCCATGCTTAGAATCCAAAAGAGTCTTGCATTTAAATTTAACATTATGTCATAAAGATAATTTGGACTAATTGATTTTACTTCCGGACATGCGGTATTTTTCTACTGCGCCGCCTATCAAGAAAGAACATTAAAATTTCGGAAAACTAAAAGTAACACCCTTTCGTTATTTTGATGTTTTATAAGTTTAGAAAAAATAGAGGGTAGTCAAGCTACTTTTTTCATAAAATTGCATTAAAATCAAAACCAAGATTAGAAACCTTATTCCTTACATAAGAACTCACCATTAATGTCCTAGGATACAATTTTAAACTCAATGTTTTTCGTTTGGTGTTAACAAATAAGCAAAAACAGTGATAATGAGCTATTTGGCTTTGCAAAACAAAACGAATTTGAAATACCATATTATCTGTACCCCTAGCAACCCTTACCAATACCAACGAATTAAATTGGAAAGAGGAGTCGTATACATTGATGAAGGGTTCTTGATTCTAGGCCGCTGAAATGAAAAGCAAATACAAGAGCATAGTCAAAATTTGACACTGAGAAAAATTATTATGAAGTATGTTTATTGAACAACCGTGCGTTTGCGTCGTACTATTTTTATTTGAATAACCCTTCTCCCAAAAAGTCACATAAAGCAGCGATATAAAACACAGTACCTCAAATTTTAAACGACGTTCTCAAATCTTTCAAATATTTAGATTTGCGCCCTCAAAAGTGTAGATCTTCCTTATTTCCGTTAAATTATACATTTTGTTCTTTAAAAATAATACACAACATTGTGTTGTGAATTATAAGCTTTTGTGAATGCAGATAATTATTCTAAATGATACGCATTAGAGCGTCCCGCCATAATTCGGTAGGTGCCGAACACCATTTATTCGTGACGTCATAGGTAGAAAGACGTAAAATCGGAGAGTTTGTCCTTACGCACAAAACGACGACGTCACCATGGTATGGATATACCTTAAAAGATTGTGGGATTTATAAGTTGTTATAATAATAGATGTGTGTATAAATTGTTTTTGTTAATGCCTTTTAATTCTGTTCTGTAACATATACAGAGAAATAAAAATATTTAGAGCACTGTATAAGGGTTTTTACACTCGCTAGTGTGTTTTTATTTTGTCAATCTCTGAATACGGTTTTTATACTCACTGAATAAGGTGTTTGATTTTGATACTCGCTAAATAATGTTTTTTAGTTTTGATACTAACTGAACAAGGTGTCTTATTATAAAACGGAATACAAAAGTAAGTCATCCGGTTTCATTGAAATAACGATATTCTTTATACAATCTGAAATCATTTTAATTATCTTTATTAATTAAACACTAGATATTTAACATTTTTATTACATTTATTCTGATGATCACATTACTAGTAAGTGAAACTCAAGTCAAGCATTAGCTAGAACAAAATGTCGCCTTAGTAATTTAGCTATAAAAATATGTAGTGTAATTAATGTGCGATTACTTTTCGAGTTTGTTCAGTGGAATATGTCATTCAATTATTTATCTTACAAAACTCGTCTGTAGTTTACGTTACATAATAAACATCATCAGAAACATCAATAGTGATGTACCGTAATTCGTCAGTCAGTTATTTAGTTATTAAAGGTGTACCCAGTAATTCAAACAAGTGCGCGTCTAGTTGTTTGCAGAACAATTACACTAGGATTAAGATTTATTTATTTGAAATGTTTTGCAACTTTTACCGAATTGAGATTTAATGTTAAATCTGTTCTTTCTCTGAATTATAATTAGACTCTAATGGTTGTAAAAAGTGTCATTGAGAAGTTAGGATATACGTTAGACAAAAGCATTGTATTCAAGACATCAGTATTCAGTTACATGTACACGTTAACGCTTAATATTGACAGTTCTTTTTAAAATATATGTGATTTTGGCACTTTCAAAGCGGGTGTTATATAAACAAAATGTTAAACTACAACCACAATTTCCTTATTTCCGGTACTCATATTGCTTGTTTTATATAAGTATTCGAATGAAATGATCGTTAGAATTACACTTATTTGAACCTTTGACACCAAAATGACTTAACATCGTAACATCTGGATTGGAATCCACTCTAAAACCACTATATGTATCCCAAGCAAAAATTTCAGAATGAATTGTCAGTTATTGACCATTGACAAAAATATCATCAAATGTAAATTTAAGCATAAAAATAGAGTTGTCAGCCAGACTATTACATATTATTGTTTTGCAATGACTGTTTTAAAGATACAGTGCCAAAATGAGAAAATGCATTCGTCACTCGGTTTAGTTTTGAAATATTAATACATTGAGAATTTAACATTACATCACATACTTTTAATTATGTGTTTCCTCATACGGTGTGGCTGAATGATTTAGGGGTAAAAAACAATTATATCTTCTCAATGAATTTATTTGAAATTTGTCATACATCATTAAATAACATAGTTATATATATACATGTATATAGTAACCCACTATAGGTATAGTTCATATGGTGTAATATTGTTGTGAAAATAATCCTGGAGTCGTTTGTGTACATCCAACACCCAGATTTAACCTATCATTGACGTCATTGTCCTAACATCTTGACAGAATAGACACTTATCAATGAAATTTAAAACATCAGATTTTGCATATAAATTACGGTTTTAGAATTTACTCTCATATTAATTATTTACCAAATAAAAATTTAACTTACAAAATTAATTCCATAAAACCACATTTAAAATAAACGGACAACATTTCTACACTTAAAATTGTTTAAACGTACTTGGAAACGTTAAATTCATATCATTTAAACAGACGATTATGAGTATATGTATCTATCGCTTAAATAAACATGTTTTATATTAGTTGTTTTATTATAATTATGGTTACAGAATAAGTAAATGGTGATGTTGTATTTGCCGTTTAGAACTCATAGTCAACCTAATACATAGAGCACTTTCAGTACTTTGATTAATTCTGTAAACTTTTTATATGTGCCATAATGCGTTTGAAAAGGTACACCTGGTGCATAATTATGCAGTTTCTTCTTACATCGACACTATAATTTTTATTTTATGGTTAAAATAAATAAACATTGTATTTAGTTTTTCAACTTGTTACATTTTGTAATAAATGTTGGAAATATGATTTCCAACATTCCATGTAATTAAAAACAGAAAACTAGTTATCATAGTAATTCCGAGCTCTTGTTAGTCCCGTTCTTCGCCTCTAGGGTTCTTGAAAACCAAATGTTGCAATTGGATGGATCTACCCGTGATTAAAAGCCCTAGATGGGGAAAGTAATTTTCTCTGTGTACGCTACTTCAAACGTAGCAGGTCCTTACGATATCACATATCAAAAGGGGGGTATGGTCCTTCTGAGCTCTCGTAAGACCCGTTCTACCCCTCTAGGGTTCTTGAAATTTTCACCAAATGTTGCAATTGGATAGATCTACCCGTGGTTAAAAGCCTAGATGGGGAAAGCATTTTCTCTGTGTACGCCACTTCAAACGTAGCAGGTCCTTACGAAATCACATATCAAAAGGGGGGTATGGTCCTTCTGAGCTCTCGTAAGACCCGTTCTCCCTCTAGGGTTCTTGAAACCAAATGTTGCAATTGGATAGATCTACCCGTGTTAAAAGGCCTAGATGGGGAAACGCATTTTCTCTGTGTACGCTACTTCAAACGTAGCAGGTCCTTACGAATCACATATCAAAAGGGGGTATGGTCCTTCTGAGCTCTCGTAAGACCCGTTCTACCCCTCTAGGGTTCTTGAAATTTTCACCAAATGTTGCAATTGGATAGATCTACCGTGTTAAAAGCCTAGATGGGGAAAGCATTTTCTCTGTGTACGCTACTTCAAACGTAGCAGGTCCTTACGAAATCACATATCAAAAGGGGGGTATGGTCCTTCTGAGCTCTCGTAAGACCCGTTCTACCCCTCTAGGGTTCTTGAAATTTTCACCAAATGTTGCAATTGGATAGATCTACCCGTGGTTAAAAGGCCTAGATGGGGAAACGCATTTTCTCTGTGTACGCTACTTCAAACGTAGCAGGTCCTTACGAAATCACATATCAAAAGGGGGGTATGGTCCTTCTGAGCTCTCGTAAGACCCGTTCTACCCCTCTAGGGTTCTTGAAATTTTCACCAAATGTTGCAATTGGATAGATCTACCCGTGGTTAAAAGGCCTAGATGGGGAAACGCATTTTCTCTGTGTACGCTACTTCAAACGTAGCAGGTCCTTACGAAATCACATATCAAAAGGGGGTATGGTCCTTCTGAGCTCTCGTAAGACCCGTTCTACCCCTCTAGGGTTCTTGAAATTTTCACCAAATGTTGCAATTGGATAGATCTACCCGTGGTTAAAAGCCTAGATGGGGAAACGCATTTTCTCTGTGTACGCTACTTCAAACGTAGCAGGTCCTTACGAAATCACATATCAAAAGGGGGGTATGGTCCTTCTGAGCTCTCGTAAGACCCGTTCTACCCCTCTAGGGTTCTTGAAATTTTCACCAAATGTTGCAATTGGATAGATCTACCCGTGGTTAAAAGGCCTAGATGGGGAAACGCATTTTCTCTGTGTACGCTACTTCAAACGTAGCAGGTCCTTACGAAATCACATATCAAAAGGGGGGTATGGTCCTTCTGAGCTCTCGTAAGACCCGTTCTACCCCTCTAGGGTTCTTGAAATTTTCACCAAATGTTGCAATTGGATAGATCTACCCGTGGTTAAAAGGCCTAGATGGGGAAACGCATTTTCTCTGTGTACGCTACTTCAAACGTAGCAGGTCCTTACGAAATCACATATCAAAAGGGGGGTATGGTCCTTCTGAGCTCTCGTAAGACCCGTTCTACCCCTCTAGGGTTCTTGAAATTTTCACCAAATGTTGCAATTGGATAGATCTACCCGTGGTTAAAAGGCCTAGATGGGGAAACGCATTTTCTCTGTGTACGCTACTTCAAACGTAGCAGGTCCTTACGAAATCACATATCAAAAGGGGGGTATGGTCCTTCTGAGCTCTCGTAAGACCCGTTCTACCCCTCTAGGGTTCTTGAAATTTTCACCAAATGTTGCAATTGGATAGATCTACCCGTGGTTAAAAGGCCTAGATGGGGAAACGCATTTTCTCTGTGTACGCTACTTCAAACGTAGCAGGTCCTTACGAAATCACATATCAAAAGGGGGTATGGTCCTTCTGAGCTCTCGTAAGACCCGTTCTACCCCTCTAGGGTTCTTGAAATTTTCACCAAATGTTGCAATTGGATAGATCTACCCGTGGTTAAAAGGCCTAGATGGGGAAACGCATTTTCTCTGTGTACGCTACTTCAAACGTAGCAGGTCCTTACGAAATCACATATCAAAAGGGGGGTATGGTCCTTCTGAGCTCTCGTAAGACCCGTTCTACCCCTCTAGGGTTCTTGAAATTTTCACCAAATGTTGCAATTGGATAGATCTACCCGTGGTTAAAAGCCTAGATGGGGAAACGCATTTTCTCTGTGTACGCTACTTCAAACGTAGCAGGTCCTTACGAAATCACATATCAAAAGGGGGTATGGTCCTTCTGAGCTCTCGTAAGACCCGTTCTACCCCTCTAGGGTTCTTGAAATTTTCACCAAATGTTGCAATTGGATAGATCTACCCGTGGTTAAAAGGCCTAGATGGGGAAACGCATTTTCTCTGTGTACGCTACTTCAAACGTAGCAGGTCCTTACGAAATCACATATCAAAAGGGGGTATGGTCCTTCTGAGCTCTCGTAAGACCCGTTCTACCCCTCTAGGGTTCTTGAAATTTTCACCAAATGTTGCAATTGGATAGATCTACCCGTGGTTAAAAGGCCTAGATGGGGAAACGCATTTTCTCTGTGTACGCTACTTCAAACGTAGCAGGTCCTTACGAAATCACATATCAAAAGGGGGTATGGTCCTTCTGAGCTCTCGTAAGACCCGTTCTACCCCTCTAGGGTTCTTGAAATTTTCACCAAATGTTGCAATTGGATAGATCTACCCGTGGTTAAAAGGCCTAGATGGGGAAACGCATTTTCTCTGTGTACGCTACTTCAAACGTAGCAGGTCCTTACGAAATCACATATCAAAAGGGGGTATGGTCCTTCTGAGCTCTCGTAAGACCCGTTCTACCCCTCTAGGGTTCTTGAAATTTTCACCAAATGTTGCAATTGGATAGATCTACCCGTGGTTAAAAGGCCTAGATGGGGAAACGCATTTTCTCTGTGTACGCTACTTCAAACGTAGCAGGTCCTTACGAAATCACATATCAAAAGGGGGGTATGGTCCTTCTGAGCTCTCGTAAGACCCGTTCTACCCCTCTAGGGTTCTTGAAATTTTCACCAAATGTTGCAATTGGATAGATCTACCCGTGGTTAAAAGGCCTAGATGGGGAAACGCATTTTCTCTGTGTACGCTACTTCAAACGTAGCAGGTCCTTACGAAATCACATATCAAAAGGGGGGTATGGTCCTTCTGAGCTCTCGTAAGACCCGTTCTACCCCTCTAGGGTTCTTGAAATTTTCACCAAATGTTGCAATTGGATAGATCTACCCGTGGTTAAAAGGCCTAGATGGGGAAACGCATTTTCTCTGTGTACGCTACTTCAAACGTAGCAGGTCCTTACGAAATCACATATCAAAAGGGGGGTATGGTCCTTCTGAGCTCTCGTAAGACCCGTTCTACCCCTCTAGGGTTCTTGAAATTTTCACCAAATGTTGCAATTGGATAGATCTACCCGTGGTTAAAAGGCCTAGATGGGGAAACGCATTTTCTCTGTGTACGCTACTTCAAACGTAGCAGGTCCTTACGAAATCACATATCAAAAGGGGGGTATGGTCCTTCTGAGCTCTCGTAAGACCCGTTCTACCCCTCTAGGGTTCTTGAAATTTTCACCAAATGTTGCAATTGGATAGATCTACCCGTGGTTAAAAGGCCTAGATGGGGAAACGCATTTTCTCTGTGTACGCTACTTCAAACGTAGCAGGTCCTTACGAAATCACATATCAAAAGGGGGTATGGTCCTTCTGAGCTCTCGTAAGACCCGTTCTACCCCTCTAGGGTTCTTGAAATTTTCACCAAATGTTGCAATTGGATAGATCTACCCGTGGTTAAAAGGCCTAGATGGGGAAACGCATTTTCTCTGTGTACGCTACTTCAAACGTAGCAGGTCCTTACGAAATCACATATCAAAAGGGGGGTATGGTCCTTCTGAGCTCTCGTAAGACCCGTTCTACCCCTCTAGGGTTCTTGAAATTTTCACCAAATGTTGCAATTGGATAGATCTACCCGTGGTTAAAAGGCCTAGATGGGGAAACGCATTTTCTCTGTGTACGCTACTTCAAACGTAGCAGGTCCTTACGAAATCACATATCAAAAGGGGGTATGGTCCTTCTGAGCTCTCGTAAGACCCGTTCTACCCCTCTAGGGTTCTTGAAATTTTCACCAAATGTTGCAATTGGATAGATCTACCCGTGGTTAAAAGGCCTAGATGGGGAAACGCATTTTCTCTGTGTACGCTACTTCAAACGTAGCAGGTCCTTACGAAATCACATATCAAAAGGGGGGTATGGTCCTTCTGAGCTCTCGTAAGACCCGTTCTACCCCTCTAGGGTTCTTGAAATTTTCACCAAATGTTGCAATTGGATAGATCTACCCGTGGTTAAAAGGCCTAGATGGGGAAACGCATTTTCTCTGTGTACGCTACTTCAAACGTAGCAGGTCCTTACGAAATCACATATCAAAAGGGGGGTATGGTCCTTCTGAGCTCTCGTAAGACCCGTTCTACCCCTCTAGGGTTCTTGAAATTTTCACCAAATGTTGCAATTGGATAGATCTACCCGTGGTTAAAAGGCCTAGATGGGGAAACGCATTTTCTCTGTGTACGCTACTTCAAACGTAGCAGGTCCTTACGAAATCACATATCAAAAGGGGGGTATGGTCCTTCTGAGCTCTCGTAAGACCCGTTCTACCCCTCTAGGGTTCTTGAAATTTTCACCAAATGTTGCAATTGGATAGATCTACCCGTGGTTAAAAGGCCTAGATGGGGAAACGCATTTTCTCTGTGTACGCTACTTCAAACGTAGCAGGTCCTTACGAAATCACATATCAAAAGGGGGTATGGTCCTTCTGAGCTCTCGTAAGACCCGTTCTACCCCTCTAGGGTTCTTGAAATTTTCACCAAATGTTGCAATTGGATAGATCTACCCGTGGTTAAAAGGCCTAGATGGGAAACGCATTTTCTCTGTGTACGCTACTTCAAACGTAGCAGGTCCTTACGAAATCACATATCAAAAGGGGGTATGGTCCTTCTGAGCTCTCGTAAGACCCGTTCTACCCCTCTAGGGTTCTTGAAATTTTCACCAAATGTTGCAATTGGATAGATCTACCCGTGGTTAAAAGGCCTAGATGGGGAAACGCATTTTCTCTGTGTACGCTACTTCAAACGTAGCAGGTCCTTACGAAATCACATATCAAAAGGGGGGTATGGTCCTTCTGAGCTCTCGTAAGACCCGTTCTACCCCTCTAGGGTTCTTGAAATTTTCACCAAATGTTGCAATTGGATAGATCTACCCGTGGTTAAAAGGCCTAGATGGGGAAACGCATTTTCTCTGTGTACGCTACTTCAAACGTAGCAGGTCCTTACGAAATCACATATCAAAAGGGGGGTATGGTCCTTCTGAGCTCTCGTAAGACCCGTTCTACCCCTCTAGGGTTCTTGAAATTTTCACCAAATGTTGCAATTGGATAGATCTACCCGTGGTTAAAAGGCCTAGATGGGGAAACGCATTTTCTCTGTGTACGCTACTTCAAACGTAGCAGGTCCTTACGAAATCACATATCAAAAGGGGGGTATGGTCCTTCTGAGCTCTCGTAAGACCCGTTCTACCCCTCTAGGGTTCTTGAAATTTTCACCAAATGTTGCAATTGGATAGATCTACCCGTGGTTAAAAGGCCTAGATGGGGAAACGCATTTTCTCTGTGTACGCTACTTCAAACGTAGCAGGTCCTTACGAAATCACATATCAAAAGGGGGGTATGGTCCTTCTGAGCTCTCGTAAGACCCGTTCTACCCCTCTAGGGTTCTTGAAATTTTCACCAAATGTTGCAATTGGATAGATCTACCCGTGGTTAAAAGGCCTAGATGGGGAAACGCATTTTCTCTGTGTACGCTACTTCAACGTAGCAGGTCCTTACGAAATCACATATCAAAAGGGGGTATGGTCCTTCTGAGCTCTCGTAAGACCCGTTCTACCCCTCTAGGGTTCTTGAAATTTTCACCAAATGTTGCAATTGGATAGATCTACCCGTGGTTAAAAGGCCTAGATGGGGAAACGCATTTTCTCTGTGTACGCTACTTCAAACGTAGCAGGTCCTTACGAAATCACATATCAAAAGGGGGTATGGTCCTTCTGAGCTCTCGTAAGACCCGTTCTACCCCTCTAGGGTTCTTGAAATTTTCACCAAATGTTGCAATTGGATAGATCTACCGTGGTTAAAAGGCCTAGATGGGGAAACGCATTTTCTCTGTGTACGCTACTTCAAACGTAGCAGGTCCTTACGAAATCACATATCAAAAGGGGGGTATGGTCCTTCTGAGCTCTCGTAAGACCCGTTCTACCCCTCTAGGGTTCTTGAAATTTTCACCAAATGTTGCAATTGGATAGATCTACCCGTGGTTAAAAGGCCTAGATGGGGAAACGCATTTTCTCTGTGTACGCTACTTCAAACGTAGCAGGTCCTTACGAAATCACATATCAAAAGGGGGGTATGGTCCTTCTGAGCTCTCGTAAGACCCGTTCTACCCCTCTAGGGTTCTTGAAATTTTCACCAAATGTTGCAATTGGATAGATCTACCCGTGGTTAAAAGGCCTAGATGGGGAAACGCATTTTCTCTGTGTACGCTACTTCAACGTAGCAGGTCCTTACGAAATCACATATCAAAAGGGGGGTATGGTCCTTCTGAGCTCTCGTAAGACCCGTTCTACCCCTCTAGGGTTCTTGAAATTTTCACCAAATGTTGCAATTGGATAGATCTACCCGTGGTTAAAAGGCCTAGATGGGGAAACGCATTTTCTCTGTGTACGCTACTTCAAACGTAGCAGGTCCTTACGAAATCACATATCAAAAGGGGGGTATGGTCCTTCTGAGCTCTCGTAAGACCCGTTCTACCCCTCTAGGGTTCTTGAAATTTTCACCAAATGTTGCAATTGGATAGATCTACCCGTGGTTAAAAGGCCTAGATGGGGAAACGCATTTTCTCTGTGTACGCTACTTCAAACGTAGCAGGTCCTTACGAAATCACATATCAAAAGGGGGGTATGGTCCTTCTGAGCTCTCGTAAGACCCGTTCTACCCCTCTAGGGTTCTTGAAATTTTCACCAAATGTTGCAATTGGATATATCTACCCGTGGTTAAAAGCCTAGATGGGGAAACGCATTTTCTCTGTGTACGCTACTTCAAACGTAGCAGGTCCTTACGAAATCACATATCAAAAGGGGGGTATGGTCCTTCTGAGCTCTCGTAAGACCCGTTCTACCCCTCTAGGGTTCTTGAAATTTTCACCAAATGTTGCATTGGATAGATCTACCCGTGGTTAAAAGGCCTAGATGGGGAAACGCATTTTCTCTGTGTACGCTACTTCAACGTAGCAGGTCCTTACGAAATCACATATCAAAAGGGGGGTATGGTCCTTCTGAGCTCTCGTAAGACCCGTTCTACCCCTCTAGGGTTCTTGAAATTTTCACCAAATGTTGCATTGGATAGATCTACCCGTGGTTAAAAGGCCTAGATGGGGAAACGCATTTTCTCTGTGTACGCTACTTCAAACGTAGCAGGTCCTTACGAAATCACATATCAAAAGGGGGTATGGTCCTTCTGAGCTCTCGTAATACCCGTTCTACCCCTCTAGGGTTCTTGAAATTTTCACCAAATGTTGCAATTGGATAGATCTACCCGTGGTTAAAAGGCCTAGATGGGGAAACGCATTTTCTCTGTGTACGCTACTTCAAACGTAGCAGGTCCTTACGAAATCACATATCAAAAGGGGGGTATGGTCCTTCTGAGCTCTCGTAAGACCCGTTCTACCCCTCTAGGGTTCTTGAAATTTTCACCAAATGTTGCATTGGATAGATCTACCCGTGGTTAAAAGGCCTAGATGGGGAAACGCATTTTCTCTGTGTACGCTACTTCAAACGTAGCAGGTCCTTACGAAATCACATATCAAAAGGGGGGTATGGTCCTTCTGAGCTCTCGTAAGACCCGTTCTACCCCTCTAGGGTTCTTGAAATTTTCACCAAATGTTGCATTGGATAGATCTACCCGTGGTTAAAAGGCCTAGATGGGGAAACGCATTTTCTCTGTGTACGCTACTTCAAACGTAGCAGGTCCTTACGAAATCACATATCAAAAGGGGGGTATGGTCCTTCTGAGCTCTCGTAAGACCCGTTCTACCCCTCTAGGGTTCTTGAAATTTTCACCAAATGTTGCATTGGATAGATCTACCCGTGGTTAAAAGGCCTAGATGGGGAAACGCATTTTCTCTGTGTACGCTACTTCATAGGTAGCAGGTCCTTACGAAATCACATATCAAAAGGGGGGTATGGTCCTTCTGAGCTCTCGTAATACCCGTTCTACCCCTCTAGGGTTCTTGAAATTTTCACCAAATGTTGCAATTGGATAGATCTACCCGTGGTTAAAAGCCCTAGATGGGGAAACTCATTTTTCGCCCTATGCGTAATGTCGTAATCACACTTAGAATCGCGGTTCCTGTGGTCTTAATATACAGGTGGTCTTTATAAAAAGTTGTGTGCAATAGCAGGTCGCCCTATATATCAAATATTTATAAATGGGATGATATTAGGATTAACCGTATTTAAATAAAATCGAATTGCCCGCTTGATGATATTTAAAAAATTGCGGGCTAGAATTGCGGGCTAGCTTCACACCAGTGGAATAAACACAGCTTTTGTGATATTTTCAGTACAGACCTGTCGAAAGTTTATCACTAAGTTAATGAATAAGTGCAGTATCAGAAGCATATCGCTATATGTCGACGGTTTCTTTTGTAGGTGCTATTATTACTGTAGGGGTCACTGTGGCTGTGACAGTGAAATTCTCTTTATATTCATAGAAAATCAAATAAATTTTAATAAAGTTTGATATTTTTCACTTACTTGTACCTAGTCGTAACAGAAAATCTGTGATGTCCTTAGTTACGTTTTACGTCATATGCGCAACAGAAGCCGCCATTTGCATAGTTTTTCAACATGTTAAGTCCCCATAGCACCAACGTTTTTCCCTATGCAGATATATTTTGGGCTAATCGCGGATGCGCATACACATTTCCTGTTACGACTAGGTACAAGTATTTGAAAAATATATATCTTTATTCAAATTTATTTGATTTTCTATGGATATAAAGAGAATTTCACTGTCACAGTCACAATGGTTCCTACAGTAGGTTTTTGGTCGCTAGCTATACATATCTCGGTCCATTATAAACCGAGAGCTCCGTTAGTCTAATGTTAAACTTTCGACAGGACTATATTCTATAAAAACAATCCAGATTATTGGTTGTCTAGTCGTCCATCGAATATAAATTATTTCACATCTACAACTATTGTACCATTTTTAATTTCACTGGAAGCATAGATTTCTAATCAATGAATTAGTTCATCAAAATTTTCAACATGGAACTTGTCACATTAAATGTTGAAGGAATCATATTTGAAATCACCAAAGAATGTTTGAAATCTTTTCCTGAAACTCGTTTATCCAACCTGTCGAGTTGATCTCCGGAATTTATGAAAGAAAGAAAGCAATACTTTTTCAACAGAAACCCGGAAGTGTTTAACTTTATATTGGATCTATATAGGACCGGGAGTTTACATTTACCAAAACACATATGTGGCGCCACCTTGCGGAATGAATTAGAATTCTAGGATGTCTGTCAGAATGTTGTATTAAAACGTACTTTAAATACGACAGTGATGTAGAGAAAGTTGAGGAAATAAACAGGTTGTTCGGTTTAAATGACACGGGGTACTCTGAGGAGGAATGTCAGAACAGTAAATGGACAAGGTTCAAGAGAAACGTATGGGTATACATGGATCAGCCGACATCATCATTGCCCGCAAAGGTGAACTCTCTCTCTCTCTCTCTCTCTCTCTCTCTCTCTCTCTCTCTCTCTCCAAAACATCAAGGTCTGGCCCAAGACTTGAGTAGTGACTGTTCTTTCGCCAAGCACTCGGTATTACGAAATGAAAGTCACGGTTCTTTCGGATAGAATCTTGAAATAAACGATGTCCCGTGTCTTGGTGGGCTTGACACGCTAAAGAACCCTGCTGTGTAATGCCATCAGCGCAACGCACAGGCAAAATTTCTGCACATTTGCCTATAGCTGACGACTTCTCGATATAAGTGAAATATTCTTTACTGGGGCGTTAAACACCATTACTCAACTGAATCTCCAAAACATCTGCATTTTTCATATCTCAAAATAAGTCGCTGTATTTTTTGGATCTCGCGTTACAGGAAGAACGCATACATATACAGTTGATATATAAAAAGTAGGTTAGTATTGTCTTCTATGGAATACTGTAATGACTCTCGTATGTTTTTGGCAGATATTTGAAATAAGACAAAAATCCCCATGGCTTATTAAACTCAATAACGTAAAGAACCGATGATGTTATTTGTATTACAGATAATATGTCTGTCCCGTGGGTACAGCTGTTTTCACAATAAGATCAAATGCAATCATCTGAAATGTGTTATGGTTAAAGATACAGATGATCTAAATATAAATTTCGGGGTGTTTTTTTTTTTTTTTTTTTTTTTTTACAAATATAAAGCCGTTTTTCAATCTTCATTTGTCACATCACGGTGATTTTACTTAGCCCCATTCAAGCAGTGTTGTAAGCGTACCCCTATTTGAAACGTTACTGTTTCCCATCTTAGTGTTCACCTGGTAGGTCCCTATGAAATGTTCCGTAGCAAGTGACTAGGTGATTCTTACAAAAAAGTTAAGCAGTTTCAATACTAGTATGCAAAATGTGCTTATAGTGTGTGTGTGTGTGTGTGTGTGTGTGTTGTGTGTGTGTGTGTGATAGACACATACTACAAAGGAGTTTATAATTTCGTTGTAGATATTTGGATTAGTGTTTATGCTTATTGTCTCACTGTCAGTCATACTGGTAGCTATGGAAACGCTTCCACGCTTTAGACTGGTTATATACACAGATGAAGAACTGGAACAACAGCGGAACATATCGAATGTAACTAATATATACCAGAACATTGATCTTGAGAATGACAAGATTAAAATGGCTGTGAATACCAATATTGTGGAATGGATTATTAATATTGAACTATTTATTTACGCATTTTTCTCTTTAGAATTTATCGTTCGGTTTTCATTTAGTCCAAATAAAATCAAATTTTTCTATAATTTTCTCAACACTTTAGATGCTGTTATATTTGTTTTTATGTGCGTTCATATAAGTCTATTCTTTTATCTAGGTCACGATTACCTAATAATGTTATTCAATGATACTTTCGGTCTATTATTATTCATTATGTTTTCACTTCCTGCAGGCAGACTTTTAAAAATATTTAGACTGTTAAAATGTTTTCCAGGTTTACACTTATTGTGTTTGTCCATTAAGTTGAATTTGAAAGATTTGGTGATACTGTTTTCTTCATTTATTTCAATATCTTGCCTTTTTGGAACAATTATCTATGCGCTTGAAACACATGAAAAGACTACTTTCCCAAACATATTCATCGGGATTTGGTGGGC
Organism: Anadara kagoshimensis; assembly: GCA_021292105.1. NCBI lineage: Eukaryota > Metazoa > Mollusca > Bivalvia > Arcoida > Arcidae > Anadara > Anadara kagoshimensis. The sequence continues at coordinate 29,524,259 of CM037874.1, read as the reverse complement.
GGTCATTACCATGACAACGGTTGGATACGGAGATCATTACCCTAAATCCGGTCCAGGGTGCGTTGCTCGACTTCTGTGTGCAATTTGTGGTATAATATTTCTGGCCATGCCAATTGCTTTATTGTCGTCCGATTTTAATGAATCCTATAAACGATATAATGACAGGAAAAGGTTCAGGACCTACACACAGGGGCAAGGTATAGGAACAGGTTCAGGACCTACAAACAGGGGCAAGGTGTAGGTAAAGGTTCAGGACCTACAAACAGGGGCAAGGTGTAGGTAAAGGTTCAGGACCTACAAACAGGGACAAGGTGTAGGCAAAGGTTCAGGACCTACAATCATGGGCAAGGTGTAGGAAAAGGTTTAGGACCTACAATCATGGGCAAGGTGTAGGAAAAGGTTCAGGACCTACAAACAGGGACAAGGTGTAGGTAAAGGTTCAGGACCTACAATCAGGGGCAAGGTGTAGGTAAAGGTTCAGGACCTACAATCAGGGGCAAAGTGTAGGTAAAGCTTCAGGACCTACAAACAGGGGCAAGGTGTAGGTAAAGGTTCAGGACCTACAATCAGGGGCAAGGTGTAGGAAAAGGTTCAGGACCTACAAACAGGGGCAAGGTGTAGGTAAAGGTTCAGGACCTACAATCAGGGGCAAGGTGTAGGTAAAGGTTCAGGACCTACAAACAGGGGCAAGGTGTAGGTAAAGGTTCAGGACCTACAATCAGGGGCAAGGTGTAGGAAAAGGTTCAGGACCTACAAACAGGGGCAAGGTGCAATAAAAGGTTCAGGACCTACAAACAGGGGCAAGGTGTAGGAAAAGGTTCAGGACCTACAAACAGGGGTAGACCTACAAACAGGGGCAAGGTGTAGGTAAAGGTTCAGGACCTACAATCAGGGGCAAGGTGTAGGAAAAGGTTCAGGACCTACAAACAGGGGCAAGGTGTAGGTAAAGGTTCAGGACCTACAAACAGGGGCAAGGTGTAGGAAAAGGTTCAGGACCTACAAACAGGGGCAAGGTGTAGGTAAAGGTTCAGGACCTACAATCAGGGGCAAGGTGTAGGTAAAGGTTCAGGACCTATAAACAGGGGCAAGGTGTAGGTAAAGGTTCAGGACCTTCAATCAGGGGCAAGGTGTAGGAAAAGGTTCAGGACCTACAAACAGGGGCAAGGTGCAATAAAAGGTTCAGGACCTACAAACAGGGGCAAGGTGTAGGAAAAGGTTCAGGACCTACAAACAGGGGTAGACCTACAAACAGGGGCAAGGTGTAGGTAAAGGTTCAGGACCTACAATCAGGGGCAAGGTGTAGGAAAAGGTTCAGGACCTACAAACAGGGGCAAGGTGTAGGTAAAGGTTCAGGACCTACAAACAGGGGCAAGGTGTAGGAAAAGGTTCAAGACCTACAAACAGGGGCAAGGTGCAATAAAAGGTTCAGGACCTACAAACAGGGGCAAGGTGTAGGAAAAGGTTCAGGACCTACAAACAGGGGCAAGGTGTAGGAAAAGGTTCCGGACCTACAAACTGGGGCAAGGTGTAGGAAAAGGTTCAGGACCTACAATCAGGGGCAAGGTGTAGGAAAAGGTTCAGGACCTACAAACAGGGGCAAGATGTAGGAAAGGGTTCAGGACCTACAAACAGGGGCAAGGTGTAGGCAAAGGTTCAGGACCTACAAACAGGGGCAAGGTATAGGAAAAGGTTCAGGACCTACAATCAGGGGCAAGGTGTAGGAAACGGTTCAGTACCTACAAACAGGGGAAAGATGTAGGAAAAGGTTCAGGACCTACAAACAAGGGGAAAGATGTAGGAAAAGGTTCAGGACCTACAAACAGGAGCAAGGTGTAGGTAAAGGTTCAGGACCTACAAACAGGGGCAAGGTGTAGGAAAAGGTTCAGGACCTACAAACAGGGGCAAGGTGTAGGAAAAGGTTCAGTACCTACAAACAGGGGAAAGATGTAGGAAAAGGTTCAGGACCTACAAACAGGGGAAAGATGTAGGAAAAGGTTCAGGACCTACAAACAGGGGCAAGGTGTAGGTAAAGGTTCAGGACCTACAAACAGGGGTGTGGGACCCCTATATGTAGTAACTACCACAAATGTAGTAACCGTCACAAATGTAGGTGTAGGATAAACCAAGACTTACCATGCGGATATCTGCAAATGTCCTTTTTATTACTAGCCGCAAATGCTCTAGCGGCTTTGTAGCAACCCACTTTGAAAAAAATTCAAATTGTGTCAAAAAATAGCTCTGTTCAACGCAGTTTGATTTTTTTTTTATTTCAAACGGCGTTAGAAACATCTGTGACAACCCATTTGAAAAATTACGTTATTTGAAAAAAAAAATTCAAAGTGCGTAATTTTTTCATAGTTGGTTGTTACACAGCCTTAACCAATAATTCACTTATTTTAATATTATATTAACTTTGTAACCTTGTAAACCAATAAAACAAACTTCGCTTTTTATTATTACTATTTAAAGCATTATGATTTGTTATCTATTCTCATGCTGTGATAGATCACTATGGTAGCTCTATTAATAGATTGCTCGCACCATATTTGGAAAACCATTGGTTAGAACCCCGGCCGGGATCTGACTAAAACTTGAAAAAAGGTATTGACTGTTCTTTCGCAAAACACTCGACATTTAAAAATGAAAGACAAGGGGTCTTTCGGAAGAGACCTTAAAAACCGATGTCCTGTGTGACAGCAGGCGTGGTACGTTAAAAAAAACTATCCCTGCTAATTGTCTTGCGCTTACAAAGCTCAAACTTTCTGTCACTACACCTATAGCTGGTGACATCTCGATCTAAGTTTAAATTTTTACTAGGATTTTAAACCCCACTCAATTCATGTTGTGATGATAAATCGTTTGCGATTGGATATTGTATAGGTCCTCCTTGAAAAGTACCGTTATTTAATAAAGGGAAGATACGTATGTAAATAATCAAAAACAAACATACTAATCCATGTCCGAATCACAATCCAGAAGCAAAGTAAAAACGTTGGAACTTACATTAGGGAAGTGAGGCCGGACGCGCGGGTGCTCCGGAAGGATAAGCACCTCCTGTTTAGCTAGCTACACCCGCCACGTGTGTAATAATCATATATTTCCTTCTAAAATACATATTTATCTGACGCTTATTGCACAATGTATCTCAGTGCGTTAAGATCTTCACCAACGCCATTGGACACAGCTCATGTAAATGTAAGTTCAAAGTTTGGAGTTTTTGGATTTTGTTTTTTACTTTATTTAATCGCGATGTTTTATATCCACTAGTGCGTATTGTTAGCTCTTCTTGTCATAGGCAGTTAAAATTTGGGCATGGCGAAGCGTTTGTCTATTTTTAAACTTTAATCATCTCCTCTTAAATCGATGAATACGGTAGCTCAGTTGGTTGAGTGTTTGCTTCTAATGTGGGAGGACATGGGTTCGAACTCCGACTGGAGTCTGACCAACCCTTGAATATAGGTAATGACTATGCCAAGTACTAATACTCGACATTTAGAAATGAAAGTCACAGGATGCACCGTTCCACGACAGACGTGGTACATTAAAGAACCGTCCCTGTACTGTGCACATTGCTTTGTGCGCACTGCAAAGGTCAAAATTTCTGCCACTTCACGTATAGCTGGAGGCGTCTCGAAATAAATGAAATATTCTTGACTGGCACTTAACCCCCATTTAATTAATCAATCAATCAATCTTAAACCGCTGTTTCGAATGGAACCATACTTGGTGCAGTAGGTCCTTGATTGATGTAGATTGAAATTGTGTCCCACATGTCCATCTGAAACTCAAGATGACAGCCATTACGAGTACTCTATGAACAGAAAACAGATAAATAGCCGTTGTAGAATTATTTATTTACAGATTAAGTTCAAATTTTATTTGATGCCATGTATTATTTTTAACAACGGTGTTATTTTTGAAATGCTTTGGTTAATGTTGGTCAACGGCTTTGTAATATGGTTAAAAGCCCAAAACTACAATGCCTAAAAACCTGAAATTTCGAAGTCACCAAATTTGATATTGCAAAATTTCAGCTTGAAATTGCAAATAAAGGAATTGTTTTGTGTATACACATTCAAGAAATTGTATCGAATGTTTTTTTTCACTACTACTAGTTCCTGCATCCCGGTAAAGCCTGGCTTAAGCGCCGAAACAATGTGCATTTTTCTGGATCTCTTAAAAACTTACCTTTGTGGCAGACATATGTATATATATATTTATATTTTATTTAAGTTTAATTAAGTTAGTTAAGGATATTAATTAGGATGTTAGTCTTGTGATGTCCATGTAATGTTCATGTGGTTGTCTTGTACTGTCCATATCTTCTACTATGCCACAGACAGGTGAGTCACTTGAGTTACCTGGTCTGTTACTGCACTTTTCTGCCACTATTAATTTAGTGGAGCTCCTTAGTCATCTGACTCTGTTCTCTTTTCTGATTGGCTTTCTATTTTTATGTTACCAAACCAGTTCTTTTTCCTGGGTTAGATTTTCATTCTGTTCATGGGTTTGGTTAGCTATACATGACACACCTTAATGGTGGATTCTCTCACATTGTAATCTGCTGGTGAGTTTTTGTCATTTTATTTCTTCTTTATTTCTTTTGGTTTTCTGGTAGTTCATTGCTATATTTTAATGGCTTATAATTGGGGTTTCTTTTAATTCACTTTACTAAAATTTAAAAGTATAAAATGAATGAAAGTTTAAAGTATGAATGGATATAAACAAAATATCATTTCATCCATTCTTATCATTATCATTTTTATCAGTTAATGCAGTTTTTATGCTTTATGGGATTTTAAAATAAGTTTCTAGTAAATCATAAATTTATGTATATAATATAGCAAAATAGATATTGTGACGACATCATATTATCAATTGGGTTTATTTCATTGTTTAGGTCTACTAATATTTTTGGCATGGTCAGGAATGGGTTATTGTAAGATTTTGGATCACCGGAATCCCATAGATTAGGTAATTTTCATTTTATTCAGATTTTACTTGTAATACTTTATTTTTGCTAAAAAACCAATATTGGAATTTCACTTGAATATATATAGTCATTATAACAAGAGTAATGGTTCATTTGCATAATTTGCATATGGTAGATTTATAATACAAATATGTATAATATTATGCTTTAATACATTTTGGTAATTTTTATAACTGATTCTGTCTTAAAATTATATATTTATGGTAAAATTACTATTTTTGTATCTGTGTCAATTTTCTACGAAAATTGAGATTTTGGTGTATTATTTGGTAGTGCAAAGAGTTATTTCCCTTTGCCATTGTTTACATTGTATGTATATATATAATATCTCACACGTAGCCTTGTCTCGTTACAGGGTGATTTTTATTTGTATCATATCAAGAATAAAGAACCCAATACAGTTGGATCGGCTTAGTTTTATCTGCAATTTCCTAACTGTTACAAATGGCGCCCACGTTGGGACATTCCTGCAAGTAGCCATCGTTTTCTGGGAAACACCCGGGATTCCGGAAGTGACGTATACCGGCGGAAATCAAGTGGAGGGATAACCATAGTGTGATGCAGATGGTAGTGATTATACATTTTACATCATTTTTACAACGTTTGATCTTGGTAAGATGTATATTTTATATAATATCGATCGTTTATTGGTGACATGAACTGACTACACTGTTGTCATTGCGTGACAGCTGATTTTTGGTGAAATTCTTGTGTCAGAACTTAGACAATTTACTCAGTGAATTTTGTGACACAAATACGACTTTATTCAGCTACATTATTATTTCCCTGTTGCGGAAGTTGAATAACTAGAACTTTACTCGCGTGTGCGCGCATCATAATAGATACAGGACATATGAATTAAAGACTATGTGCACTTTATTTAATATTTTCAGGTATTGACTTTTGTTTATTTATTTAGTTTGAGTGACTTAGCATTCATTCAAAAGACAATTATATAAATAGACATTGTGTACTATTTTTCTTTTCAGGTATATATTATACATGTTTTACTTTGGTATTGCAGCAATTCATTTTTTTTAATTTTTGCTGCTAGTGGGTAATTATTTGTGTATTCATGAACTAACCTGGGATTAATTGTATATAGAATATATATGTTTACATTTGTTTTCATTTTGCACATAAATCATCATATCACATTTATCATTTGTTTATCATTTTTTCCCTCATTATCATATCATGCAGCTGATCATTGCGCGATAAAAACAAAACCGTTTGAAAGTACAGTGTGCAAATAATATAAAAATCTAAACCACATAAAACTTTACTAACTTGTAACACTGCTATTAGCACAAATTCTAGGTCTTTGTAGTACAAGTTGTGTTACAGTTGTTTTTTCTTTACAGGTTATTACAACTTAAATTTATCTACACTCTGGTATTACACATACAACATATAGTTTTCAGGTGATTTACATTTAGTGGTCTAATGCAACTATCTTTTCATTGTTGCATGTGACTGACTTCTCTTTTCAAAAACTTGTTGTCACCCTACAATTAAGTTTTTGTATCCCATCCAACTCTTTACTTTTATGTGTTATATGTTTACATTCCCATTTTGTCCATTTTATGTTATATGTTACATGTTATTTAGTAATTAAGTTTATTTCTCCATATTGTATAAGCAATTGGGGAAATAGTCTCAGGTTATATGCAGGCCCATTAAGTTTATAACACATATATCCAAATACACCATTATTTAGTATTAGTTAGCATTACTTAGTTAGATTAGCTATATAGTTAAGTTATATAAGATAGGTAAGATTTATTTTTCAGGAATCAACAAAGGATATTCCCTACCGTAATATTATTATCAACAATTTATATTGCACCGTAAGCAACAAAACACATTAACGTCAACTGGATACATTACAAAATTAAATATTTTATGGTTTAGTTAGGAATAGGTAGTTGGTGACAATAAAGGGTTTAATTAAGTCAGGTCTATTTATTGTCACTTAGTCTAATTAAGTTAATTAAGATTAATAGTCATAATCATATTAGAGGATAATCATTCATCGATGGATATCAACATTTTAGTTTGATCAAAATTGGACACTGGAATTACACCGTTGGAATTTCAACGTTGGAATTTAGGATAAAATCAGGTGTTTTCCGTTCAAGCACAATTTTTATGCTCGTTGGGTTGATTTGTAGTTTTTGAATTGATTGGTGTTTAGTTTGATTGGGTTTAGTTTTTCTTTTGGTATTTCGTCTGCCATATTACGTCATTGCATCGTTGGAATTTGAAATATAAATTTATAATGGCGGAGGTAGAATTTGATGAGGATGAGAAGGAACAGCTAGTAGCTATGTTCAAGGCGATGAAAGTCAAGCCTAAGATGGATAATCCATTGGATTTTATGCGTTGGATGGAGAACACGTCACTCCACATGAACCTCATAAATTAACCGTAGAATATCCGGAATCAACTAAGACTAATAACTACATTCCGCGTCTTCCTATATTTTCCGGGGATAAACCAGCGTCAAAAGGGGATACAACATATGATGACTGGAAGTTTAACATCATTAGTTTATTAGAGGAGGCAGTCTATCCTCAGGAGAATATTATTCAAGCTATACGGAGATCTGTTAAAGGGGAGGCAGCTGGAGTATTAAGGCGTCTTGGATATAATGCACCTCCTGGTGTGATTTTGTCGAAATTTGACAGCATATATGACACTATTGAGGCCGAACAATCTATACTGGGGAAGTTCTATAGTGCATATCAACTTCCTGATGAGGATGTTGCTACGTGGAGCTGCCGGATTGAAGATATATTAAGCAAGGCTATAGAAAAAGGGAAAGTCAATCCAACACAGTCAAATGAGTTGTTGAGGGAGAAATTTTATACCGGATTGAGACCTTGGCTCAAGGATATAACTGGCCACAAGTTTGACGCGATCAAGGATTTTGACAAACTACGGGTAGAGGTCAGAAAAATTGAGAATGATCACCAATCAACAAGGAAACCGGAGGAGTTGAGGAAAGCTACAACAAAAATGGCAGTGTCAACAACAGAATCAGAGGAAACTGGACTAGGAGAACAATTAAAACAGATGCAGACTATGATGCAACAAATTAATAAAGAAATGTCAGACATCAAGAGGAAGTTTAATCAGCCCTCATACCAACAGCAACAACAACAACAACAACAACACCAAGCGCAATCAAGACCACAACGTCAATGGCAAAATTCACAACGTCCACCAAGACCACCACCATCAAATTACAACAATAACGACCACAACCAGTTTTCGTATTCTCCTACTTCATCTAGTCCATATGATCAATATAACAACTACCAGCCCATGCAACCTGGATCTGGACCAGCACATCCTAGGGGTAGAGGTCGTGGTACAGGCAAAGTTATTTGCTATCGATGCAAACAGGAGGGACATTTACAAATTGGATGTCGTGTAATATTAGATCATACCAGGAATTTAAACGGACAAGGGCCTATGGGGAGGGGCCATCCATAGGCTGTTCTACGGAACCGGTGCCCATCAACAACATGCAGACTGGGACTACTAATACTATTCCTGATGAACTTGTCGGTGATTGTAATGAGGTAAATGTTAGCTTGGAGGTGTACATACAACAGCACTACTAGATACTGGGTCAACGGTTTCTACTATTGCCAAATCATTTTACCAGCAAAATTTTAGTCATATTACACTCAACTCGTTGGATAAAATTTTGGAGATAGAGTGTGCTGATGGTCAAACCTTACCATATTTAGGATATATAGAGATTAATGTTCAAGTTAATGGCATTCCACATGGTAACCAGCAGGAATGTTTGCTTTTGGTTGTCAATGACAGTAGATATAATTCTAAAGTACCCGTCTTACTGGGAACAAATGTTTTAAAGGGATTTTTGACAACATGTAAGGAGCAGTATGGCAGAAATTTTTACAGAAGGCACCTATATTCACTCCATGGTTTCTAGCTTTTCGCTGTCTTGTGTTGAGGGATAAGGAGTTACTTCGCAACAATAATCGCTTAGCTATAGTACGCAGTTCTGAGAAGGATAGAGTTGTTATACCTCCCAACAGTAATGTTTCTATTTGCGGCTTTGCTGATAAGGAGTTAGACTACCCATCTACTTGCGCTTTACTTTCAACAACTGATAAGTCTATAATACCGGATGATTTTGATATCGTACCTGGAGTCATACAGTACAACTACAATCGTAACGGACAGATACTGGTGCAGATTTCCAACATTACAACACGTACACTTGTCATACCACCACGAGCTATCCTTTGTGAACTACAACCTGTCCAATTACAAGAATTTCCATCAAGCTCAGAGTCCAATAGTATACAGGGAACACACTTAGAAGCTGTTACTTTTTCTGATTCATTAACACCTGAACAACTTAGAGCTGTCAAAAACTTACTTCTTCAGTATGAGGATACTTTTTCAAATCAGATACTGATATTGGCTGTATTACATCTGGAGTCAAACATAGGATTGATTTAATAGACGACCATCCATTTAAGCAACGACATCGTCGATACCTCCAGCATGTATGAAGAAGTACGGGACCATTAAACAGTTACTAGCATGTGGAATTATTCGTCCTTCTCATTCACCGTATGCCTCCAACGTTGTACTTTGTCGGAAGAAGGACGGAAAATTGCGCATGTGTATTGACTTTCGACAACTTAACAGCATCAGTAGAAAGGACAGTTATGCTTTGCCCCGTATAGAAGAAATTTTGGATTCACTGGCTGGTGCAAAATACTTTAGCGTGCTGGATATGAAGAGTGGATATCATCAGATTGAAATTGAGGAGGATCACAAGAAAGAACTGCATTTACTGTCGGTCCCATAGGATTTTATGAATTTAATCGTTTAGCTTTTGGATTAGTGAATGCACCAAGTACATATCAACGTTTAATGGAAGAATGTCTTGGGGATCTCCACCTGAAAATTTGTTTCATTTTTCTCGACGATTTGATTATATTTTCGGACACATTTGAAGAACATATGGCAAGATTACAACAAATTTTACAACGTTTAAGGGAATCAGGATTAAAATTTGCACCCAAAAAATGCTCTTTATTTCAAAACAAAGTTAAGTATGTAGGACACGTCGTTTCTGCTGAGGGTATTGAGGCAGACCCGGAAAAGATAGAAAAAATTGTCAACTGGCCTACACCGAAGACACCAGAACAAATACGTCAATTTTTGGGATTTGCGGGGTACTATAGGAAGTTTGTTAAGGATTTTTCTAAAATTGTCAAACCACTCACAGACTTAATGCCTGCTCCACAGAAGAAATACAGAGGGAAACGAATTACAACAGATAAAAAAGTATGGAAATGGGATACAGAGCAACAAGATGCTTTCGATCATCTTAAACAAATTTTATCTACTCCACCCATTCTCGGATATCCGATTACAGTCTACCATTTGAACTCCACACGGATGCAAGTCAAAAGGGATTGGGGGCAGTTTTATATCAACTTCAAGATGGTAAGAAGAGGGTAATTAGTTATGCCAGTAGAGGACTTACCAAGACGGAGAGGAATTACCCAGCACATAAGTTGGAGTTTCTGGCGCTGAAGTGGTCCATCACCGAGAAGTTCAACGATTATTTATATGGTCACGATTTCACTGTTATCACAGATAACAATCCACTTACGTATATATTGACTTCAGCCAAGCTTGATGCAACTGGTCACCGTTGGTTGGCAGCATTATCAGTCTACAATTTTGATATCCAGTATAGACCGGGATCTGGCAACATGGATGCAGATGCACTTTCAAGACTCCCTGGGCTTCATGAATGTCAGAAGATACAAGAGATACCTGTGGATTCTTTTAAAGCTGTCTGCAATGCAATGGATGTAACACCATATGTGGAAACACTTTCATTTTCTACAACAGTATTGGATCAAGCCAACAAGGATCAGTTACCAGGTCAAGATTTATACCGTTTAAGTGATAGGGACTGGAGATATGCACAAGCTAATGATGAAGTATTATCAACTTGGATTAAAGCTGTTAAGAATAAACGGTTACCAACTAAGCATGAACAGCAGGATTATTTGGGATCTTACAACACACTGCGCAAGAATTTTGATCGTCTGGTGATTGAGCGTGGAATTTTGTTGCGAATTACAAAATCATTTGACAAGAGCACAAGGAAGCAACTAGTGGTACCATCGGAATTTACGCAACAGATTTTATTGGAATTACATAATAAAGTTGGTCACCCTGGCAAGGACAGAACTCTCTCACTATTAAAAGATCGCTTTTATTGGCCAAATATGCAGCATGATGTTGAGGAATGGTTACGCCAGTGTACTAGATGTGTCCATCATAAGTCTCCTACTAATCTCCGAGCACCATTGGTTAGCATCACCACCACCCAACCACTGGAGCTGGTGTGTATGGATTTTTTAACACTAGAGCCATCAAAAGGAGGATTTCAACACATGCTTGTAATAACGGATCATTTTACTCGCTACGCACAGGCCATTCCAACAAAAAGTATGACGGCGAAAACAACAGCCGAAGCATTCTTCAATAATTTTGTAGTGCATTACGGATTACCAAAGAGAATTCATTCGGACCAGGGTGCAAATTTCGTCGGTAAGCTGGTGGAGGAATTATGTAACATCACAGGGATGAAACAATCCAGAACCACTCCATATCATCCTATGGGTAATGGGATGTGTGAGAGGTTTAATCGCACTCTTCTTGGTATGCTTGGTACATTGGAAACACACCAGAAGAAGGATTGGAAACAGTTTGTTAACCCTCTCACACATGCCTATAACTGCACCAAGCACGAGAGTACTGGATTCACACCATATTTCCTAATGTTTGGTAGGGAACCAAAATTGCCAGTGGATGTTGCATTTGGTTTGGATTTCAACGACCCACCACCGCAGACTACCACAAAGTCTATTGAAGATATGCGACGAAGATTACAGAGCGCGTATGACTTAGCTTCAACCGCAGCAAAACAAGCACAAGATCGGCAAAAGCGGAATTACGATTTAAAAGTTAGGGGAGCCGCTCTGCAGGTTGGAGATAGAGTTCTTGTCAAGGTTTTGGCATTCGAGGGCAAGCATAAGTTAGCAGAGCCATCAAAATTCACTTTACTAAAATTTAAAAGTATAAAATGAATGAAAGTTTAAAGTATGAATGGATATAAACAAAATATCATTTCATCCATTCTTATCATTATCATTTTTATCAGTTAATGCAGTTTTTATGCTTTATGGGATTTTAAAATAAGTTTCTAGTAAATCATAAATTTATGTATATAATATTGCAAAATAGATATTGTGACGACATCATATTATCAATTGGGTTTATTTCATTGTTTAGGTCTACTAATATTTTTGGCATGGTCAGGAATGGGTTATTGTAAGATTTTGGATCACCGGAATCCCATAGATTAGGTAATTTTCATTTTATTCAGATTTTACTTGTAATACTTTATTTTTGCTAAAAAACCAATATTGGAATTTCACTTGAATATATATAGTCATTATAACAAGAGTAATGGTTCATTTGCATAATTTGCATATGGTAGATTTATAATACAAATATTTATAATATTATGCTTTAATACATTTTGGTAATTTTAATAACTGATTCTGTCTTAAAATTATATATTTATGGTAAAATTACTATTTTTGTATCTGTGTCAATTTTCTACGAAAATTGAGATTTTGGTGTATTATTTGGTAGTGCAAAGAGTTATTTCCCTTTGCCATTGTTTACATTGTATGTATATATAATATCTCACACGTAGCCTTGTCTCGTTACAGGGCGATTTTTATTTGTATCATATCAAGAATAAAGAACCCAATACAGTTGGATCGGCTTAGTTTTATCTGCAATTTCCTAACTGTTACACCTTGAACCTTAAGGACATATAAGTTCGAAAATAGGATGTATAGTCATTTGACATGTGTTACAGTTTGTTCTAAAATCGACAAAAAATTGGCAATTTTTTTTTATTCTAGGATCTGTCCCGAATGCGAATCAAATCTAAGGGCGAGAGGCACTGTTATCCCGATAACATAATGAAATTATATTTTGCAATTGATCTGTCGAAGTTGTGCTATAAAGCAAAAGTAAACGAATTGTCGAATGTGAACCAATATACTGCTTAATAAATAATTACCATAATCGACTCATCTTAGCCATTACCATTACAAATCTAGGTTGTACTATCTATGAATCTTTTAGTATTACTCTTTCAACATAACAAGGCTTATTGGTGTATGCCCTGCAGAATATTGTCATTAACCCTTTGATTGGCAGGGTAAGTTTGGGAGAAAATGTATACAGTGTATAAAAAATATGAAAATGAGATCTATGACGAAACGAAAGGTTCAATAGATTTTTTTATATCTGTACTATTTTTCTGAAATAAATGAAATGCAATACTAATAATCACATAGCTTTAATTACATGAATAAAATAAGTTCGATATTCTTACTATTTGTCTGGAAAAAAATGTAGTGCAATAATAAAACTCAAGTTCTATAAGGATTTGTTTCAGACGGTATAGAAACACTAGGGATTTAAAGTAAGTTTACAAACTTGGTTAAATTTCTATAATAAATATTACATTTATTTCTGTTTATATTCCTGGTAAATAAAGGTCGTCAAAATTATTTCTAATCAGTTATATATCATCACAAATATAGCGCTTTCAGTAGACGAATAGTCTGTATCACTGGATTACAGATAACAGTGTTTCACGTTGCATATGTTCGAGTACCACTAGGTCAGATCGCTGGTTGATAGTTGGGTACTCCTATTTCTTCCATCACCCGAGAACTGACTGCTTCGATTTAATTTTAAAAAATCCTGAATAGGGCGTAAAACACTATTGCTCTATTCCATTTATTTTCCATTCATCAAATGCATATATAATTGTCGCTAATCAGTAATATCGCGCCTTCAGTAGACGGATAGTCTGTATCGTCTGTATCTGTTACAGATAGCAGCGTTTCTCGTTAGGTGTGTTTGGACCCCACTAGGTCAGATCGCCTGTTGATAGTTGGGTACTCCGGTTCCTTCCATCACCCAAGAACTGACCGCTTCGATTTAATTTTAAAAAACTTGACTAGGGCGTAATATACTAATTGCTCTATTCCATTCATATTCCATCCATCAAATACATACTAGTCAGTTTTATACCATCACAAATATAGCGCTTCGCTTACAGTAGACAAAAAGTCTGTGTCGTCGGCTTACAGATGACAGTGTTTCTTGTTGCTTAAGATTGAATCCCATTCGGTCAGATCTTTGTCATATCGCTTGCTGATAGCTTAATACTCCGGTTTCCCAATCACAAGAGAACTGACCGCGACTTAATTTTAAAAGATCTTGACTAGGGCGTAATATACTATTGCTCTATTCCATTCATATTCCATCCATAAAATGCATAGTTAGTCAGTTTTATACCATCACAAATATAGTGCTTACAGTAAACGAATAGTCTGTATCGTTGCCTTACAGATGACAGTGTTTCTCGTTGGTTAGGATTGAATCACACTCGGTCAGATCTTTGTCATATCGCTTGCTGACAGCTTTGTACTCCGATTTCCCCATCACAAGAGAACTGACCTCTTCGATTTAATTTAGAAAAAATTTGACTAGGGCATAAAACACTTTTTCTCTATTCCATTCATCAAAGGCATATATTTATGGTTTTTAGGGGAAAAGGTATTCTAGAAATAAGAAAGTTTTGATAAACTATAATACACAATAAGTTATGTAATGAACATTATTACCATTTTGCTGTTATTGGAGATATTCTTCTGGTTCAGTTGTTCTGTTGTGAAGGTTTAAACAGTACTTTACATACCAAACACAAAAATACCTATCAATATCATAGTCACAACACCAAAGTAAAAACAAACATACCAATTCATGTCAAAATTATAGTCCCAATGATAGTGATTTTTGGCCTAAATATATTTATGAAATAAGAGTAAAATGTTTACGCAAAAAGGTTCCACATAAGAAGTGTCATATACCACGTTTTGAATTTAATCATAAAATGGTATATGACAATATTTTATGATTTAATTCAAAAGTCGTTTGTCAGAAGCAAATATGTTTCTAAATGCGAACATATTTTCCCTTTTTGATCAGGACATGGAATCTAACATGACATAAAACACAATTTAGTTTTAGAAAAGAATCAAGCACGATTTTTGTGAATAAGTCGCCATAACAATATGTATGTGAAAATAAAGTATAATTGACAATGATTTGCTACCATCAATGTTACAAAGTAATAATGTTTTAACATAACTTGGTTTTGTTTCAGACGGGATAGAAGCACTAGGGATTTAGAGTCAGTTTACAAACTTGGTTAAAATTTTCTTGCGTAATTTGTTTTTAATAAATATAAAATTGGACATTTATTTCCGTTTATATTCACGTTTATAGTCACGATAAATAAAAGTCGTCAAAATTATCGCTTATCAGTTATAAATCATTAGAAATAGACAAATAGTCTGTATCACCGGCTTACAGATGACAGTGTTTCTCGTTGCTTGGTATTGAATCCCATTCGGTCAGATCTTTGTCATATCGCTTGCTGATAGTTTGGTACTCCGGTTTCCCCATCACAAGACAACTGACCTCTTTGATTTAATTTTTAAAAATTTGACAAGGGCATAAAACACTATTGCTCTATTCCATTTATCAAAGGCATATATATTTATTTTAGAAATGAGAAAGATCTGATGGACTAGAATACACAATAAGTTTTGTAATAAAATGCTTACCATTTATGTTGTTATTGGAAATATTCGTCTGGTTCAATTGTTCTATAAACACTGTATTATGAAAGTTTTAACAGTTACAAAAATAAGGAACTTTACATATCAAACACAAAAAATACCTATCCATATCATAGTTCCAACACCAAAGTAAAACAACCATACCAATCCATGTCAAAATTATAGTCCCAACACCCATACTGATCCATGTCTATATCATAGTCCCAACACCAAAGTAAAACAAACATACCAATCAATGTCAAAATCATAGTGCCAACACCAAAATAAAAACTTTGACAACTGGCAAATTAAGTTAAACACATGAACTTACACCAGTGTTCCGGAAGGAATCCAAGATGGTGTTAATACTTTAAGAAGTAAATCATTTACTTTAAGTGCTTACCAGTCTTCATATACTCTATTGAATGTACTATTTTTAGAAACAAATTTGGAAATAAAAAATCATGCACTCTGCTTTTTAAAATGGCCATAAATACTACTAGTTAGAATACGTCACGGTACATTGATCCCAAAAATTAAAAAAAAAATTAAAAAAAACATAATATGATAATCGCATACTGAGATCACTGATAAAACGAATAAAAGAAATGCTCGCATAAAAAATATCCCTACTATTTCTCTAGAAAGAATGTAGCGCAATGATAAAACACAAGTTCATTAATACTATGATAAGAAAAGTTAACCAACTAAAAAATCCACCTTTTTAAACTTGAGGCAGGATAAAGAAAAACATGTCTGAACATGTCTTTTAAACAGAGAGTCTATGTCTGCACATTCTTTAAATCAGTAAAGCTATCACATTTAGCCTTTCTCTGGTTCACATGCATGTTAGTTCTATCTGTGAAGGTTTGATCTTCGTTGTGAACATATTACCTGTCGTAGTGTCGGGGGGTTGTATGTGGACGGACATTGACACATTCCGGTAAACAAGCGGATGTTAAACCTATCCTGTCAATACGAACATCTTGGTTCATTTACTCAGACATTATCAGATAAATGATGTTTTAAAATAGAAAAAATATAACTATTTCCTAATCAAGAAAGTGTTAACTTGTTAAAACGTTTCAATTTTCAGCTTTTAACCTAGAAAAGGCATGTAACTGCAACCCTTACAGTTGATAAACATCCTGGTATAAATCAGGATTTTTATGTCAAAGATAAAGTTACAAGCCGCATGTAAAACAAAGTTCAAGAAACGTCTTGTATGTATTTGGTATATAAAGGACACTGAGCGTTGGAAAATTTGTGCATTCGCCAATCAATCAGCTCTCTGGTAACGCAGTATTTCCCTCGGCAACAGACAACGTTATCCAAGGTAAGTGTTATAGTGTATGTTTAATATAGTCGTGCAACGTCTTTTAATTTTTGATATTTATAAGATTTTTTTAAAAATGATATTCATTTATCTGGGGTGAAATAATTGGGTTTTACACCACAGTCAAGCTGTTTTTACTTATATCAAAGCGGTCGGTTTTTCAATGTTTGAAAAAATGGAGTACTCGGAGAAAACCACAAACACTCGAGATTCAGGCCTAGCCGTTGAGAGGTGCTGTAAGCGCTTTAGGCCACTCGGCTATCACCCCTCTCGTGGTCTTTGCAATGCTTAATTTCTGATTCTTTCTGCAGTATACTTAGACTTTCGTTTAATTTTATACAATCTTATTGTTGGAAAATTAGTTTTAAAATTGTTAGCATGCTTATAGTAATTGAACAAACAAGCTGTATCGCAATTTGTTTATAGTGTCTCGTATTTTGTGTTCTTGCAGTTGCTAATACATTTTAGTGTCCCTTTTATACATGTATAATGATGAAGTTTAGATAAATCAAAAACAATCACATAATAAACAAAAAAGAAACATACCAATCCATGTCTAAATTACAATCCCAAAGCAAAGTAAAAACTTTGAAACTGGCAAATTAAGTCAAGCGCATGAACTTCCATAAGAAAGTGAAGCCAATTTTATTAACCATCAATATATTCATAATGTTGCTATGGCCATTTGTAATCCAAATATTTTACCAATCATTATTGGAAAGGAAATATATAAGTTTGTAACTTAATATAACATTGTACTATTGTTTTCAACAACAAAAAATAACACGATAAATATATACTAAGCTCACTTTTTAATTCAAATAACATGAAAAATATTCTGAAATTTCCTAGGTATTCTTTTCAGTCCATATAAATATAATGCAACTGTCATGTGCAAATAAAATACACTTATTTAAAAAAAATCTCTTCAATGTGCACATGACAAAAAGCAAAACAAAAAAACTATAAATACGAGCACGTAGCTTTTTGTCCGAACAAAGCACTGAAGTTTGCAGATTACTTAAATATTTATACTAAGTCCATCATCCAAATCTCTTTTAACATCATTTGAACAAATGTGAGCAGATTTATCTATGTGTTGTCAAACATTGGACAGAAACTGTTGATATGTTCATGTATCGTAAAAAGTTGAATGGCTCATTTGTACATATTTTGGAATATAAAAACTTTCAAATGTTTGCTCTCGCAATAATTCAGAATTGCTTGACCTAAAATACATTCAAATATTTTCTTGCATTCATTTCCAAAAATAAAAAGTTGATTGCCTAAACTAAATACCTTTAAATGTTTATTTTTACATTCATTTCACTTTTGAGATGAAAGTATCAAATTATATTGATTTTTTTACATTTAATTTTCAGATGAACGCATTCGTCATAAAAAGCCTATCAGTTGTGCTTCTGGTTGTTTCAGTCAGTGCGGGAGCAAAAGGTACGTTTTACGTTGTTTATATCCCTTATTGTCTCAGTAAAGTTTCAAAACCTCGAAAAAGATGTGTTTTATGGAAAACATATTCTTTATTCTGTCTATAAACATTTAAATCTACAAGAAGTGGTTATATCGAAATGGAAATTCAGTTGAGGTTTATACATTAAAAGTGATAGATATAATAAATAAAATATTTTTTATTGAAGTGTCAAAAAATCTTTAATATATCAACATCAACACATCCAGTTTCGCTTAAAGTAATTATTTAAACAATATCAAAAAAGTACCTGCTACTTTTGTGCCACTCCATCGGCCGATATGCAGTCTAAAATTCCTCAAATGGCTTTAAAAATAATTATCTCAGTGTGATGATGATCAATAATCGTAACGTTGTCATTTTACAGGTGGTATGGGCATGATGGGAATGATGCCACCAGATATGGGCATGATGGGAATGCCACCAGATATGGGCATGATGGGTATGCCACCGATGGGTATGATGGGAATGATGCCACCAATGATGATGATGGACGGTAAAATGCCTCCACCTATGATGATGCCACCAATGAAAATGATGATGGGTGGTAAAATGCCTCCACCCATGATGATGCCACCAATGAAAATGATGATGGGTGGTAAAATGCCTCCACCCATGATGATGATGCCACCAATGAAAATGATGATGGGCATGCCACCATCAATGGAAATGCCTCCATCCATGGACATGCCACCACCAATGAAAATGCCCCCACCAATGAGAAGTAAGTTATCACATGGGTACTAGTTTAATGTTAGATATAGAGATATTAGTACTTTTGCACATATCATTTAAGTTTGTTTAATTACTGGCACACATGACAGAGTTTTTCATGTTGAAAGAACTTTTCCTTAAATATGTAAATGTTTTGCTTGCTTATTTGTCATATGATACTATGATGTATGATACATATGTATATATGTTATTGAATTCCTATTCAAGTTATATATTTCGCCTGGCTCTATAGAGTTAATTTTAGTGTACTTTCATGTTCTGATGCTTTTGTGACTGGTGTGCAGTTTGTTATACATATATGCATAACGGCAACACATGTATGATATATTTTTATATTTTTATAAATTTTTGCTAAATATGCTTCTTGCTTTGTAAAGGGTTTTTTTTTATTAATTATTTCAAAAGAGTGAGTAAGATAAACATATCTAGAAAAAGTCACTTTGGTTTGTTTAGTTTTTTATTACCTTATCATTGTTAATCAAAAACAAGCATACTAATTCATGTCCAAATCACAATCCAAAAAAACCTTATAAACTGGCAAATTAAGACGTGAATTTTCACCAGGCAAATGAGGCCTGTGTGTTCCGAAATGGCAGACAATTTTTGAACTCTTGTTTAAAACATTTTATTCATAGTAATTTTAACTGATATATACTATAATTTTTATTTTCAGAATACTAACCGATTTCACATTATCTGGATAAAAAAGAAAGTCCCACGTGTTGGAGTACCTAATACTACAAAAGTAACACTGCCCATATCTTATACTATGGATGTTATATTAGAATAAAATATCTTTTAAAGATTAGTAATGTTTGTTATTATTTTAAGACTTAGTGTAAAATTCTGACCAAGGTTGGCCAGTGATTGATTGATGATTGATTGATTGATTGATTGATTGATTGTATCAATGCAAGGAATTCCAACGTTTATGTTAAATTATATTCAGGTTTTGCAGAATGTCGTGGAAACCTCGCTTGTATCATGATGTCGCCATTTACAAATGAAGATGGTTACATAAAAAACGTCCGCTGGTGATAAATATGTTGAAAGCCCTTTATTGTTAGCAGTGTTATACAAACAATTAAATTTTTCAATAACTTTTGTCATATGTCGTAGGTTGCCCGGTCTAGTATTGCAGTTAAATAGCATGTACTTGGCAGTGACCACAACAACTTTTGATACGCCAAAACGAAAAACAAACAAAACAACAAGCAATACACGAGGTAATTATTGAGGAATTAACATATACTTTAGCATGCCAGACAGCTATTTAAAACTCGTATTTAAATACATACAGTGTATCAAAAACATATCCCTGCATTGAACGGTCGTACCTTTGATCCCAATTTACTCTATTAGTGATAACGAATACCTGATATTTGATGACGTCAGAAATACATTATGACTACATCTTCTTTAGCACAGTATGATCCCAGTGTCTTCGTAAGGTCATATAACAAGCGAAAAGGAGCATCTGATTTAAGTCGTTCACCATAATAAAGCCGATACATGTAAAAAGCTTAACTTTGAAGATTAATCGTGTGTATACTTTATCACCATAACATTTATGTCTTTTACTGACGACAAATTCGTTCAGTGTTTTTTGTGTAACATTGATTATTTGTCAAACATATGTAGATTTTTCTTCTATTTCGCATTTTCTTGAAAACAACATAAATAAGAAACTTTCAAGCACAAACAGACTTTTTAAAAAATTAACTTTCAGTCAAATAACAGCTAGTACTTTAATTTTATATTGGACATAGATCAGTATGTTTATTTTTTATTAATCATAAGAAACTAAGAGACATCATATAATCACATATTAAGACTACTGACTGTCAATAAACCTGGCGACTTTGGTTGGCATCGGACATTAATTACAATGGCATTGATGTGGGTCAACTACATGTACATGAACTTTATTTTTTATATATTACCATTACATGTACTTTACAAGCAACAGCTCGTAAATTTAACAAATGAAACTTTTCCCGGGTATTATTCGGATGAACTACGCTATATACAGATTTTGTTGTATGTTGTAAATAGGAAAGGTGAGTGCAATAATCAGTTGCAATAGGGCCGAAGAAACCTAGCATAGGAAGATTAAAAAACAATGTTTTGCTATGTCATAGGAGTATAATACGGGTATTACAGATAACGGATCACAAATAACATTACGTACCTAGAACAGCGTAGCAATATTCACCTTAATACAAATGCGAAAGCTCTGCAAAGATAGAAAAACTGAAAAAAGAAATATATCAAATTAGTTTCAATAGTATTTGTTCTATATAGTTTGACAAATTAACAAGCACATTAGTATTCCAGAACATAAGTAAAAATCTAATATAAATATAATATATTCCTATACATATATATAATCGAAAACAAACATACTAATCCATGCCCAAATCGCAATCTAGAATCAAAGTCAAAACTGTGAAACTGACAAGTAAAGTTAAACATGTAAACTTCCACCTGAGAAGTGAGGCTTAGTAGTCTCCGGTAGTGTGAGCACTTCGTGTTTAGTCAGCTACACCCGCAACGTGTGCAATCAAAATTAAATGAAAGGAACATCGAACTTTGGGACGTCAAATACTTCCAGGGCAATCCTGGACACGGAGACATCAAACTTGTCAACAATACTGTGATTACCGCCATAAAACATTTTGAGGGCCCTTATAAGCCTAGGCTTGCAATATCACTGGGTCAACAATTTATTTGTAAGCAGCCTGCTTTGTTGTATAAAGTTCGCGTAATGGGAACATACTTTACGATAGCGAATTTATTGTGAAGCAAATACATCATAAGTATAAGAAGCAGGTATATTTCTGCATAGAAAAAGAAAGTTTGAAATCATCACGTTTGTCATACATCTTCAAATGTTCCCTTTAGTTGGCTTTGTAATTGAGATAAAAGTCTAAATATAAAGTAGAACTTGAAGAAACAGATGTATCTGTAGCTCACTAGGATATATGGCATTCACATAGTCTCCAAGTTTAGGATTGTTAAGAGATAGAACGCCATTTATATATCTGTAATTCTCCAAATTATTAGTAAATAGTTACAGTTTAATAAAAACAAACCAGTCAATGTCCAAATTACTATCCAAAAAGCAAAGTAAATACTTTAAAAACTTACAAATTGACGGATCGCTGGCCACGCCCACAATGTTCCAACAAAGGCCGCCATCACGGTACTACAGCAGCGTCACGGCAACTAATGACGTACTTGTGTCAGTGACGTCATTAAACGGTGCAATTCAGGCCGAGTTTTCATTCTTTTTGCATGTAATTCAAGCATGTCAGACCTTTGTCGGAACATTGTGGGCGTGGTTAGCGATACGTCAATTAACCTAAAAACCAAGAAGTGGAACCTTTTTAGCTTACTACATCTGCCACAAGTGACATCAAAATGGAGAATAAAAGGAACATAGAACGACGTGATCTCCAATATTATCAAGTATAATTTCCGATACAGATACAGAGATATCATACTTATCCACAATATTATGACGGCCATAAAACGTTTTGAGGGCCTTGGTAAGTCTAGGTTTGCAATATTTCGGGATCAACAATTTATTTGAATGCAAATTGATTCGAAGTGCAAAGTCCCCGTAGTGGGAACAATGTCTACCTTAGCGTAATAATTGTAAACCAGATATACTATAAGCAGCAGCAGATATACTGCTGCATAGAAAGAGGAAAGCTGGCAATACAAACATTAAATTCATTACGTTTGTCATATAGTTTCAAAATTAGCCTTCAAATGAAGGAGAAAAATTGAAGAAATTGTTTTAATTTGCAGCACCATACGGCCACTTCGGAATAAAATTCCTCATTAGAAGTGCTGGGACAAAGATTGTGAAAAAACAAATATTTACTTATCTTTTATTTCAAGCTCACTAGGATAGATTGCATTCCCATGGTCTACAAATCAAATTTTAGGATTATTAAGAGATAGAACGTCAACTATATATTTGTATCTGAGGTTGAAGCATTTGGCGACAGTCTTCTCTCGACATTTTACAAAGTTTCGCATACCCTATATTTCATATGAATATAGAATAAAAACAAAAGCAAATGGTGCACAGTTAGGTAAACCGATTCTTTGTCGGAAGAGTATATAATCAAACACAAAAATATAGTATCTATAAAAATATTCTAATATTTTGTTGATTGAATATTCAGCATATGTTTGTCCGTATGGTGCTCGACTAAATAACCATAATCTCAGCACACACACATTCACAGACATACACTGGTTTTGTAAAAGAAGGCCAACTGAATATTCAAACGTTTTTTTTAATCTATAATAAAGGGAAGTGGTAAAAATTGAGAAAATTCAAAGTTTTTTAACAACTTTTTACACGAGATGAAGTATTAGAATTAAGATGTTTAAATCGTTCTTTAGATTTTTTTAGACTTAAGGTTTGGTATGTCATACGTGGACTTTATCTGAATAAAACTGAAAACCATCTTTGACGACTGTCAAAATTGTGTTACTTCTCAACAGAAGAACAATGTATAAATTTACTTCTCAACAGAAGAACAATGTATAAATTTACTTCTCAACAGAAGAACAATGTATAAATTTACTTCTCAACAGAAGAACAATGTATAAATTTACTTCTGAACAGAAGAACAATGTATAAATTTACTTCTCAACAGAAGAACAATGTATAAATTTACTTCTGAACAGAAGAACAATGTATAAATTTACTTCTCAACAGAAGAACAATGTATAAATTTACTTCTCAACAGAAGAACAATGTATAAATTTTACTTATAATAGGAATAAAAAAGAACAGTAAAACAAACATACTAATTCATGTCCGAGTCACAATCCAGAAGCGACGTAATATTTTTAAAACTTGCAAATTAGATTAAACACACGAACTTTCACCAGGGAAGTGGGCAGGGTACTATGGAAGGGTAAATACAGCCTGTTAGGGTAGGTACACCCGCCAATTGAGTAATTAAAATTAAGTGAAATGAACATAGAACTATGGGACGTCAAATAACTCCAGGGAAATCTTGGACCCAAAGGTATCATACTTATCAAGAATATTGTGATGATAACCATGTATCACAGTATTGTTAATACGCATGATGTCTTTTTTAATGCCTTGATAAGCCTGGGCTTGCAATGTCCCCGGGTTAACTATTTATTTGTTATCAGCTTGTTTCGTTGTATTATGTTCTTGTGCTGGAAACAAGCTATACTTTAGCGTAGTAATTGTTAAACAAAGAAAAAATTATTCACATATGTAGAAGGTTTGAGGAAGCAGAAAACGGTAAACCTTCCATTATGTTATAAACCATTTTTAAATGTTGTTTATTTTGAAATAAAAAAATTGGTATATAACAACTTAAATAGTGAAATATATAGAAAAGTGCAGCTGAAAAATAACATAATAAAAAGCAACCAAGAAAAGACAATAAACAAATGAAGCAAAAGTCAAACACATAAAGTTGCCGTAAAGAATAGACCTGTTTCAAGTTGCGTTTTTTTAACTTTTGGCAGCTGTTGGATATAATGATTACTAGTTAATTGTATTATTTATGTCGCTCAAACATTGCAGAACCCTATTCTATGACTTATTTTATACTTGTCGTCTATTAACATGTAAAAATTAAAATAAGCCCGAAGTATGTACCTTTCACACAATTTTGATTGCACACGGGGCGAGTGTAGCTAGCAGGCGGTGCTTACTCTTCCGGAGCACCCGGCCTTACTTTTCTGGTGGAAGTTCACGTCTCTTACCTGACTTGTCAGTTTTTACTTTGCTTCTGGATTGTAATTCGGACATGGATAAATATGTTGGTTTTTTGGTATATACCAAGCATATGTTGAAATATGTATATTGTATTTGTAAAATTTTCAAGATACATAATTATACTGTTGCAACACCACTCTTGGTCCTGATAATTACAAGAAGGTAAAAGAAAAGTTTTACCAAATCAGCTATTCTAGTGCATGTATGGATGCTAACACATAAATGAATTTGTAATATATTTTATAGATTTGTATATTAATTAAGAAGTCTTGTAAATCTTGATTAATGTTGGAAATGCTTATTAAAGAGTTCCATTTTTAGCATTCACTAAAATTTTGATTTCGAATAAAAAACCTTAAAAACCTCAATTTTGAACATTTCTGTGAAAAATAGTTTTTCAAAAATTTTACATAGAATTCAAAGGTTGGGGTACAAAAGGAACTCTTACCAATGCTTATACCCCAAAACTGATAATATAAAAAAAATATACTAACTTTGTTTGGGCGACTGTCATCTTATTTCTTCTGCGGTTGTGACAGGAATGCGTTATCTTTCACATTGGTTTTTTTTAAAGGTGAAAGGTTTTGCTATACAAAGAGAATCGTAACCTGACAGACTATACACGTGCTTGAAAGACACAAAAAATGTTAATCGTCTGAATTTGCAAAATTACAAGATCTTCAACTCCTATTACATTGTGGAAATTGTTTAAACATTTTTGGTGTTCTCATACTAAAGGTTAAAATACATAAAAAACGTGTTTTTAAATCATACAATTATTTTATTGAAGAAATACTATTTCTACAATAATTACAAATTGTTACTTTTTATTTTTATTGTTTAAAATTGAGAACATCGACCTAATAAAGACCTTAGCGGATATCACACTTGTTAACAAACATATAACACATATTGCTACCAAATTTAACATACAAAAACATGACTTTGTGTTATAGGACAATCCGGAAAACGTTCATTTTTTATTTTTTAATTATCCAAAATTAAATCAAATGACGTAAAGTTCTTTATTTCTCTCTTCTACTTCTTACACTTATTCTGGATGTGGTTTTGTTAATTGTCAAATTTGACACCATGTTAACAACCCCCGGTGAATCACAGATTGTGTATATAAAGACTGTGTAAAGCCGATATCGGTAGGAAATCTCCCATCTCAAGTCGGATACACATTTGACCGCTGATCCCAGTCCACAACAACCCATCTTCAAGGTTAGTCTTTTCTTTAAATTTACAATGAAAAATTATAAAGTAAATGCAATTCGCTTTAACTTGGGGATAAGTAAAACTAAAAAACTAAAATGCATTGTCTTAGATTTTTATTCGTTTTGTTCATTTAAGGTCACAAAAATCTTGGAAATGTTACCAGTTTGTAATGGTGTCAGACTGTGCTCTATACTCATTTTAAATTGTCGGATCATGTATATATACATTAGTTGCATAAATATTCAGATTTTATTCAAGTACTTTATAAAAGAGTTACTTATCAGTTATTGAAACAATTTTATGTAAAAACAGATTTTTCCATCAGTGTTTATATACTTTTAAAATTTTCAGCAATACTTGAACATATTTCGAAACTGCAGCTGCTAAAATTGTATTGCTGCACAATCTGATAATGCCATTCTACTCTGTGTATGTTGTTTACATAAATGTACTATATATTCATGTTAAACCAAACTTATAAGGTATAAAATATTTTTGTTTCTTGATATCTTTTCAAAATCTTGATAAAAATTTTGGTTTCACAATTTTGGTTCACTACTAATGAGAAATTGTATTCCAAAACAGCCTTCTAGTGTGTAACATTAAAACCGGTATAATATGTAACTAAAATAAGATCCTCTAAGAGTTAGATCACCAAACAGATGGTACATAGGATATTGTAAATCTTTCAGTGTAACGCGTCTTATATGTATTGTTCCATGTTTTGTTCATTCTCTATTTTGATCTCGTACGTATTTGGTGAGTGAAGCTATCTAGATAGTTGGTGTATACGGAACACTTGGTCTTACTTCTCTAGTGGAGGTACACATGAATAACTTTATTTTCAAAGTTTTGACTTTGCTTTTGGGATTCTAATTTAATCATTGACTGATATGTTTGTAATTCACTATATAAGAGTTCATTCCACAAAACATGATAGGTATATAAGTTTTGCTTTTTTCTCATGTTTTTGCTGCACTATCACAGATAGTACTTATAACATCAATTTCAAATTAATTTTTAAATTCCAATACTTTTCTCATTATTTCGAACAACTAAATATACATTTGAAAGAGATGTATCAAATTGTCAAGTAATGCTACGAGATTCAACTATTTCCTGATAATAAAATATATCAAAAAACACTTTCTTTCACAAAAACTACCAGCAGACGATGGAAAGAGCAATAACAAAAGGAGAAAAGTCCTTTCGTGGGCACACGCTTTGACAATTGCAGGATTAAATCCCCAAAGTTGTTGGCTAATTTCTGTCTCGAAAATCAAAACTCCATAATCTCGTGAAGAACTGTATAATATCTTGTTATAATGTTATTGTTTTCCTTGCAGATGAATACCCTTGTTGTAAAATGTCTTTCAGTCTGCTGCATGATACTTGTTGTATCTGCAATGGGTGGCAAATACGGATAATTTTTTACCTATTGCATAAACGTGGCCAGTAAAGCTACCTATATTAGGTGATTACCCTTCCAGAGCACCCGACCTCACTTCCCTGGTAGAAAATCAATTGATTTGTCAGTTTAAAACTTTTACTTTACTTTGGAATTTGAATTTTGATATGGATTGATATGTTGGTTTTTTCCGTTCTTTTAACACGTGGCGGGTAAAGCTAGCTATATCGGAGGTGATTACCCCTTCCAGAGCACCTGGCCTCACTTCCCTGGTAGAATGCCGATTGATTTGCCAGTTTCAAACTTATTACTTTACTTTGAGATTTGAGTTTTGATATGAATTGATATGTCTATTGTTGTTTTTTTTTTATTCTTTCAACGTCGCAGTTTACTAGCTAATGTTTTGTTTAGTAAGATATTTTTTCACTAAAACGGTGTTATAAGGTGTTTAACTTTTCTCAATCGGTAAGGAACAAGGTTTAGTCACAATGTGAAATTGGAAAACGATTATAGCATCCTTGTCGCATTTAAACTCATGATTTTCTTAATTCAAATTATATAAGAAATTTGGAATAAATATTTTAGCATCGTTGTCGCATTTAAACTTGGAAAACGATTATAGCATCCTTGTCGCATTTAAACTCATGATTTTCTTTATTCAAATATGAGAAATTTGAAATAAATATATTTTCCCTTGGACTTTAATATACATGTATTCAGAAATTTAAGGTGTCATTTTAAAGATTTTTTTCAGCTTATGACGTCTATATTCTGACTGTGTCGTAGATTCCCGAGACAATATCAGAATTTTCTTCAGTAATATATTGGTTAAGGAATTATTTTGAAATCGGGTACTGTTCTTAGCTATACATTACCAGTTCAATAAATACTCGAATAAGATATATTCTAATAAGTTTCTGCAAGTACAGGACTATAGTTGTAGTTAAGGATGTTTAATACTTTTATATAGAAATTGTTATGGTAATGTATTCTAATAATACTTTTTTTATTTATAGGTGGCGGCGGAATGGGTGGAGGCATGATGGGAATGGGAGGCGGCGGTGGAATGATGGGAATGGGCGGAGGAATGATGGGCATGGGAGGAATGAAACCATGGCCACCAATGGGAATGGGCGGAGGAATGATGGGCATGAACGGCATGAACGGCGGAGGAATGATGGGAATGAATCCATGGCAACCTAAAATGGGCGGAGGAATGATGGGAATGAACGGCGGTATGATGGGAATGAACGGCGGTATGATGGGAATGAACGGAGGAATGATGGGCATGGGAAGTAAGTACTCGTTTTCAATCATAATTGCTTTTAATTGTTCATGAAACAGTCATTGTAGATGTTAAACTTGCATGTATTATTTTGTTAAAAACCTTTGTGTTATAATCCAGTTTTACTACTTTATTTCAAATAGTGTTATTTCAACTTA
The DNA here is from genome assembly GCA_021292105.1 of Anadara kagoshimensis. Lineage (NCBI taxonomy): Eukaryota > Metazoa > Mollusca > Bivalvia > Arcoida > Arcidae > Anadara > Anadara kagoshimensis. Next base: position 29,495,053 of record CM037874.1, on the reverse strand, counting down.
TTTCTTTAAAAAAGATTACTACTGTAGATTTCCTGTTATGACTAGGTAAAAGTAAGTGAAAAATATCAATCTTTATTCAAATTTATTTGATTTTCTATGGCTATGAAGAGTATTTCACTGTAACAGACAGAGTGGTTCATACATTAGTATCTTTTTAATTTGTAACTAGCTAGAAACATTTAAACCACATCACTTGATGAATTTTTGTCATTACATACATCATGCGTCATAAGTCGGGAGTTTTATAATCAAAGATCTCAAAATGCAATTTTATTACTTTACTCTTTTTTTTTCTGTCACTTTATTGCCGCATGTTCTTCTTTGCTTGTATTTTGCCAAGTCCTGTTTGACTGGTACTATTTAGCTATATATGTTTTTTCTCACGTGTATGTTATTTTAAATTTTAACATTTTTTTCTTTTTACAGAATACTGATAACATGCCTATTCATAAACAACGACAAAACCGTCCTTATAAAGTATGAAGACCTACCTACGATATTTATCACATCAATATATAGAATTTAATCAATACCGCTAGTTGCTAGTAATGCCTTATCATGCATTCAGTTAATAAAATCATCAGCATTGATATATTGTTCTTATGTTGTTTTATTCATTTTTTTCTCTGTCTAACCATATATGAACATTAATATCAAGACCTGGTTGTTCAAAGTTTGATTAGTTTAGTCAATGATTAACAAAAAAATTGACGAACAAAATTTGACCACAAAAAAAAAATTATGGCAATATGCTCCAGTTTGATGAAAGCTTATTAATTTTCTATCCTTCATCAAAAATTTAACGACGTAGTTCAAATTATACAAAGAAACAAATTTTGCGTAATCAGTTGATTAAACTAATCAAGCTTTGAACAACTCCCTCCAGAAGAATTTAGTTTATTTTTGGTGCATTATTTCATAATGTAATACGCTATGGTAGAAAGTATAGTATGGTTGTTCCAACTGTGCAACTTTATATAACGAAGCAAACTGCTGGCAAATACATCATTTCCTGAGGGATAATGCAAATCTAGAATTATCAAAACGATATGTATGTCGCCTACAATATTGTTGACAAAAATATGATGTCTCCATTTCCAAAATTATCCTGGATATATTTGACGTACCATAGTTAATATTCCTTTCATTCTCAATTTTGAATACACATGTGGCGAGTGTTCCTTGAAAAGCGTGAGGTGTTTACCCTTTCGGAGCACTAGGTCTCACTTCCCTGGTAGAATTCCATGTGTTTTACTTTATTTGCCAGTTTTACGGTTTCACTGTATAACCTGTGTAACAATTCTTCTACTATTCAGTGGTGTATATCGCCTCTAGTAATAATGAGTCCTCCAGAATAATAGAATCTATTACAACTGGTGGTGCCAGATAGGGAAATCTCAACCCGAGTTCTAATATATTTGGTAAAGAACGAGGCTTGCCGAAATCTGGACCAAATAGATTACAACAAGGGTTGAGATCTCCTTATCTGGCACTACAAATAGTGATTGATTCTATTTCTTGCATCAAAAAGTACAATTTTTCAATTTAAAATCAAGTTCAACTTTCTATACACCACTGATTTTGTTGATAAAATTTTGCGGGAAAAACAGCGTGTAGGCTATCTTGCACAGGGGAGTACAAGATGAAGATAAGGGAGTACAAGATGAAGAGATCTTGTACTCTCTTTTTATGGATTTTTCTATCTGGGGTACAAGAAAAATAAGTATTAGTAACTAGACACAACAAACAGTTTTATAATCATTCTTAAACTAATATATTCCTTGACTTAATTTTAACAAATTTGTCCAATACTTTGTGGAACTACTAATAAACATTTTTGACTAAGCTAGACTATATAGTATTTAACTACTTTCAATGTCACCGTGACCTAGTGCATGTTCAAAAGTTTCCATTCAAAAATTAAATTGACCGATAAATTATGGAATAATAAATTTTTATTATCCTCAGACATAATTAGTATTAAACATTAATATATTCATATAAAACCTTGCATTTTATTAATAAAAAAGTTCTAAAAGTATTGCTGTGCAAAAAATGAACGGTGTTGCACATCAATAATTTGATTTTATTGGCATTTCACGTTTAAATTTTCGTTTTTAATTGTTGTTAAATTAAGGAAGGGTTTAGAACAAAACACGAAACGTTGCGGTAGACAGGTTCGTGTGTTTCCGTACTAAAATATATTTTGAATTATAATTAATCGTTAAACGATACCACACATAGCAAGTCTGTCTTCAGGTAAAGGTGTCTCGGAAAAAGGTAAGGCTTCCATTTATAACAATTTTTAAATAAGTTTTAGAAAAGTAACATACTGCTCAAATTTAGAGGTTTTTGATTGCAATGTTATACAACGTACCAAACATAACATAACGTACAACATTGTAAACATTATTTAATAATACATTATGGTAAATCCCCAACTCTGGAAGTACTCGCACATGCTTTCACATTTAATGAACTAATGATTTCAATTAATCTCTCCTAACTTACGACGCTTGCGATCAAAGTTTTTTGACCGCCATCACAATATTGTTGATAAGTTTGATGTCTCTGTGTCCAAGATTGTCTTGGGTATATTTGACGTCCCCTAGTTCAATGTTCCTTTCACAAAATTTTGATTACACACGAAGCAGGTGTAGCTAGCTAGCTAAACAGGAGGTACTTACCCTTCCGGAGCACCTGGCCTCACTTCCCTGGTGAAAGGTCACGTGACTTGTCAGTTCCCAAGTTTTTACTTTGGTTCTAAATTGTGATTCAGGCATGGATTAGTATGTTTGTTTTTGATCTCCCTTAACTTGCAACGCTTATATTAGAATCCATTTATCGCTACATAAAATTGAATTTGCAAAATTCACCGTCAAAAAATGCGATTTAATTGTGAATACATAGATAAGCTAAGTTTGTTAATGCTTCCTGGATAATTGTTGTTTAGTAAGCATTCGTGTTATAACACTAAATGTTTGATTTTCAATGTTCATATTATAAAATTACTGACAGAATCGTATAAAGACAATCAAAAACAAACATACTAATCCATGTCCGAATCACAATTAAGAAGCAAATTATAAAACTTTGGAACTGACAAGTTAGGTTAGACACTTGAACTTTCACTAGGGAAGAGAGGCCGGGTGCTCCGGAAGGGTAAGCACCTCCTGTTTAGCTAGCTACACCCGCCATGTGTGTAATCGAAATTGTGTGAAAGGAACATAGAACAAAGGGTTTCTTTAAAAACTTAAGTCGTAATATATAACTTTATTTATTATGAACACAAAAGTGCAAAAATGAAAAAAAAATTAATGTCATGACAAAAGCAAAAATACACTTTCATATAAAATTGCTTGTGTTTAAGGACAAGATGTTTTATAAAAAAAATTATAAATTAAGATTGCATGTTTTGTTATCAAAGAAGCTGTCAACATCAAAATTAATAAAACTCGAGTTGTGTTAATAACTACATAAATCTTACAACATTTTATGTTATTTCTTTTGATATAATAATGTTTATATACTAATACAAAAAAGCGTCAAACACTGTTAATAGTGCAAATACGTTACTTGTAATATCGTCGCCTGCCATGTATTTTTTTGATATATTTCATCTTGTTTCGGCATGTTAACAAGATGCATGTTGTTTTACAGTTTTTTGGCATAGTATACGCAACAAAAATAATATGTTTACAAAGGTGTTAAAAGCTAAAAAAAAGTACTATCCTTTTGTAAAATAATTGAAAACAATTAAAATAGAAACTTTGTACTAAAAATACAAGCACTTTTAACATCCAATGCAACCAAGAAATAAACACAACACAACACAAAAAATTATCAAGACATGACTTGGAAGAATAACCACGAACTGGGATATTCAATTATAAAATTCACGACTTTAGACGGGCTCTAGTATACGTCTAGTTGTATGGTTATATGACTTTTAAAGGGTCCGTAATTATTTCACTCATCATTTTCGAGGATTTATATTAACAATTCATATTTATTGCTTAAATAAAAACAGTGTTTTTAGCAAACAATACTGGAGGGACGCAGACCTCCCGGGAATCGCCAGTGTTTCATCAACTGCAGGGTATATATCGCCACGTTTTCCATGGGTTAAAACGACAAGATAAAAGGCATTACACAAAATTTGACAACTCCTTGTCAGTACATTTTTAGAGTTCCCCGTGTAATCTTGCTTTCAGAGATTGTAACTGATGATTTGAAATGTTTTTGTTTGATCAGTGCAATAGATGATAAACAATTTCAACAGTATGGCGCTCACGCTTCATTGCTATACCCCCCCCCCCCAATATTGGAATCACCATGTCTGTCTGTCTTCCTGTGTAAAATCGTGTCCAGGCCATATCTCATTAATGCTTCGGACGACTATTATGAAACTTAACACGATAATCTTCATGATCCAAAGGTGTGTCATGACCTTGAACCAAGGTCATATCGGAAAGGTCAAGGTCGCAGGAAAACTTTAAATGTTGGGGGCGGGGGTATTTGGCACTCAAGAGACGCTTCTAGTTTCATTTGCTTCTTTACATCCAGTGTTAATGACATATTTTTAAAGCTAGACAATATCTCAAATTACACAATTGTCGTTGTAAGTGCGTCAATTTTGACCTGGCCGTTTGACCTTTAATTAAAATATTCGATTGGGCTAATAGACTGTGTGGTTTAGGTAAGACAGTATGATTCATTACCATAAATTAAACGCCTGGTACCCAGTATTACTATCATCTATCCTTAAACATCAACTTTATATATTTCCTAAACTTACACAATGAATATGTCTGTTTGAATGTCCAAACGGCCAGTTCAGACGCACTATACATAAATTTTTAAGATGTTTTATATAGGCAAACAACATTGACCTGCCCGCTTGATCTTTCATCAGGAATATTCATATACAGTACAAACCTGTCGAAAGTTTAACACTGAGCTAACGACAGTGGCGGATTTAAGGGGGGGGGGGGGGGGGGGGTTGCCAACTTGGGTGCATCGGAAGAACATTAAATCTACACGTTTATTTTATTTCTTTCAGAATTGGATTCAGAAATTGAAGATGTTAATAGGTATAAAATAAGGTAATATAACACATTTTATACTCATTTATTTATTAATGAAACAAAATCATGCCGATCTGTGTTCAAATTACATTAGAAAATCTGGCACATTAATTAAAACACTGGAGCCTTCAAAGGGAATTGATTCCGGGTGCTCCGGAAGTGCGTCTTAATATTTCCATCAGGTTATCCTTGACCGCTTGTTGTTTGTCTGGATAATTCGTTATTTTAAATACCGCATCGATTAAAAATTGTGTAACTGCAAAGACAGAAGACGCTTAAATTATGCGTGTAAAAGACGAACAACATTAAAATACATGTTTTACAAGTTCATTAAGATAAACAACAGAGAAACAAACCGGGAACACAAGGGAGGAAGGATATTACTAGTTTCTGTCAATGTGACATGCATGTACATGTATTTCTGACAAATGTGGAAAAATACAAGTGTTTTGAGATACAAAATATCCTCGTCAGAGCAGATTTGTTATTCAAGATTTAACCTTGTGATTGTTCTTTCGCCAAGCTTTCGGCATTTAAAACCGAAAATCCTTAAGAAAACCCTACAACTTAACTTTTAGCTGGTAACGTCTCGATATAAATGAAATATTCTTGACTTGGGCGTAAAACTCCATTTAATCAAGTACATAAAGTGGACATCCTTGATTGCAATGAGTAACTTATAGTACAAAGTACTAAGTGTGGGCGTGTATTTTAAAAAAGGCGAAAAAACATTAGATTCTTAATAACTCGAAAGGATATTATGACACGACACGATTGTTTATTAAAAAAAACTAGTTGTACCTGTACATTCATACACCTCAGGTCAACTGTACCGAGACAGTTTTATATCGCAATAAAAAAATACTTCCTGTAAGAAATAAAACATTAATGATTTTTTAAAATAAAATTGCATAATGAATATGGTTTTAAAATTTAACGAAGTTTGCAGTATTATCATCACGTTTTGACCATGAACATTTTAAACATACATTTTATAGCACACTGAACTTGTTATCCAGTGCAATGATTGTAAGTACTGGCTGGTTGTAGACTTGAAGACCATTAGAGGTGATTTGAAATTTATCTTCAAGTTTAATACATATATTAAACATTCAATTGAAATTGTTTACATTTCTTGGAAAAGTTTGTCTAAGAATCATTTTGATCTCCTTGACCACGTCGGTCACATCACCTGTCCCTATTTTTCGGACATACTGCAAGCACGTATTATTAACATTGCAAAAAAGGCCTCGTTAACGTAAAAGTTTGTATGATAGCACATAGAAAAAATTAACAAGTTTTTTTTATTCCGTAGATACAATTACAATGACACGGGTGTCCATCTTCATCGTGTTGGCGACACTTAGTCATCCTGTTTTTACTTCAGGTAAGGTTTTTATCATCTGGACGATGACAAACATAGTATTTATAATTCTGATTCATTAGATATATGTATTATCTTTTAATAATTGAAAACTTAGGAAATGCTGGTTCGTCAAATTTATATATGAACAAGCAAGTTCAGTAAATTAGGATCACCTGTTAGTATGTACTTTTTGTGATTTGCACCCAAGGGCCATAACTTCAAGGAAAATGAACAACCCAAGTCGGGTTAATGATGTATATGCGCATCTCACATCAATGTTGATGGTAACAAAGGTGTAAGTAGGTGATGATTGTTCTTTCGCCAAGCACTCGACATTACGAAATGAAAGTCACGGTTCTTTCGGATGGGAACTTAAAATAAACGCGGTCCCATGTCACGGTAGGCGTTGCACGATAAACAGCCCTACTGTATAATGCAATCAGCGCAACGCACAGGCAAAATTTCTGCACCTTCGCCTATAGCTGGCGACGTCTCGATATAAGTGTAATATTCTTGACTGGGACGTTAAAAACAATTACTTAACTAACTTTTTGTTATTATTTAGATGGCAAAATAGGTTTTTTATTTTAATATATAGCATTTTTTTTTTTTTGCTTTAAAGGGGTTCATATACATTGCTAGTTAGTAACCTGATTCAACTTATCTTTTGCAGGTGAAACAAGTGGTAATCCTGGAGCTAATTTAGGTCGTAATCCTTTCCATAGTTCAAAGACATGGATTTTCGACATTACAAAACCTTTATCTAATAACATACAGAAAATGAGAAATAATGGCAGACATATTAATATGAATAATATACTAATGGGCGGTCCGTTACCTACTTTAATTAGCAAACAAGAAATGGTTCTGTGCTGAATATGAACAACGGACAAGGACCGGGTCCACCGAATATGAATAATAGACAGGGGCCGGGTCCACCGAATATGAATAATAGACAAGGACCAGGTCCACCGAATATTAATAATAGACAGGGGCCGGGTCCACCGAATATGAATAATAGACAAGGACTAGGTCCACCAAATATGAATAATAGACAGGGGCCGGGTCCATCAAATATGAATAATAGACAGGGACCAGGTGCACTGAATATGAATAATAGACAAGGACTAGGTCCACCGAATATGAATAATAGACAGGGCCCGGGACCACCAAATATGAACAACAGACAGGGACCAGGTGCACTGAATATGAATAAAAGACAGGGACCGGGTCCACCAATTATGAATAATAGACAGGGACCAGGTGCACCGAATATGAATAATAGACAGGGACCGGGACCACCAAATATGAACAACAGACAAGGACCAGGTCCACCGAATATGAATAATAGACATGGGCCGGGACCACCAAATATGAACAACAGACAGGGACCAGGTGCACCGAATATGAATAATAGACAGGGACCTGGTCCACAAAACATGAACAACAGACAGGGACCAGGTGCACTGAATATGAATAACAGACAGGGACCGGGTCCACCAATTATGAATAATAGACAGGGACCAGTCCATCCCGATCAATTAAATATGAAAAACATTCGAGGACCAGGTTCCCCAAATATGAATAATAGACAGGGGCCGGGTCCACCAAATATGAATAATAGACAGGGATCAGGCCCACAAAATATGAACAACAGACAGGGACCAGGTGCACCGAATATGAATAATAGACAAGGACTAGGTCCACCAAATATGAAAAACACACAAGGACCGGGTCCATCAAATATGAATAATAGACATGGGCCGGGTCCACCGAATATGAATAATAGACAGGGACCGGGTCCACAAAATATGAACAACAGACAGGGACCAGGTGCACTGAATATGAATAATAGACAGGGACCGGGTCCACTAAATATGAATAATAGACAGAGATCAGGGTCACTGAATATGAAAAACAGCCAGGGTCCACCAAATATCAACAACATACGAAGACCGGGTCCACCGAACGTGAATATTGGACAAGGTCCTGGCCCATCAAATATGAACAATATGCAAGGACCGGGTCAACAAAATACAAATAGACGAGTACCGAGCCCAGCGCTGAATATGAACAGGCGCGGCCCAGGTTCATTCACAAACATTAACAACATACATGGACTGGGCGGCCCATCTATGAATATGAACATGAATAACAAGCAAGCGACAGGTCCATCCATGAATATGAATATGAACATGAATGATGGACAAGATTCAGGTCCAAACTTGAATATGAACATGAATGATGGTCAAGATTCAGGTCCAAACTTGAATATGAACATGAATGATGGTCAAGGGTCAGGTCCAAACTTTAATATGAACATGAATAACGAACAAGGGCCAGGCCCATCCTTGAATATGAACATGAATGACGGACAAGGGTCAGGTCCAAACTTGAATATGAACATGAATGATGGTCAAGGGTCAGGTCCAAACTTGAATATGAACATGAATAACGGACAAGGGCCAGGCCCATCCTTGAATATGAACATGAATGACGGACAAGGGTCAGGTCCAAACTTGAATATGAACATGAATGATGATCAAGGGCCAGGCCCATCCTTGAATATGAACATGAATGACGGACAAGGGCCAGGTCCAAACTTGAACATGAACGTGAATGATATAAAAATCTTTAAACTTAAATCAATGCAAAACAAAAGTTTTAACAAGAAAATGAATAACTATCTTGATGTTATGACAACAGTTGCTACGACACCCCAAAACAATTATTATAACCAAGTTAAAACAACTCCACAAACGAGCTACGTAAATAACCGGAATCACCCGAACAATAAGTTCGGGTATAGGAGAATAAGCACAACGCCTTCAACAACGAAAAAGAAATACAGAAAAAATAACTGGAATAAACAAAACAACAACAATGGAAGAACAACCACAATGCCAACGACCACAAGACCAGTTTATAATAATAACCAATGGTGGCGACCACACAACAATTTTAATAACAACTATCAGATGACAACGCAAGCAACAACAACACAACACAGAGGACGTACAACAAAAATCCTTGGAATCAGCAATATAATCGGAACACTCCGTCTCCGTCGACAACACAGGGGACATATAACAACAATTGGTGGCGTTATCCACACAACAACAACAATAATTATAATAACCCCATGACAACGCAACCAACAACAACAACAACAACAACACACAGGGGACATATAACAATAATCGGTGGCGCTATCCACAGAATAACAACAATAATAATTATAATAATCCCATGACAACACAATCAACAACAACAACAACAACGTCAACACCGAAGACATATAACAGCAATCGGTGGCGTTATCCACACAACAACAACAATAATAATTATAATAATCCCATGACAACACAATCATCATCAACAACAACAACACAGGGGACATATAACAAAAATTGGTGGCGTTACCCACACAACAACAACAACAACAACAATTATAATAATCTTATGACAACACAATCATCAACAACAACACAGGGGGCATATAACAATAATCGATGGCGTTATCCACACAACAACAATTATAATAATCCCATGACAACGCAACCAACAACAACTCGAAGCTCGAATTATAACAACCAGTGGCGGTTTCCATACAACAATAACAACTACAGAAATGTCATGACAACACCATCTACAACAAGAACAACAAGTAGAGCGTATTATAATAATCAGTGGCATAGACCGTATAACAATAATCAAATGACAACCCCGACAACTACAACAACCAGAAGGCCATATTATAACAACCCATGGAATATACCATACAACAATAATAATCAAATGACAACACCAACAACTACAACAACACAACAGACATACTACAACAACCAATGGAATCTACCATATAATAGTAATAACAATCAAATGTCAGCAAGAACCCAAAGATCTTATAACAACAATTACAACAACAATAATCAAATTACAACACCAGCGACAACAACAACAACCAGAAAAACATATTACAACAATCAGTGGAATCTACCATACAACAATTACAACAACAATAATCAAATGACAACACCAGCGACAACCACAACAACTAGAAAAACGTATTTCAACAATCAGTGGAATCTAAATTACAACAACAATAATCAAATGACAACACCAGCGACAACAACAACAACCAGAAAAACGTATTTCAACAATCAGTGGAATTTGCCATACAACAACAATAATCAAATGACAACACCAGCGACAACAACAACAACCAGAAAAACGTATTTCAACAATCAGTGGAATCTACCGTACAACAATAACAATAATCAAATGGCAACACCAGCGACAACAACAACCAGAAAAACCTATTACAACAATCAGTGGAATCTACCGTACAACAATAACAATAATCAAATGACAACACCAGCGACAACAACAACCAGAAAAACGTATTTCAACAATCAGTGGAATTTGCCGTACAACAACAATAATCAAATGACAACACCAGCGACAACAACAACCAGAAAAACGTATTTCAACAATCAGTGGAATCTGCCGTACAACAATTACAACAACAATAATCAAATGACAACACCAACAACAACAACCAGAAAAACGTATTTCAACAATCAGTGGAATCTGCCGTACAACAATTACAACAACAATAATCAAATGACAACACCAACAACAACAACCAGAAAAACCTATTACAACAATCAGTGGAATCTGCCGTATAACAATTACAACAACAATAATCAAATGACAACACCAGCGACAACAACAACAACCAGAAAAACCTATTACAACAATCAGTGGAATCTGCCGTATAACAATTACAACAACAATAATCAAATGACAACACCAGCGACAACAACAACAACCAGAAAACATTACAACAATCAGTGGAATCTGCCGTACAACAATTACAACAACAATAATCAAATGACAACACCAGCGACAACAACAACCAGAAAAACCTATTACAACAATCAGTGGAATCTGCCGTATAACAATTACAACAACAATAATCAAATGACAACACCAGCGACAACAACAACAACCAGAAAAACCTATTACAACAATCAGTGGAATCTGCCGTATAACAATTACAACAACAATAATCAAATGACAACACCAGCGAAAACAACAACCAGAAAAACCTATTACAACAATCAGTGGAATCTGCCGTATAACAATTACAACAACAACAATCAAATGACAACACCAGCGACAACAACAACCAGAAAAACCTATTACAACAATCAGTGGAATCTGCCGTATAACAATTACAACAGCAATAATCAAATGACAACACCAGCGACAACAACAATAACCAGAAAAACTTATTACAACAATCAGTGGAATCTGCCGTACAACAATAACAACAACAATAATCAAATGACAACACCAACAACAACAACAACCAGAAAAACCTATTACAACAATCAGTGGAATCTAAATTACAACAATTACAACGATAATCAAATGACAACACCAGCGACAACAACAACCAGAAAAACCTATTACAACAATCAGTGGAATCTGCCGTACAACAATTACAACAACAATAATCAAATGACAACACCAGCGACAACAACAACAACCAGAAAAACTTATTACAATAATCAGTGGAATTTGCCGTACAACAATTACAACAATAACAATAATCAGATGACAACACAGCGACAACAACAACTAGACCAACATATTTCAACAATCAGTGGAATCTAAATGATAACAATTACAACAACAATAATCAAATGACAACACCAGCGACAACCACAACAACTAGACGATCATATTACAGCAATCAGTGGAATCTACCTTACAATAATTACAACAATAATAATCAAATGTCAACACCAGCAACAACCACAACAACTAGACGTACATATTACAACAATAAGTGGAATCTTAATTACAACAATTACAACAATAACAATAATCAGATGACAACACCAGCGACAACCACAACAACTAGACGTACATATTACAACAATCAGTGGAATCTACCTTACAATAACAATAAGAATCAAATGTCAACACCAGCAACAACCACAACAACTAGACGTACATATTACAACAATCAGTGGAATCTACCCTATAATAACAAGAATCAAATGACAACGCCAGCGACAACAACAACAACAACATCGCCTAATCCGAAGAATAATATGAACAAATCCTATATGCAGTTTTTCGCTAATAAACAATCTTCTTCAAATCCAACTTCAACTTCTTCATACATCAACTTCTTTAAGAAAAATACAGATTCAAAGACCCAGAAAAAAGACAAAACTCGAAAGAAAAAGCTATCATATATGGATTTTTTCAATAATAATCAAGAGAAATCTAAACAAAACAGACAATATGAAAATGGTCAGGATCAGGAAAGACCTATGTTTAAGTTTTTTAACGGTTACCAGACGACAACATCTGCTCCTAGCACACAGAATGTGCCATATCAGAATTGGTACCAACAAGTGACATCGACTGCTCCAACAACTACAAATAATCCTTCCACAACTTCCTTACCAAATTACTATTTTAACGAACAGGACCATGAATATTTTTACGATACAACTATTACTCCGAGTACCACGACTCCTTCATATCAAATACCTAGTATCTATAACAAGATTGGGGACAACAACAAATTTAAACTAAATAATTGGTCATCTAAACCTACAACTAGTAAACCGCCGCACCCAGGTAAATATGAAAATGTCATCTATCTTGAATGGCAAGACCCTTCTTCGCCAAAATCAAAGTCACACCTTTCACGAAACCGATCAGAAATAAATCCAAACATGTGGTCAGTCAACGTTAGAACGCCAAACACTCCAAGCCTTAATGTTAATATAGGAATCCCTTCGTCACAACTAAACTTAAATAATGTTCCAATGTTGCCATGGCAAAATGGTGGTTTGAACACTCAATTAAATACCGGACACCAACAAATCAGTATCAATACACCGACATTCAGAATGTCAACAAATAATGCACAACAACAACCATGGCAATTTGGCCCATTAAATCGCCAAGTTAATAATCCACGCAAACAGATCAATAATAACATTATTCCTGGAATGATGCTAATAAATAACACGCCATGGCAACGTGGCGGTTTAAACAACCAATCAAATGCTAGACACCCCCAGATTAATAGAATCCAACTGCCTTGGAAGATTCCGACGAGTAAAGCACAACGTCCACCGTGGCAAAATGTTGGTTCAAACAGTCAATCAAATGTTAGAAACCGCCAGATTAATAGAAACACGCCACCTTTCAGGATTCCGACAAGTAACGTGCGTCCATCGGGGCAAAATGTTGGTTCAAACAGCCAATCAAATTTTAGAAACCGCCAGATTAATAGAAACACGCCACGTCCGCCGTGGCAAAATCTTGGTTCACACAGCCAATCAAATTTTAGAAACCGTCAGATTAATAGAAACACGCCGCCTTGGAGGATTCCGACGGGTAATGCACAACGTCCACCGTGGCAAAATCTTGGTTCAAACAGCCAATCAAATTTTAGAAACCGCCAGATTAATAGAAACACACCGCCTTTGAGGATTCCTACGGGTAATGCACAACGTCCACCGTGGCAAAATCTTGGTTCAAACAGCCAATCAAATGTTAGAAACCGCCAGATCAATAGAAACACGCCACCTTTCAGGATTCCGACAAGTAACGCACAACGTCCACCATTTCAAAATGTTGGTTCAAACAGCCAATCAAATTTTAGAAACCGCCAGATTAATAGAAACACACCACCTTTCAGGATTCCGGCAAGTAACGCACAACGTCCACCATTTCAAAATGTTGGTTCAAACAGCCAATCAAATTTTAGAAACCGCCAGATTAATAGAAACACGCCGCCTTGGAGGATTCCGACGGGTAATGCACAACGTCCACCGTGGCAAAATCTTGGTTCAAACAGCCAATCAAATTTTAGAAACCGTCAGATTAATAGAAACACACCGCCTTTGAGGATTCCTACGGGTAATGCACAACGTCCACCGTGGCAAAATCTTGGTTCAAACAGCCAATCAAATGTTAGAAACCGCCAGATCAATAGAAACACGCCACCTTTCAGGATTCCGACAAGTAACGCACAACGTCCACCATTTCAAAATGTTGGTTCAAACGCCCAATCAAAGGTTAGAAACAGCCAGATTATTAGAAACACGCCGCCTTGGAGGATTCCGACGGGTAATGCACAACGTCCACCGTGGCAAAATCTTGGTTCAAACAGTCAATCAAATACTATTCTTAATCAACAGAACAATAGAAGAGCTCAATCAGTAAAGCTGCCAACAACTAACGAACAAAGTCGGATTAACAGAATCACTCCTCCATGGAGGGGTCAAATCAACGTTCCAAATCAGAACAATAGGTTGTCGCCTCCTCAATTGCGGAACAATAACGTAAGCAGAAATAATCTGCCTTGGATACCAAACACAAACAGAAATATACCACCTTGGATACCAGGCAATACATCATCAAGGACAAACAGAAATATACCACCTTGGATACAAGGCAATACATCACCAAGGGCAGACAGAAATATACCACCTTGGATACCAGGCAATACATCACCAAGGACAAACAGAAATATACCACCTTGGATACCAGGCATTACATCACCAGAACAAACAGAAATATACCACCTTGGATACCAGACAATACATCACCAAGAACAAACAGAAACATACCACCATGGATACCAGGCAATACATCACCAACGACAAATAGAAATATACCACCCAGGATACCAGGCAATACATCACCAAGGACAAACAGAAATATACAACCTTGGATACAAGGCAATACATCACCAACAATAAACAGAAATATACCACCTAGGATACAAGTCAATACATCACAAAGAACAAACACAAATATACCACCATGGATACCAGGCAATACAGCACCAAGGACAAACAGAAATATACCACCTTGGATATCAGGCATTACAGCACCAAGGACAAACAGAAATATACCACCTTGGATACAAGGCATTACATCACCAAGGACAAACAGAAATATACCACCTTGGATACCAGGCATTACATCACCAAGGACAAACAGAAATATACCACCTTGGATACAAGGCATTACATCACCAAGGACAAACAGAAATATACCACCTTGGATACAAGGCATTACATCACCAAGGTCAAACAGAAATATACCACCTTGGATACAAGGCAATACATCACAAAGAAGAAACACAAATATACCACCCAGGATACCAGGCATTACATCACCAAGAACAAACAGAAATATACCACCTTGGATACAAGGCAATACATCACCAAGGATAAACAGAAATATACCACCTTGGATACCAGGCATTACATCACCAAGACAAACAGAAATATACCACCTTGGATACAAGGCAATACATCACCAAGGATACAAAGAAATATACCACCTTGGATACCAGGCATTACATCACCAAGGATAAACAGAAATATACCACCTTGGATACCAAGCAATACATCACCAAGGACAAACAGAAATATACCACCTTGGATACCAGGCATTACATCACCAAGGATAAACAGAAATATACCACCTTGGATACCAGGCAATACATCACCAAGGACAAACAGAAATATACCACCTTGGATACCAGGCATACATCACCAAGGATAAACAGAAATACCACCTTGGATACAAGGCAATACACCACCTTGGTACAAGGCAATACATCACCAAGGATAAACAGAAATATACCACCTTGGATACCAGGCAATACATCACCAAGGATAAACAGAAATATACCACCTTGGATACAAGGCAATACATCACCAAGGATAAACAGAAATATACCACCTTGGATACAAGGCAATACATCACCAAGAACAACAGAAATATACCACCTTGGATACCAGGCAATATATCACCAAGGACAAACAGAAATATACCACCTTGGATACCAGGCAATACATCACCAAGAACAAACAGAAATATACCACCTTGGATACAAGCAATCGAGCACCAAGCCTAAAAGGAAATATACCACCTTGGATACCAGGCAATATATCACCAAGGACAAACAGAAATATACCACCTTGGATACCAGACAATACATCACCAAGAACAAACAGAAATATACCACCTTGGATACCAGGCAATACATCACCAAGGATAAACAGAAACATACCACCTTGGATACAAGGCAATATATCACCAAGGATAAACAGAAATATACCACCTTGGATACCAGGCAATACATCACCAAGGATAAACAGAAATATACCACCTTGGATACAAGGCAATACATCACCAAGGATAAACAGAAATATACCACCTTGGATACAAGGCAATACATCACCAAGAACAGACAGAAATATACCACCTTGGATACCAGGCAATATATCACCAAGGACAAACAGAAATATACCACCTTGGATACCAGGCAATACATCACCAAGAACAAACAGAAATATACCACCTTGGATGCAAGCAATCCAGCACCAAGCCTAAAAGGAAATATACCACCTTGGATACCAGGCAATATATCACCAAGGACAAACAGAAATATACCACCTTGGATACCAGACAATACATCACCAAGAACAAAAGAATACCATCTTGGATATCAGGCATTGCATCACCAAGGACAAACAGAAATATACCACCTTGGATACCAGGCAATACATCGCCAAGGACAAACAGAAATATTCCACCTTGGATACAAGGCATTACATCACCAAGGACAAACGGAAATAGACAACCTTGGATATCAGGCAATACATCGCCAAGGACAAACAGAAATATACCACCTTGGATACCAGGCAATACATCACCAAGGATAAACAGAAATATACCACCTTGGATACAAGGCAAAACATCACCGAGGACAAACGGAAATAGACAACCTTGGATACCAGGCAATACATCGCCAAGGACAAACAGAAATATACCACCTTGGATACCAGGCAATACATTGCCAAGGACAAACAGAAATATACCACCTTGGATACCAGGCAATACATCACCAAGGATAAACAGAAATATACCACCTTGGATACCAGGCAATACATCACCAAGGATAAACAGAAATATTCCACCTTGGATACCAGGCATTACATCACCAAGGATAAACAGAAATATACCACCTTGGATACCAGGCAATACATCACCAAGGACAAACAGAAATAGACCACCTTGGATACCAAGCAATACATCGCCAAGGACAAATAGAAATATACCACCTTGGATACCAGGCAATACATCACCAAGGATAAACAGAAATATTCCACCTTGGATACCAGGCAATATATCACCAAGGACAAACAGAAATATTCCAACTGGTACACCATCACAGCAAAACATAAACATGCCACCATGGACAATTGTAAACTCATCTGGCAGACGAAACAGAAACACTCCACCTTGGGTAATCACACACAAATCTGTAAGACCAAACATATTTATTACATCTTCGGCAACAGCTAACACATCTGGAAGGAGAAACAGAAACATTCCACCATGGGTAACAGCAACCCAATCTGGAAGGAGAAACAGAAACATTCCACCATGGGTAACAGCAAACCCATCTGGAAGGAGAAACAGAAACATTCCACCTTGGGTAACAGCAAACCCATCTGGAAGGAGAAACAGAAACATTCCACCATGGGTAACAGCAACCCAATCTGGAAGGAGAAACAGAAACATTCCACCATGGGTAACAGCAAACCCATCTGGAAGGGGAAACAGAAGCATTCCACCTTGGGTAATGCAACCAAATCTGGAAGGAGAAACAGAAGCATTCCACCCTGGGTAACAGCAACCCCATCTGGAAGGGGAAACAGAAGCATTCCACCATGGGTAATAGCAACCCCATCTGGAAGAGAAACAGAAACATTCCACCATGGGTTACAGCAAACCCATCTGGAAGGAGAAACAGAAACATTCCACCATGGGTAACAGCAACCCCATCTGGAAGGAGAAACAGAAACATTCCACCATGGGTAATGGTAACCCCATCTGGAAGGAGAAACAGAAACATTCCACCATGGGTAACAGCAAACCCATCTGGAAGGAGAAACAGAAACATTCCACCATGGGTAACAGCAACCCCATCTGGAAGGAGAAACAGAAGCATTCCACCATGGGTAACAGCAACCCCATCTGGAAGGAGAAACAGAAGCATTCCACCATGGGTGACAGCAACCCCATCTGGATGGAGAAACAGAAACATTCCACCATGGGTTACAGCAAACCCATCTGGAAGGAGAAACAGAAACATTCCACCATGGGTAACAGCAAACCCATCTGGAAGTGGAAACAGAAACATTCCATCGTGGGTAACAGCAAACCCATCTGGAAGAAGAAACAGAAACATTCCACCATGGGTAACAGCAAACCCATCTGGAAGGAGAAACAGAAACATTCCACCATGGGTGACAGCAAACCCATCTGGAAGGAGAAACAGAAACATTCCACCGTGGGTAACAGCAACCCCATCTGGAAGAGGAAACAGAAGCATTCCACCTTGGGTAATGGCAACCCCATCTGGAAGGAGAAACAGAAGCATTCCACCCTGGGTAACAGCAACCCCATCTGGAAGGAGAAACAGAAGCATTCCACCATGGGTAATGGCAACCCCATCTGGAAGACAAAACAGAAACATTCCACCATGGGTTATAGCAAATCCATCTGGAAGGAGAAACGGAAACATTCCACCATGGGTTACAGCAAACCAATCTGGAAGACAAAACAGAAACATTCCACCTTGGGTAATGGCAACCCAATCTGGAAGGAAAAACAGAAGCATTCCACCCTGGGTAACAGCAAACCCATCTGGAAGGAGAAACAGAAACTTTCCACCTTGGGTAACAGCAAACCCATCTGGAAGGAGAAACAGAAACATTCCACCATGGGTAACAGCAAACCCATCTGGAAGGAGAAACAGAAGCATTCCACCATGGGTAACAGCAAACCCATCTGGAAGGAGAAACAGAAACTTTCCACCTTGGGTAACAGGAAACCCATCTGGAAGGAGAAACAGAAACATTCCACCATGGGTAACAGCAAACCCATCTGGAAGGAGAAACAGAAGCATTCCGCCTTGGGTAATGGCAACCCAATCTGGAAGGAAAAACAGAAGCATTCCACCCTGGGTAACAGCAAACCCATCTGGAAGGAGAAACAGAAACTTTCCACCTTGGGTAATGGCAACCCCATCTGGAAGAAAAAACAGAAGCATTCCACCCTGGGTAACAGCAACCCCATCTGGAAGGATAAACAGAAGCATTCCACCTTGGGTAATGGTAACCCCATCTGGAAGACAAAACAGAAACATTCCACCATGGGTTACAGCAAACACATCTGGAAGGAGAAACAGAAGCATTCCACCTTGGGTAATGGCAACCCAATCTGGAAGGAGAAACAGAAACATTCCACCTTGGGTAACAGCAAACACATCTGGAAGGAGAAACAGAAGCATTCCACCATGGGTAACAGCAAACCCATCTGGAAGGAGAAACAGAAACATTCCATCATGGGTAACAGCAACCCCATCTGGAAGGAGAAACAGAAACATTCCACCATGGGTAACAGCAAACCCATCTGGAAGACAAAACAGAAACATTCCACCATGGGTAACAGCAAACCCATCTGGAAGGAGAAACAGAAACATTCCACCATGGGTTACAGCAAACCCATCTGGAATAAGAAACAGAAACATTCCACCATGGGTAACAGCAAACCCATCTGGAAGACAAAACAGAAACATTCCACCATGGGTGACAGCAAACCCATCTGGAAGTGGAAACAGAAACATTCCACCATGGGTGACAGCAAACCCATCTGGAATGAGAAACAGAAACATTCCACCATGGGTTACAGCAAACCCATCTGGAATGAGAAACAGAAACATTCTACCATGGGTTACAGCAAACCCATCTGGAATGAGAAACAGAAACATTCCACCATGGGTAACAGCAAACCCATCTGGAAGGAGAAACAGAAACATTCCACCATGGGTAACAGCAAACCCATCTGGAAGGAGAAACAGAAACATTCCACCATGGGTAACAGCAACCCCATCTGGAAGGAGAAACAGAAACATTCCACCATGGGTTACAGCAAACCCATCTGGAAGTGGAAACAGAAACATTCCACCATGGGTTACAGCAAACCCATCTGGAAGTGGAAACAGAAACATTCCACCATGGGTTACAGCAAACCCATCTGGAAGGAGAAACAGAAACATTCCACCATGGGTACTTGATAACTCGCAAGGAAACAGGCACACATTAACACGGATGTTAAGAAACAGAAACATGCCATCCTCTCTGCTTCGGAACACACAAACAGTAAGAAATCTAAGGACTATAAATATTCCACCAGGGTTTATGCAGAATGCAAATCGACCACCTCTGTTTCCAGACATACCAAGGTCATTTAGAGGCAGTCCATCGTTGTTACCATCTTTGCTGAGGCATCCTAGTTCAATGCCAATTCCAATGGTCCGGTCACAACCAGCTGTACCAAAGCAACGCAGTCATGCAATGTCTATCAAATTAGAATCCACACAGAGATCAATGAATTCAGGAAGGAATGTAAATGTTCGAAATTTCAGAAATTCTTTTTCAGGGTCACCTAGACATGATATAAGAAATGGACCACCAAGTTTCAGAAGTGGGTCACCAAGCAGATTGAGTATTGGACCACCTAGAATAAACAGTGGGCCATTCAGATTGAATAATGGTAATCCTTTAAATAGAATACAACCAAAACAACAAGTAGATGATTCTCCAATAAAGCCACTCTATTTTGAGGTAAGTCATGACATTAAGTAGTGATCTCAGTGTTGTGTGTGTCTTGTTTTAGAAAGTTTACGCTGTTAGTGTTCTTAGTTTCTGATGCTTTTGTCAAATAAATGTTATACTACTGTAGTTGTGTACATTTCAATTCAAAAGAAAAATATTGAATCATTGAAGAATCGTTTTCAATAGAAAATTGTGAGGAAAATACACAGGGTTTGAAAATTTTGTTTGGAATGGAAGGTCCAGAACCTTTTGTCTTTATTTTTGGCAGATCCCACATAAAGTTTTGAAATTCTAATATCATCAAGGAAAGGTCCATCTGCATTTATGTTATCCTATGAAATTATCCAGGTAAAAATGGCAGGTCCATTGGATTTTTATACTTTATATATAAGGGTCCCAATGTAAAATCAATAGGTTTTGGACCTCTGTCCTTGGAAATTTTGAACCCCTGATACATTTAAGTAACTAATGTTAAAATTTGAAGCACTACTACTGTAAATCAGAATTTTTTTGCATTAAGCAGCATTTCAAGTTGGTCCTGACTTTCAATTCATTTGCGACATTTTAAAGTTATTCATGGAAATTCGTGTAAATACAAGTAAATCATATCAATATTAATTATTCACATTTGTTTTACTGTAAACGTATTTATTTTCGCGGTGTACTAAATTTCGCTTATTTTTTAGTCGTTTGTTTTGCACGAAAATTAATACTGTGCGAAAATTATATTATGCTTATTATGTTATTATGCATATTTCAAAAACGTGAAAATTTTAACTACACAGATATGTATAATTTTCCTATATCTCTAAAATGAATACACACAAAATTAAATACGTTTATAGTATTATAACGTGTTACTCTTGCATTTTTACAGGAAAATAAAACAAACATGACAATACCCCAATGTACAGAATTTTGCATGTGTTACTAGTATTTTAATTTCTACTTTGTTCAAATTATTTTGTTCTGATTTGGAATACATGTGTTTTACTATTTTTTATTTTTCAGTTTGATGTTTCGTTATAGTAAGAAATAGTAGAAGAAAGGAATTATCCATTTCATTGTTTTATTGTGATTTTTTATATTAAAATTGTTTCAAAAAGCAAGTTTTTAGTTGAATTTTAATTACATTTTTTCACAAAAACATAAATCAGTTACAAACTAGCCACAAACACCCCTCCTATCTCTTTAACAGACAGACATAAAAAATCTAATTAAGTCATGATAATGCTGCATTTGTTTTCAGTCAATGTTTCTTTTATTGCAGAGCTTTCCTAATATAGCTAGCTACACAGAAGGTGATTACCCACCCCAAACACTCGACCTCACTTCCATGGTGGAAGTTTACATTTAACTTAATTAACAAGTTTTTAAAGTTTTTGCTTTGCTTTTGGGATTGTGATTTTGACTGGCAAATTAAGGTCATCATGTGATTAAAGGAAAAAAGGCTGGGTACTCCAGAGGGATAAGCACCCCATGTATAGATAGTACACCCTTCCTCTATTTATCACTAGCAAGTTAAGTTCAACATGTGAACAAGGGAAAAGAGGCAGGGTGCTCCAGAAGGATCCAGTGTCTAGCTAGTACATCCTTCATCTATTTATCACTATGGCAAGTTAAGTTCAACACGTGAACAAGGGAAAAGAGGCAGGGTGCTCCAGAAGGATAAGCACCCCATGTCTAGCTATTACACCCACCATCTATTCATCACTCTGGCAAATTAAGTTAAACATGTAAACAAAGGAAAAGAGGCCAGGTGCTCCAGATGGATAAGCACCCCAGGTCTAGCTGGTACACCCGCTATCTGTTTATCACTCTGGCAAATCAAGTTTAACATGTAAACAAGGGAAAAGAGGCTGCGCTCCAGAAGGATAAGCACCCCAGGTCTAGCTGGTACACCCGCTATCTGTTTATCACTCTGGCAAATCAAGTTTAACATGTAAACAAGGGAATAGAGGCCGGGTGCTCCAGAAGGATCAAGTGTTTGGCTAGTACACACATCATCTATTTTCCACTCTATGAACTTTCATTTGATTTATAAGTACATGTAGCATGAATGTTGAGATTATAAAAGTGCTACCTAAAAGTGGGTGGTTAACAGTTCAAAATTACGTAGAAGCTACATCATGAAATTATTCACCAAGTCATTGTACATTCCAAGTATCATGACAGAATAAAAAGTAAAATTCAAAAAAGTTAAAATGTATAAGATATTTATTGTAACAACAATATCATTAACAGATTTCAGTCAAAATAAAAGGCAGTTTAGTGGTTATAGCATCAAAAAATTATACAAATTACAATGTTCTGAAAATAAAAATATGAAAGATACATTATTTCATTTTTCCATAACTATGGAAATATTATAGATGTGCACAAATTTGGCTACAAGAGGCACTTTTATAAATTATAAAGCTAGATCCAGTTTCATAATCATTCCTAAACTAGGATTGTCTTATCTTAAATTTGGCAAATTCAGGTTTAGGTCTAGCAAAAACATTAGCCAATTTTTAAATTTAGAAGCCAATTTATATGTTAAAGAGCCAGAAAAACTAAGAAACTAAAAGCAACATAAATTCTCAAATGTACATGTAATTCTGATCTGCTGTATAGACTGTTGTTGATTATCAGTTTGTAACATTTATTTTACTTTTTAATACTTGTGTAAAAAAGAAGACAAAAATCTGATTTTGTCTGCTTCAAAATGAAACATATAAAATTTTTAGAGCAAAAATATTAGCCAAAAGCTATTTTTGGATCAAGAAACTATAAAACTTAGCCATTGGCTAAACTGGTGAATGGCAGAGCTAACCCTGAAATTTGAAATTTTAGTAATTTTGTTAGTTTTAAGATACACAAGAATTTAAGGTGTCATTTTGAAGATCACCTGAAGCTTTAGCATTTGTATAATATTTTGTTATGTCAACAATGTTAATTTGTAATTCCGAAAAATAAAATGTCAAAATTTGCTTTATTTAAGTTATGAAAATCTTAGCGTGAAGCTGGGACCTTATCTATTAGAATTATGATAAGATATGTTGCCTACAGGTATATGTGCAAAATGATTACAAAATAACATATCACTTAATAATACATTTGTTGATGCCAAAAAAGCTTTGGAGTCAGTGGAGCAACAGTGTTTTAAACACAGTAGATTCTTTCACTTATATTGAGTCAGTCAGACATGATGGAGGAAACCAGAGTGCCTAGAGGAAAATATCAACCCTCAGCAAGTGAAATGACAAACATTCTCACACTAGTGTGTGCCCAAGTGGGATGAGTGGCATTGTTATCCATAATTCAGTGCTTTACCCCACTCAGTCACTAAGGTGCTATACCACAAAGGGCTGAAAACACTAGTAAAGTAAAAAACTATGTTTCTATTCCAAGACAAAACATGTGTGAAAAAAAATCAAATGACATTTATGACCCTCTATATTCTGAGATTGTAGGGTTTAACTGTATTCAGGATTATGTTTTTTTACATTGAAACAAGTCCAATAGAATTAACTTCCATTATCTTGAATATCTTTCATAATACCTGAAATTAACTTTACAGTTCTCTCTCGTGTATGTCAGAACTATCAGATGTAAGTGTATTTTGGTACAGTAAAACCTTGTTATTATATTCCACCATAACTTTGACACCTCACTTAACACCACAGTATTTTGAAGTATCAAATTCTTTATGTGTTATGTGTATCTTTATAGTATCCCTCAATTTCTCACCAAACCATTTTATATAATGTTATAATCTGACTGAGCAAATGATGGCATTAAATCAAGGTTTTACTGTATACATGTATTTCTTTTACACTTAAGATTTATTCACACTTTAATGGTTGATTGGTTGGTTGAATGTTGCTTAACGTTGCATCAGCAATTATTCAGCTATTCGCGACGAGAACTATTTTATTAATCTCTATGGATTAATCTATGAACAATTTTGTGTATGCATCTGAAGTGCGAGTGTGTTGTATGGTCTGCCTTGTACTAGCGCGCACTCAGGGCGACTTTAACATGCTAGCTCACAGACTCAGTACGCCGCAGACAAGCGTACCACTCCCCCAGTCACATTATACTGATACCAGGTGAAACAGTAAGGGAAATTCACTTTCCTACATGACACTTTAATGGGGTTCGCCATTGTACCATGTGATCAATACCTCTTAACATTTCTGCAGAACATTTTGGAAAATGTTCACGTCAAAAATTCCCTGTCATTTTTACAGGAAAACGTCATCTTATGCAATTGAACATCCATTGGAAATAAGTATTCTTCACAAACATTAGAGGATATCATGTGGTACAGTGGTTCACCCCATTAGTTCCAAATATCTTCACTAATCCTTCATGGCATCTCGAGCTAAATTTCTTTAAGTTTCTGTAAAATCTTCGGATTTTGTTTAGAAGAGAGTCACTATAAAACTTGTGTGTCCTCTGTTCCACATGGTATTTACTTGTTTCTATCAATAATTAAAGTATTACTTATACAGTCAAACCTGCCTATAAAGGTCACCCAAGGCAACCAGTTTAAGTGGCCTTCACGGACAGATGGCTTGTATGTACAGGTTCAAATATAAATAAAGAACAATTTGGATACAATTCTACTGGCCTTTATAAGCAGGTGGCCCTTATATAGAGGTGACCTTTAAAACAGGTCGGACTGTAGTTATTTTACACTTCAGATTTATTCACACTTTAATTAGTTTCTATTATCTTCACTAATCCTTTAAGGCATCCGACTCAGATCTAAAATCTCTTTTGTTTTAGAGGAGTTTAATTTGTAACTATAAAACTTGTGTGTCCTCCATTTCATATGGTACTTTACTTGTTTCTATCAATAATGGTGAGATATTTTTCTTAAATCCAGCTGCTATTTCTGTCATATTTAATATCTGTCTGGCTAATGTCAAGGATTCCATCTCGTTCTATAATAAATGTAAGAAACAAAATTAAGAACAATATTTCTCCTATGTGTAGACAACATCATTCAAAATTATCTTCTATAATTTTATATGCCAATATTTTCAAGCTTTCATTTATTTTTTCATTTATTTTAAGTTGGTAATGACTTCTGAATTTATAATGCATTTTCTAGTGATATAAAACTCATTTGTAGGTGTAGAGTATGGTAAATGATGTTTTACACCCCAGTAAAGAATCTGTAACTTATATTGAGATGGCCAGTTATGGGATTGAGGAGAAAACCAGTGTGACCAGAGAAAACCACTGACCTTCAGACAATAAAATGGCAAGCTTTTCTACTAAAGTGGGATTTAAACATTCATCTGAAGGACTCATGGCTTTCATAGCAGGAATTACCAACTTGAAGTCGTCAAATTGGCAACCTTATACTTACGAAGAACAACTCAACTAATGCAGACTCAGTTAAAATATTATATCATACATTGTGTATATCAATTTATACAAAAATTACTCAAGCAATGGAGCTAGCCAATTAACCACATGATACCAAATAACGTTTCTGTGTTACACCGAGATATTTCGACATAAACGTTTTCCAAAACGCTCCACACAAACGTTTTTGTTCATGTGGTACGCTGGCGAAATCCATTACCTCTGTCTTACAAGTAATACTATGCTCCCAAAAATTTTAATATTACCTGTGTATCACCATATAGAACAGACATGTTGTAATTATCAGAAAACCTCATCACTACTTCAATATCAACACCTCTCTTCTCTGGATTTTTTACTGAAATAAATAGCAATATCCATTATTAACATAAGTAGAATGGTTAATCAGTGTGATATGGTTATATAGTAAAACTTCAGTTCATTGTCATCATTTGTCCAGTCATATTGACATTATACAGAGGTTTGGCAATAAAATGAGGAAGACTTATAGAAAAAAACATCAGGGCTCTCTCTCTCACTTTTGTGAATGAGGCCAGGGCCCTTGCAATTGTAAAAATAATGGCCAAAGTTGCAACAAAGTGATAGGAAATCACAAATATACTAGTTTTAAAGCTGAAATTTTTAAAATTGTGAAAATTGGCAAAGTGATTGTGAAAAAAGCATAAAATTTTTAAAGCTGAAATTTTCAAAATTGTGAAAATTGCAAAGTGATTGTGAAAAAAACCCATAAGATTTTAAATTGTGAATGGGTCAGAATATCAGTCCTAAACATGACCCAGTGAGAGCCCTGAAAATAGAACATAGTCGTTGAGACAAAGAAAACAGTCTTTGAGATCATACTGGTTTATAAAGCAGAAATTTTCAAAATTGTGAAAAATAGCAAAGTGATTGTGATAAAAAACCATAGGGTTTTAAATTGTGGAAGGATCAGAATATCGGCCCCAAAAACGACCCAGTGAGAGCCCTGAAAATAGAACATAGTCGTTGAGACTGGTAAATTAATATTTGATAAACAGTAAAACATCAATTTACAGCCATCGTTTGTCAAATCATTTTTGCATATAAGATGTTTGGCAATAAATCGAGGGAGGTTTATAAAGAAGAACATACAAGAGAATGATTTTTGGATTTTAGAATGAGTGGTGATGGTAGCAAGATGGTAAAATGGAGAGCCATTATATTATGATTTTACTGTATGTTGTATCAGCAATTTTCAGCTATATATGACAAGATACAGTCACATAGAAAATCATAATGGTGTTTATGTTCTTCTTTGTACTAAGGGATAATAATGGCACCTTTGATATACTGGCACTTAGCTGCCAATTAAATATCCAAGACAAGGCAAATCCATTTTCTACATGAGTCGATTAGATTTGAAGCAGGACACATTTGGGTTTGAAGGTTTCTTAACCACTTGGCCACTGAGGCCTATCTAATCTTGCTTTTTATGCCATCTTATAGTCTTAAATCTTACCCTTTAAAGCAATCAGACAAGATCTTCCAAGAAAATATTTAGCATCAATACACGTCAGAGACTGTTCAACTGTCTTCATGCTGAAATGAAAAAAAAAACACAGATAGAATAAACTGGTAAACAAGTTATTAGTAAATATAGTGAATTAGGATCCCCACCAACAGGTTCTTTTTTGTGGTTTGCACTTATGTTCAAAGGGCAATAAGTCACAGGAAAATGAGCAAACCAACTTGGGTTAACGATATGCATATCTACGTTAATATACCAAGTTTCATGAAATAGTGTTTCATAGTTTTGGAGAATTAGCGCAGACAAGAATTTTAGAAAGATGGAAGGGAGGACAGACAGAAACACAAATTTAATATCCCCCTTTTTCTCCAAAAGCAGGGGATGAAAATACTTTATTTTGAGTGGAGTGGAGAAGAGTAATGGTTTTTACCAACCAGTCAAGAATCGTTCCCTTACAATGAGGTGTTCAGTTCTGAGATGGTTGAGGAAACCAGAATGCCCACAGAAACCACTGACCTTCAGCAAGCAAACTAAAAAACTTACTTACACTAGCATCTGCCTAAATGGATTCAAACCTAGGCAGTGAGAAGTACTCTAAAGACCAATTGAACTTATTCTAAAACAATGTCAATAATATACAAAACTTAAAACAAGTACCAGTATATGCAGATTAAGCACATTTTTTGTTTGAATTTGTCCAATGTTTGAATAAATAATATAATGCTGTGATAAATGAATCACTGATCAAATCACGATGCAGGCCAATTCTCTAAGACTTCTTACACCAAACTGGGGCTATGACATTTTTACACCATTTTAGGAAAATAAAATTAATTAAAATTGAACATGCAAAAAAAATTATTACAACAATATTGGAAGCCTACCCTTGTCAAGGGCCCCTTGAAAGATATATCCGAGTTTAAATGCCATATTCTAATTACATAATTTTCATTTCTAATTTTTCTGATCTGAGACATTGATAAGGCGTGGAATACATTTACATTTACTGGAATACTGTGAAGGGCTTATCAGCATCAATATTGTATAATATATTTAGAAACATGTAGTGGATACAAATGTATGGCAAGAAAAACATAAAATGTTAATTTTAAATAACAGTTGTGTAAAAGAAATCAGAGACATTCACTTCTACATTTTTTTTATTTTTATTTTTTGTAACAAACCAATCTTCAATTATAATGATTACAGTAAAACACATTTATAACGAAGGCCTGGAGACTCTTTTTTTAACCTTGTTATAAAGCGACTTTCTTATATTGTTATATATAGACTTATAGGGTCCAATATTTGAATTAGTTCGAACTATCCATGTATTCATTGTAAGCATGTTCGTTATATTCGTGTTTTACTGTAATCGTAATGCCAATATTGATAACTGGTAATTATAAACTTAAAGTCATCTTCAATATCTGTAGCTCACTAAGTAACACAAAAAAACTCGGAATATTTAAAAAGGAAATAATAATACCTTTCTCTATTAGTTAAATCCACCATAAAGCATACAAAATCAATCCTGGGTCTTGTGGCTTCCTTGTCTGTAGGTAATGGTAAACTTATAGCTGTACGTCTGTGAAAAAACAATAAAAATACAGTATAACCTGTCTAAACCAAACCCTGAATAAACCTCGATTAAAAATTTACATTCTCAGATTTTTTTTATATACTGGTAAACTTATTGAGAGGAATGATGTTAACAATTCAGTAAACTAGCATGGCCTGTCAACCTCTCATGAAGCCTGATTTGGGTTTTGGTTGTTTATTCTGACGTCAAAGAAGTCGGGGCTAAATGCTCTGAATTGTTGAACTAATATCAAAGAAGCTGAGTTAACTTAAATGCTCTGAATAGATGAATGGCGCTGTTCCATTCAATGACAAACCCAGCAGATGAGAAAAGTTATTTCTAAAATGATATCAAATTTTGACTTAAATTGCTTCTATTTGATAGCAAATGTATGTATATTTAATTTGAAAATATTGCCATTCCAAACAAGATACAAAATTTCACTGTGGAAATTAAAGTACTCATTTAGTGAACTGAGTATAACCATGCCATAGACAAGAGGTGATGATCATGAACTTTGTGTAGAGATTCAGGCTGGTGCTATGTTAGTTCAGGTAATGGGGTTCAACGCTGTACCACATGATACCTCTTAACATTTGTGCAGAACGTTTTGGAAAACATTAATATCACAAATTCCCAGAATGATGTCATTTTAAGAGAAAATGTCATCTTTTGCAATTCCACATCCATTGGAAAAAAAGTGTTCTGCACAAACATAAGAGGGTATCACGTGGTACAGTGGTGAACCCCATTAAACTTTACCTCATGCTAATCTTCCTCACACTGAAAGAAAATGCAGGTTTGTGTGCTTGGCTGTAGTCAAACCTACCATAATGGTATAAAGGATTATAACTGAAGGTCTCTATCTTACAATCTTCAATCTTGCACAAAAACTGTAATGATACTCTATTCAGTTCAACATTAGGAAGCAAAAGTACACATGGATGGACCATTTTTCTTTCTTTCCTTTTTAAAAAATGTTTTCTAAATAATACAAAATGAACTTACATCTGCAGAGAATATGGTGTGTTCACTGATATCAAAGCTTTAGCAAGATTGTGTTTCCCAACCCCTTCTTCACCAACAAGCTGAAAAAACATAGAAAAAATATTAGCGGTAGGAAACTTTTGTGGTTTATATCTTCATAACTATTTCATGGTAAGAAATTTTCACGGTTCCAACTTCATGGTAAGTGAACCAAGAAAAATAAATAATTATCGCTGAGAAGATATATCTGTGGTACAAATGTTAGTGTTACCGTGAAAATCATGAATATTTCTTCCTCACAAATGTTTCTTCTTATACCAGGGATTTATTAGGGTCTTTTGGGAAAAGGCCCTAAACTAAAAATTGGGAAAAATTATCAACTTTTTGCTCATTTTGGGAAAACTTCGACATCATTTCAGAAGTCGGTTTACTCACGACCTCGGAAGTCTTTGATGTAGAAGCAGTTATTCATCTTCCTTTGCAGATGTTATTTTAAAATAATCGAGAATCTTTTATTTGATTTTGCTGATTAGGGGTCTTTCACAAAATTTACTTTCGTTTTCGTTTAAAAACAACACAATTTTCTAATTGGGAATTTTCTCAGCTGATTTTGGGAAAAATTCAATGTTTTTACTATTGGGAATGGGGCCGAATTTCGGCCCTAAATAGGCCCTTGATGAATCCCTGTATACAGTAGTATGCATAGTTAGAATAAGTAATCTATTTGATTTAATATTTAAAAATAAAAGTATTTTATTATTTATTTATTTTTATTTATTTATTTTTTATTTTTTTATTTATTTAAATAACACTCAAATGGCAATGTGGACATAACAGTATACATCTGCTAAATTGAAATGACATTAAAAATATATGTACTAATATACAGGTTTTTACTAACTGTGAAATTTTGCAAATTCCGCTACAAATGATTTTAAATTTGTGGGATATATAGGCCTACTAGTTAATTCAGACTAGCTACAAATAAATCATTTGTCGCAAATGGAAAACAAAACAGTTCAAGTAACCGATGCCAGGCAGTGCTGCAAAACTACAGGTAAGAAAAAAGTATAAAAATTAGGCCCATAACTTTTTTTTTAATTTTATCAGTCCATTCATTTTAGCAGTTTGGTGATATTAGTCCAGACTATACTCATTTGTAATTTATAAAATGGGAACCACATTCACTGTTTTTAATAATATCAAATATAACATTGTGATGTCAAATAGACATGTCTGTGAGTTAAGTTTGTCCCTCCCACTAAGAACACTCAATGGAATTGTCTCCCTTTGTTTAGAATAAACTCAAAATATTTTACATTTACCGGACATTTCTTTAATCTTAGTTCCAAATTTCTGAAAATACTTCATAATAAGACACATATGTTGTAAAATCCCATGGTTTTATGTATAAATTATTTAGGGGGTGTGACGGGCTGCTGAAGTCAGTTTACTTAGCATTTTACAAGCACTCAACACGCAGATTTTGTCACAGATGATAATATAAATTTATAAAATACCAAAACAGTCGCCACTTGATATTCCGGTAACTTGTTAAATGGTCTCAGCAATGGTATCTGTGCCATTATTGTAGCTGTTTATATCTTCATAATGGAGACGAGATTGTAATAATGCGAGCACAGAGCACTTCCTACATCTCAAATCTCCCGCGTAATATATAAGAGTTATCGCCCTTGTAATGAACGGTACTACAGTGCGAACCAAAAGTTTTCTTCCGATCACTCGTAATTTAAGGTGACCAAGCTCAGGATTGTCCTTAAAATTGCTTTAATTGGGTTAATTAATGGACGGATTAGCACACAAAAGGGATTTATTTATTTATTTATTGACACTCTAAATTTATCAGAAAAAGAAAGTATAGCCTATGATTGATGGAAAAAGATAATATTTAAACACTGTAAGCGGATTTTTGCCCATGTTTAAAAATAAAAAGGTAGAATGGATTCTTAAAATAACAGACCGCCTGTCATCACTATCTTTGGTACTGGGACAGCAGTTCAGCAAATACAATAACACCAACTTAACAGCGTAAGAAGTAGAAAATTGTTTAATACAGTTGATTTTATCTACATTGTAAAGACATACCCGTGATGGCTAATTGGTAAAGACGTTAACCAAATGAAAATGGTTCGAACCCCCGGGGAGTTCTTCGTTATATGACATCTTGGTCAAGTTTCATACCTGAAACTGAAAAGATGTTAGATTGAAATTGGTTGACAATCGCCCAATTTCTGTCTTGTCTACTTGTCTAATCAATTTCTCAGAAAGGCTATACAATACATTCGTTGGCAAATACTTGTTTATCATTCTTAAACATAACAATTAAGAAACACTGCATATTTTCAGTGGCGGATCCAGCGGGGGGGGGGGGACAGGGGGCCCATCCCCCCCCCCCCCCAGTTGCCCCGACCTTTCCCCCTCTCTCTCACAGCTAATTGTCAATCAACCAGCGTAATGGCCAGTTAATTAGTGGCACTGATTAATTAATTCATGTACACAGGTAGGAAATTGCAGGTGATGATGTAATTTACCAGTTCGCTGAAGCATGAAAAAATCCAGATAGTACTGACCAGTCTTAGGTGATAATATTATTTACCTGATCGCTGAGGCGTGAAAGAAACCAGTTAGTATCAGTAGATAACGTTAATTAGTAATTACTAATTAAGAGACTTCCATGAAGAGTGATTCCATTAATCATATGTGAATTCATCATTCTTAGTAATTTACCTTTTTAAGCCAAGGGACATGGCCAAGAGAGAGAGAGAGAGAGAGAGAGAGAGAACTTATTTTTAGTACACAAGATTATCTTTTTTTTTTTTTTTGTATAATTTTATAGCATGATATTGATGTTCTATTTCCATATAAAAAGTCCAAACTTTTGTACAATTTTTGTACATTTTTATTTTTAATTGGTTTTAATGGGGGAAAATCTGTCTCATTTGACTTTATATTCTATTCGTCCGTGTATCGGCTTTACGGAACAAATCCGTCTAAAATAATCAGTGTTTTTTTTTTCTAGTGACAAGATTCTTGTGTTCGGTTGCACCTTTAATGCGCATTATACAATGATTAAACTGACTTACAAACTCTTTACAAACATTTTAAAACTAATAATAAAATTAACTTGGAAGTTCAGATGGATGTCATACAGTTCATTTTAACTGTTTAATAAACAAGTGTGGAAAAGGGGTGGTGGTAATTGGAGACCTACCCCTTCGGTATATGTAGCAGGCAGATCAGTTGGTAGAGTGCCTGCTCCGTAAGTCAAGGGGGTCGAGGGTTTGGCCTCAGGTCAGGTCTGACCCAAGAATTGAAAAAGTGTAGTGACTGTTCGCTCGGCATTAAAAAATGAATGCGGGTCTTTCGGACAAACCTTAAAAACCGAGGCCCCTTGTCACGGTAGGCGTGGCACGATAAAGAACCCTCACTGCATAATGCCATCACCACAAAGCACAGGTAAATATTTCTGCACATACACCTATAGCTGGTGACGTCTCGATATAAGTGAAATATTATTGACTTAGAAGCTAAACCCCATTAATCAATGATCAATCAAACTTGGGACCGGGATTCAAACAGAACGACTTTCCACTGATGAGCTTGATTTATATCAACCCCAACTGGATCACCTAGACACGTTCATCCATTTATCGACCAAATTAAATCATAACACTGATATCTCTCCGATGGATCGACGCATCGATTTACAACTTCCACGCAAAAAAGTGTCGGTCTGGATCTGCGGTGCACAGCTACACCTCGACAGATAAAAAGATCGACAATACAAGTTACCGACGGCGACAAATTTCGACAGTACAGTTGATAGAGATATTATGAACTCACCGACACTCATAGCCACCTGCGTCAATACCGGTATTACAATTTTGAAAAAAGCTAGACTGATTAGTTCTTTGACTGGTTTAGATCCACTCTGAATGCGAGGTAAAAAGGACGCTCGACAGTGTTCAAGATGCAGGAAATTGCACCATTTGTACTGAACTGTGAAAAAACCGAAATTTTTCCAGACCCCCCTAGCAGTTAGCGCCTTTGGCGCATACTTGTGCCCCCCCCCCCCCCATTCACCAAGACTCTGGATCCGCCCCTGATTTTTATTTTATTTTTGACTAGTTTTAACTGTTTATTCAGACAAATGTATACATTGACATGTCCGCTTGACCTTTTATTAGGAATATCCATAAAGGAGAATCCACCCATTACATGGGTACCGTATAATTAGCTGATTAGGATTGGCAGTTTGGGGTCTTCCCGATTCTCCCACTTTTAATTACTGGTAAATATACACATTGCTCTTAAATGTTATTTTAGTAATTATAGTCTATTTCCTTATCCTTCGTTTCATTCACCTGGATATTTACCCTGTTAAAATAATTTGTTCTTTGAATGTAAAAAATATTAAAAATAAAATAAATTTTTTAAAATATCTGTTATTATTATTATTATTATTATTAATATTCGTGCTAAGTGTTTCTGATTATGTATGCAAAATCAACAACATAATTTATATATAGGTAAACAACATTGACCTGTCCACTTGACCTTTCATTAGGAATGTTCATATGGAAGAGTCCACCCATTACATAGGTAGTGTTAGGATTCACAGTTAATACATAATACACATTGCCCATGATGAGTGTTCACATCATATAGACGAAGTTTACACGCGTGATCCCTATTCTTAAATTTACTCTTCCATAATGAATATTTAAATCAAAGGTCAAGCGGACAGGTCAGTGTTGTTTGCCTATACATAGGTTTCTAGAGACGGAGACTGTAAGCTATTTCGTTTACATGATAAGCAACGGTTCTTGTTTATATAGCATTTTTCAGAACGTCTTTCTTAATTACGGAAAACAGTCAGTTTATAATGTGATACTGGAATTTGATTTTAGTATTCCGTAAGTTAAACCCAAAGACCACACTTGGTCTATATGTTAAACACCGTGCTTCCAACATTATATTGAGGTTTTTTTGTTAAATCTTTTACTTACATTTGTAGATTTGAAAACTAGAAAGAACTGAATGTTTTGACAGGCAATGCTGTTAAACACATACGGATATGCTAATCGGATTTCGTTTGAATAAACCACTGCGGTAGCTCGATTGGTAGATGCTTCAGTGTTCCGTAAGTGGGAGTTCGTGGGTTCGAACTCCGACCCGATCTGACGCAAGACTTATAAGTGGGTAGTGACTGTTCTTTCGCTAAGCACTCGGCATTACACGAAATGAAAGCCATGGGCGAGTTTTTATTTTCGAATGGGAACTTAATATAAACGAGGTCTTGTGTCACGATAGGCATGGTACGATAAAGAACCCCGCTGTATAATGCCATCAGCACAACGCACAGGCAAAATTTCTACACCTTCGCCTATAGCTGGCGACGTCTCGATATAAGTTGATATTCTTGACTGGGACGTTAAACACCATTACTCCTTTACTTTACTTGTCTTTTTTTATTCTAGCTCGCTCTATTGTTTTTCAAGTAAATATATTTGTTTTTCAGATAACACCTCGGATTTTAATGTTGTTTGTCATGTGTCTAGCCAGTCCTCAAACATTTGAAATAACACTGAAAATTAACACTAGTATATATAATTAACGTACATATAAACACATTGATCTCTTAGTTACCGTTATTGTTCACACCCAACAACCTTGTTAAAGCACGTTTTCCACAAGCTCCACCAGCTGGTGAGGGGGTTGAGGGATTAACTTTACACGATACGTATATATACGATATATATATTCTGTTCGTTTAATGTTTTGGACAAACTGGAACTTTGCGAAATATTTGTGAATACATAGGGATATTTTAGCCTTCTTCTCAATATTTTTAATTTTTTTCAAACCATCAGATGTTTATAATCCTTTACTTTAAAGAAAAACCAAGGATGTTTTTAAACAAACCTCTATGGACTATGAACGACAAGCTCTCGTCTGCGTGGATTTTTTTAATTTGGTGCATAGCTTAAAATCGGGCATACTTTGGGAAAAAGCCAAGACAAGATTGGAATGTTTCGTTACAAATTCACAACTACTAGTATTTAAATATTTTTAAATTCATCTCCCATTACGACCCTCCAAAAGGAAACCCGTACGATTATCCTTTTATAAGGAGCATCATCCGGTTGGTCCGGAGTACATCATCATCAGTACGGATGATAAATAAGACAGCCATTTTGTTTATGCTGTGATTAGAAGACAACAGAAGATGATAACACTAATGTAGACCCTTAAGAACTAAAACGATTGTCAAATTAACGAATAACAGACGGATATGTAAGGATCATTGGAGGTAGGTAAAACGTTAAAAATGTCAAAAACAAAATGTTTGAAAATGTTTGTTTGTGATGGAATTTGTATAAACTGGTGTGGCTGCATAACCTGAACTAGCGCAATAGTCGCAGAACCATCAAGAACATACTGCAGGAAACATCAATTACAAATTTATTTTTTTTATAATCTATCTGTGGCTTCAGTATTGGTGGATCTGTTTGATTTTGTTTTTAATAGGATGTTTTACATTCCACTTGTACATGCAAATGTCTTGTCTGTAGGTAATTATAATCAGGGGCGTAGCCAGGCGTACGTTTGTACGCAAAAACGTCCACATCGTTTTCGCAAAAAAAAAAAAAAAAAAAAAAAAGAACGAGAGAGAGAGAGAGAGAGAGAGAGAGAGAGAGAGAGAGAGAGAGAGAGAGAATATAATATATTTCTTCTACTAAATTTAAACCGTTGGTCTTCACCGGAAATGTTATATACGAATTCGGTTTATACCTGACTTCGGTAGCCTCTGAGGTGCGGTTCCGGTGTTGTCTTGACTTTGCCGGCATGGCAAAACAATTGAAACTATCTGATTTGTTCTCGGCTTCAAAAGCCGATAACTCGAGCGCAGTTAGTCCAGCAGCTCAACAGCAGAATTCAGATACACAAGATACGAATGCCTGTTAACAATTACATTAAAGAACTTCTACTAGCCATTCGTCACGTTTCATTATGTATTAACGCAATATATTTACAAATGTATTTCCTCTCCTCCGTTTTAACCTCACCACTATATTAATTAACTTGACTTTCTCAATTATTGAGTGTGTTGTTTTTTAGTGCCTATGCCATACAACATCAGATCCCCTTGTACCTCGTCTTCAGGTTTAAGAATGAACCAGTCCTCAAAAGAACGACAAAAACTACCACAGCATAGCATAAAATTATAAGAAAAATTCTGATAAATAGCGCCCTAGAGGGCCGAAAATTCGCATCAGGGCGGCCCCCAAACCCCCTGCCCTCTTTAGGCGTCCACATCATAAACACCCCAGCTACGCCCCTGATAATATATACGGTGCTGTTCAGAACAGTTTCGAGACCTTGCTTACTTAATTGCTCATGCAGGTACATAGGCCACCGACAACACTCCTTGGTCTGTTTCAGTTCTGTATTATTCTGACCAGATCTTGTTATTTGTAGCCCTCTCTGTCCATTTCTGATTGTAGGTATCTCTGCCAGGTGTGTCTTGGCCTTCCGACTTTTCCCCCTTGAAGATTCTTGAACTGCAGTGCTTGTGGTGTGATTGAGTTTGTTGGGTTTCGCAATGTGTGTCCTATCCATCAACATTTTCGTTTTGACAGCTCCATCTCTATAGGTTGTTGTTTGGTCTTCTCCCTTAGCTCAATGTTGGTGATTTTCCCTGACCATCTGATCTTTAGAATTTGTCAGTTCTTAATGAAGATTTTTTTGGAGTTTGTTTAGGTGACATTTCGTTGTTTTCAATGTCTCGAAGTCATATAGAAGAATGGTTTTAACATTTGAGTTAAACAGTCTGATTTTTGTGCTCAAGTTGATGTTACCAGCTCTCCAAATAGTTGTCATCATTCTAAATGCTGTTCAAGACATTAATGATTATAATTTTTATTCACTTCAAACACTGCCTAACTTGCAATGCTAGGGACTGGGGCGTCTGATCGGTTGCGTTGGAATACACACGTAGGTATGTTGAAGATTTCACAATGACCACCACAATGACTAACTAGATGAACATTTCCAAACTGATAAGAATAGACAGTTCGTTTGGTAGGTATTCTTGAGTTAGTATTTTATTCTGGTACCAGGGATTTGTTCCACGATGGTGTATAGTGTATTAAGGTATTGGGCGCTTGGTTTTTTTTTAATTATTCTGTTTTAGAATTTTTTAATAAATTAATAATATAGCATGAAGTTTTTGTGAATATATTGCAAACTTTAAGAAACATTAATTCTCTTTTCAGATACCAGGAGGGAAAACTTAGCCATTTTAAAACATTAATTCCATCAAAGATGCCTCGACAAACCGTTGAAGAACAGATACAAAGAGTGCAGAATGAACTGAAGTTTTTACAGACATATTCACAATTAGAACGTACAAAGACATCAACAACTATAGGTGATATAATAATGTACTGTCAACAACACCAAAACAAGGACCCGATACTAAACACCAATCTGGAACGTCCGGGAAAACGCAAAGTAAGACGTTGTACAATACAGTAGTGAATATGTAAACTGACACGTAATTATACCAGGTGTAAACTGACACGTAAATATACCAGGTGTAACCTGTAATAATACCAGGTGTAAACTTACACGTAATTTTACCAAGTGTAAACTGACACGTAATTATACCAGGTGTAAACTGACACGTAATTAAATCGGATGTAAACTGACACGTAATTATACTAAGTGTAAACTGACACGTAATTATACTATTTGTGTAAACTGACACGTAATTATATTAGGTGTAAACTATGCTATGCATGAACTGACACGTAATTATACTAGGTGTGAACTATACTAGTTATAAACTGACACGTAATTATACCAGGTGTAAACTGACACATAATTATACCAGGTGTAAACTGACACGTAATTTTACTAGGTGTAAACTGACATGTAATTATACTAGGTGTAAACCGACGCGTAATTATTCCAGGTGTTAACTGACACATACTTATACCACATGTAAACTGACACGTAATACTACTAGGTGTAAACCGACACGTAATTATATTAGATGAGAACTGACACGTAATTATACCAGATATAATCTGACACGTAATTTTACTAGGTGTAAACTGACATGTAATTGTACTAGGTGTAAACCGACACGTAATTATTCCAGGTGTGAACTGACACGTAATTATACCAGGTATAATCTGACACGTAATTATACTAGGTGTGAACTGATATTCAATTAGGTGTAAAGGCCTTTCTTTTGGTGACTTTTACTAAGTTCACGAGTACATACATTTCTGTTGGTGAATTTTACTTAGGTGTTCGCGAGTGCATACATTTCTGTTGGAAAATTTTACTAAGCTGTTCACAAGTGCATACATTTCTGTTGGTGAATTTTACTAAGCTGTTCACGAGTGCATACATTTCTGTTGGTGAATTTTACTAAGTTGTTCACGAGTGCATACATTTCTGTTGGAAAATTTTACTAAGCTGTTCACGAGTGCATACATTTCTGTTGGTGAATTTTACTAAGCTGTTCACGAGTGCATACATTTCTGTTGGAAAATTTTACTAAGCTGTTCACGAGTGCATACATTTCTGTTGGTGAATTTTGCTAAGTTGTTCACGAGTGCATACATTTCTGTTGGTGAATTTTACTAAGCTGTTCACGAGTGCATACATTTCTGTTGGAAAATTTTACTAAGTTCACGAGTGCATACATTTCTGTTGGTGAATTTTACTAAGCTGTTCACGAGTGCATACATTTCTGTTGGTGAATTTTACTAAGTTCACGAGTGCATATATTTTTGGAAGTGAATTTTACTAAGCTGTTCGCGAGTGCATACATTTCTGTTGGTGAATTTTACATGAATTTCCGAGGAAACTGCATTAGTTCAATTGTTTCTTTGCTTCTTTTCAAATTTCTGGCACACGAACTCGTAATTAATGTCTAGCTATACCATCCAGACCGGCAGTCAGAAAAGTAAAGGGAGTCCAGGTAGTAAAGACATTAATTACAAGTTCCTGTGGTTATAGATAACAGTAGTGATATGAGATCTCATATCACTACTGATAACAGTTTAAAATGCAAGTTCTTTTTTTTATTAACCAACGAGTAAAGGAAACAAAAATTGAGGACGCACATGTATCCATAGAAGTATATAATGTCCAATGGTATAATTCGATAATTTAATAAACATTATGAACAACGATTATAAAAGTTCTTGTTTATATATTTACAAATGATATAAACATAGTGTTAGATTCGGCCATTTTGCGTTTATTTATATGCACAAATCATGAAATCGCATTAGTGGATAAATGGAACATGGCGTTGCTATTCATGCAATTTACAAAAAAAAAAAAAAAAAAAAAATGTCAACTAATTCCAAATTCGTTGCATGGCTGCGACAAAAGGATTGATATGAATTGCGGAATAATGGTTTTTAAATTATGTATTTAATGAAATATATTGCTTGACGTAATATACAATTAAACAAT
The DNA here is from genome assembly GCA_021292105.1 of Anadara kagoshimensis. Classification (NCBI taxonomy): domain Eukaryota; kingdom Metazoa; phylum Mollusca; class Bivalvia; order Arcoida; family Arcidae; genus Anadara; species Anadara kagoshimensis. The sequence goes on along the minus strand of CM037874.1, from coordinate 29,453,889 downwards.
AAAAGTAATACAATAAATAGTATTATGTGATTGAACAATAAAAGTAATACATTGCAATGGTTGTTCAACATATATTTTTTTAATTTACATATTCTGTTCTATCTTAAAGCGATAGTTACCCACTAGGTATGCACAAAACAATTACCAAGTCACTTAAATACGCAAATAACATCGACAATGTTCGTCCATTTTGTCATTACAAGACCGGTTCAATTTATAACGTAACAATTACCACCCGTGATGTTCCTACTTTTTCACGCAAGAAATTCCTCACAAACAATTGTGCTTGTTAGATTTATGACCCAGTGTAGAAATACATTTTGCATGATATTTGAAAATGGCCCGACATAAAACTAACATAGTTGTGGAAGGCATTGTTTTAGGGCGTTTGAAGTTGAACATGAGCTACATAAAGATTGTAAAACAAGTGAAAGATGTTACAGTTTGTTACAGTGAAATCTGAATTATAAAAGATCATTTTGTAAATCAAAAGTTGAACAGGTCTTGTAGTTCACATGCTCGTCCAAAGCCGGGAGTTCTGTATCAATTGTCTCGGTATGTGTTGATTCGCCGTTTTGTTGTGTTGTGTTTTTGGGTTGCTATGGCTGTTGTCAAGAACCTTATTTAGCTGCATTATTCTAGACTGATTTGTACTTCTATGAAACGTAAAGTGTTTTATACGATCCAAACAAAAATCAAAATACGTTCATGACAAAAACATCCCCGACAAGGAAATATATTTCAAAATGAAAATTAAACTTCGAAACAAAATGAAAATTAAACTTTGAAACAAAGCTTGTAGATATGGCATATATTGAATACATACATGGGAGTGCTCTCAAATTAGCGTCGGCGTGACGTCAAGACTTGTTGAACATATGGTACATATGCTAAGCCTACAAGGAAACTGTGGCAAAATGTTTAATTCTCTAGCGATTTATCAAACTGATTGTACACAAAATGTATTTAATTTATTTAAATCTATCAAACTTTAAATAACACACATATGTAATGTATTTGTTCAATTTAGTCGCCATCTATTTTGGTTAGTGGACTTTTCATGTTTAACAAATAGTAGATTCAACATAAAGTGAGTTTGAGATTAGATGAAAAGTTGAAAGTTCACGTATGTTGGAAATTGTTTTCTTGCTCCCAAGATCCCCTACATACGAAAGCCTATTAAGCTCATGAATAAAAAAAATAAAAGGCGTAATAACGCGAAATAAAGGCGTTATAACGCGAATTGAAAGGCGTTATAACGCGAAATAAAGGCATAATAACGCGAATTGAAAGGCGTTATAACGCCTTTAGAAAGGCGTAATAACGCGAATTGAAAGGCGTTATAACGCGAAATAAAGGCGTAATAACACAAATTGAAAGGCGTTATAACGCGAAATAAAGGCGTTATAACGCCTTTAGAAAGGCGTAATAACGCGAATCGATAGGCATTATAACGCCTTTAGAAAAGGCGTAATAACGCCTTTTTGTCTATATATAGAGCAGTCACTTGAGAATGTTAACAACCCTCACCACAAACAGATTGGTTTTAGTTTGAAAAGCTTAAGGCAACTGTAGATCTATTCATACTTAGATGTCACAGGTGTCATTTAATCATTGTTAAAAGTTAGCGATTGACAATTGGACAGGAACTTTTTAATAAATAGCCATGTGTACATTGCCAATGTTTATCAATGTTTATATTTCAGATTACTTAAAAGATTTCCATCCCCATTTATAAAATGATACTCTTTATGAAAAAAAACACACTTTAACATTGAAAAGAAACCTTTCTTTCTGTTTTACTGGAATAGTATGTTCATTTCAGCGCGGGATCGGATGATGTGCAGGTTTTTTTTTTAAATTTTCATAGAATAAATAGCTTATTACATTACATATAGTTGTGCAGGAAACACACACACACACACACACACACACACACACACACACACACACACACTTTAAATATGTATGTAAAGTGTGGGGTGGGGGTGGGTGGGGTAGAGATTAAACCCCAGGACCTCCACATCATTATGGAAGGCATCTTAACTTCGCGTTATAACGCCTTTCAATTCGCGTTATAACGCCTTTCAATTCGCGTTATTACGCCTTTCTAAAGGCGTTATAACGCCTTTATTTCGCGTTATAACGCCTTTTAATTCGCGTTATTACGCCTTTATTTCGCGTTATTACTCCTTTATTTCGCGTTATAACGCCTTTCAATTCGCGTTATTACGCCTTTCTAAAGGCGTTATAACGCCTTTTTTCGCATTATAACGCCTTAATTTCGCGTTATTACGCCTTTTAATTTTTTTTTATTTATGAGCTTAATAGGCTTTCGTAATACTACACGCTCGTTTTACCGCAAAGATTATTTTAATGAAATTAGTTATTCATAACCAAATGCTTTGTGGTGCACGTAATAAATCAATCACTATTTATGGTGCTAGATCAGCAGATAGGAAAATATTTATTAGCTTATACGTGTGAGTAAATGTATGAATAGTCTGTCAAACCTTCATTAAAGGCCACTGCATTTAAAGCTATATGACAAACTTGATTACTGTCAACTTCTATGCAGCAGCATACCAACTTCTACTTTTTGATGTATTTGTTTCACAGTTAATGTGATATGGCAGACCTTGTTCCCACTACGGGAATTTTATACAAGTAAAGAAATTGCTTGCAAATGATTTTTATGCAGGGATATTGCAAACCTACACTTATCGATGCCCTCAAAGTTGTATGGCCGTCATCATTATGATAATATTGTTGGTAAGTATGATGTCTCTGAATATATTTGACGTCCCATGGTTTTCAATTTCACCCTCGATGGTGAAACTGCTTCACCTGGAAGCTCGCGTGTTAAACTAATATGCCTGTTTTCAAAGTTTTTACTTTGATTTTAAGGTTGTGATTTGAACATGGACTAGTATGTTTGTTTTTAATTCTCACCCTAATATCAAAGGTTAATAGATGAAACTACCAGTAATAATTTGAAAATACAAGGTCGCTTTTAACATGGTTGCCAAACGTAACAGATTGTTTCAATGTATTCTCAAGAAGAGCTGTGAAACACAATGTGTGAAAATAAGCTATGGACCAACTGGGATAAGATCAAGACTGGAATCTTTCACTTTTATAGCAAGAAAACAACGAAGGCATCAGTATCTGGTATCACCTGGCATCCTAAATCCAGATACAATACCAATCATCACAATATGCGCTTGCTGCTGGTGTAGATTATACTGTTTATATTGTAATTATTAGACTGAACAATGTGTCCTAAGGATGGTAAGTCACCTTTTTATTCCTTAAGTAACTATCCTTAAGGCAGATAGTTCACCCCAGGTAATGATCAAATTAAATAACCCACACATTTTCAGTATTTGTGGTCTTATCTTTTGATTCAGACAAAACAAAAAGCACAAAAAAAGTTTTGTATGAAATTTTTAATAAATATTCTATAAAAATCATTTATTTATATCATATATATACATAAATATAATAAATACAATCATATATACACATAAATTATTGTCTAGGCAGACAACACTAACCTGTTCGCTTGACCTTTCATAAAGAATATCCATACCTTAGGACACACTGACAGTACATGGGTAGTGTTAGTATTTACAGATAATATATATTCTTTGGAGATACAATGTAGTGTTCCCCATAATATATACAGACAATACTTAGGCCTAAATTCCCTATATGCACTTGTCCACAACAAATATATAAATTAAAGGTCAAGCAGACAGGTCAATATTGTTTGCCTATACAACAATGTTATCTGATATTAACAAAGCACTAAATGTCTGTAAAATAACTACAACCTGACTTTTCTACCTACATGTACTATACAAGAACAATGCATGTTCCATCTATTTCAATATCCCAATAAGACAGGTACATACTTTGTAAATACCCTATACAGAGCTGCCAACGAACCCGCAATTACACAAAATAGGGTTGGCAGCTCTGCCTATACTTGGGTATGTTGACAAAGACTAATGGATAAAACATCACAAATGTATGTACTCAATTGACAGATCGCCGGCCACGCCCACAATGTTCCATCTAAGGCCCGGCATGTTGAATTAGATGCAAAAAGAATGAATTGTGCTGTTTAATGACTTCACTGACACAAGTATGCCATTAGTTGCCTTGACGCTGGTTTGGTACTGTGATAGCGGCCAGTGTCCGAACATTGTGGGTGTTGTCGGCGAAATGTCAAATATGTTCAGTAAAAATATTATAACATATATTAAGGTCACTTCATATACATTGATATTTTTATCAATAAGATTTCAATTAAGAGTTTTATGCCCCATTATACATTGTTCAGAGAAAACCACTGACATTAGGCAAGTTTCTTGTACTTGGATGAGCCCCTAGAGGGATTCGAAGCTAGGCAATGGTAAACATGTGCAGATTGTACCGAGTCCAAAACCTTTTTTACCGGTAGGTAAAATTTCAAAGAATTTATCTTCATGCACATGTATGTAGGTCTTTCATGTTTCACAAAGACTTTTACAATATACCTATAACTCGGGATTTTTTTTTTACAAACAGAAAACGATTTGACCTCTTCCCAATCACATTTTGAGGATCTTTCAGCTCAGTGATAAAATATATCAGTACCAGTATGTTTATAACACACACTACATAGCCTTAAATATTGTTCATACTCTTAGACCTATAGTCAGAGTTCAAAATTAGACTATCTAATATTTCATGTGTTTCATAAGAGAAATTACAGAATCGTACATGTCTAACTGTAATGTCAAACTGCTATAATTCCATTCCTGGTAGTCAAAAAACAATCATTGGCAACTAATTTCTGAGATTTTTTTTTATAAAAAGTAACCTTTTTCAACATATTTGTGAAAAAATACTTTAAAAAAAGATACAATTTTCATAAATTTAGAAAATTTGGATACAAATGATTTTAAATTTCTGGAAATCTAGAGACTGGCCTAACTTTGAATCCTGCTTGGCTATAGTATGCCATTCTATATAAACTACTTGATGGACGGATGATTTTTTTTTTACAGATACACAACCTCTTGTGTCTATTTATGAATAATCGTATCTATCCTTCCACATATCGTCTCCTAATTGTTCTAAATCTGTAAACTGTCTTAAGTGAAACTTTGTCACCTGATAATTAACCATAGTCCTAATGGCAAAATATCCAATGACGATTTCAAAAAACACGAAAAATGCTTCAACAATATGTACACCTCTCTCCAAAGGCAGAACGATGGCTTCATCATTGAATAACACTAGGAGTATAAGTGGGAATTGTATCAGAATGGTCAGTAACCAACAACCAGCTAACTCTGGTACCTGTAAAACAAGATAAATACGGTAACACTAGGAGTATAAGTGGGAATTGTATCAGAATGGTCAGTAACTAACAATCAGCTAACTCTGGTACCTGTAAAACAAGATAAATACGGTAATACTAACAGTATAAGTGGGAATTGTATCACAATGGTAAGTAATAAAAAACAAGCTAACTCTGGTACCTGTAAAACAAGATAAATACGGTAATACTAACAGTATAAGTGGGAATTGTATCAGAATGGTAAGTAACCAACAACCAGCTAACTCTGGTACCTGTAAAACAAGATAAATACGGTAATACTAACAGTATAAGTGGGAATTGTATCAGAATGGTCAGTAACCAACAACCAGCTAACTCTGGTACCTGTAAAACAAGATAAATACGGTAATACTAACAGTATAAGTGGGAATTGTATCAGAATGGTAAGTAACCAACAACCAGCTAACTCTGGTACCTGTAAAACAAGATAAATACGGTAACACTAGGAGTATAAGTGGGAATTGTATCAGAATGGTCAGTAACCAGCTAACTCTGGTACCTGTAAAACAAGATAAATACGGTAATACTAGGAGTATAAGTGGGAATTGTATCAGAATGGTCAGTAACCAACAACCAGCTAACTCTGGTACCTGTAAAACAAGATAAATACGGTAATACTAGGAGTATAAGTGGGAATTGTATCAGAATGGTCAGTAACCAACAACCAGCTAACTCTGGTACCTGTAAAACAAGATAAATACGGTAACACTAGGAGTATACCGTAAATCCTCGCATATAAGACGGGTTTTTTTTACCTTAAAATTTATTTTCTGAGATGGGGGGTCGTCTTACAAGACAGGTACACTACTGAGAGGCTGAAATTCTTGAGAGAATGTCTACATGTGATCGCCAATGCCGCCATCTTTGATTTTGTATATTTCAGTTTCTTATAGTTAATATATTTTACAGATCACAAACCGAAAAGAAACGGAAATTAAATGCTTTTAAATTATTGTTATTTTGTATTTTTGTTGATTTTTTAATAAAATTAAGTTTTAATAAATTGAAAAGAATAAATAAAATAAACGGTAAGTAAAAATATCAAAGAGGCGGTAAAACATTTTATTCTTTTTGTTTTTTCTTTTCACAACAATCTAGAAAAATACATGTAACCAAATTTGTCTGCTTTGCATGTAAAGGGCCATTAGTGTTGTAAGGAAACCTGTCTTCAACAGCTGATTGAGTAAACAAGTCAGCATGTTTTAAAAAATAGATATACTTTTATTTAGTTTGTGATAATAACGGAGTACCTGATACATCTTCTACAAATAGGAAAAGTCTATAGGGTTTCTGAGGATGAGTAGTTCTTCCATTTTGGTTTTTTATTTTTACGTTTTTGATTCATTCTTATCAATACACAAATCATTACGGTAATAAATGAAAATCAGACAAAAATTGGTGGAAAATTTACGGTCGGTAGCTTCAAATACCGTTACAGGTATGGTCTTGACTGAAAATTCTGGTCGTCTTATAGCTGTGGGATAGCCTGAAATCTCCAAAATGACAGGAAAATCCCATCCCCGTCTTACAGGCGGAGTAGCCTTATAGTCGGGGATTTACGGTAAGTGGGAATTGTATCAGAATGGTCAGTAACCAACAACCAGCTAACTCTGGTACCTGTAAAACAAGATAAATACGGTAACACTAGGAGTATAAGTGGGAATTGTATCAGAATGGTCAGTAACCAACAACCAGCTAACTCTGGTACCTGTAAAACAAGATAAATACGGTAATACTAGGAGTATAAGTGGGAATTGTATCAGAATGGTCAGTAACCAACAACCAGCTAACTCTGGTACCTGTAAAACAAGATAAATACGGTAATACTAGGAGTATAAGTGGGAATTGTATCAGAATGGTCAGTAACCAACAACCAGCTAACTCTGGTACCTGTAAAACAAGATAAATACGGTAATACTAGGAGTATAAGTGGGAATTGTATCAGAATGGTTAGTAACCAACAACCGGCTAACTCTGGTACCTGTAAAACAAGATAAATACAGTAACACTAGGAGTATAAGTGGGAATTGTATCAGAATGGTTAGTAACCAACAATCAGCTAACTCTGGTACGTGTAAAACAAGATAAATACGGTAATACTAACAGTATAAGTGGGAATTGTATCAGAATGGTCAGTAACCAACAACCAGCTAACTCTGGTACCTGTAAAACAAGATAAATACGGTAATACTAGGAGTATAAGTGGGAATTGTATCAGAATGGTCAGTAACCAACAACCAGCTAACTCTGGTACCTGTAAAACAAGATAAATACGGTAATACTAGGAGTATAAGTGGGAATTGTATCAGAATGGTCAGTAACCAACAACCAGCTAACTCTGGTACCTGTAAAACAAGATAAATACGGTAACACTAGGAATATACCGTAAATCCTCGCATATAAGACGGGTTTTTTTTACCTTAAAATTTATTTTCTGAGATGGGGGGTCGTCTTACAAGACAGGTACACTACTGAGAGGCTGAAATTCTTGAGAGAATGTCTACATGTGATCGCCAATGCCGCCATCTTTGATTTTGTATATTTCAGTTTCTTAATAGTTAATATATTTTACAGATCACAAACCGAAAAGAAACGGAAATTAAATGCTTTTAAATTATTGTTATTTTGTATTTTTGTTGATTTTTTAATAAAATTAAGTTTTAATAAATTGAAAAGAATAAATAAAATAAACGGTAAGTAAAAATATCAAAGAGGCGGTAAAACATTTTATTCTTTTTGTTTTTTCTTTTCACAACAATCTAGAAAAATACATGTAACCAAATTTGTCTGCTTTGCATGTAAAGGGCCATTAGTGTTGTAAGGAAACCTGTCTTCAACAGCTGATTGAGTAAACAAGTCAGCATGTTTTAAAAAATAGATATACTTTTATTTAGTTTGTGATAATAACGGAGTACCTGATACATCTTCTACAAATAGGAAAAGTCTATAGGGTTTCTGAGGATGAGTAGTTCTTCCATTTTGGTTTTTTATTTTTACGTTTTTGATTCATTCTTATCAATACACAAATCATTACGGTAATAAATGAAAATCAGACAAAAATTGGTGGAAAATTTACGGTCGGTAGCTTCAAATACCGTTACAGGTATGGTCTTGACTGAAAATTCTGGTCGTCTTATAGCTGTGGGATAGCCTGAAATCTCCAAAATGACAGGAAAATCCCATCCCCGTCTTACAGGCGGAGTAGCCTTATAGTCGGGGATTTACGGTAAGTGGGAATTGTATCAGAATGGTCAGTAACCAACAACCAGCTAACTCTGGTACCTGTAAAACAAGATAAATACGGTAACACTAGGAGTATAAGTGGGAATTGTATCAGAATGGTCAGTAACCAACAACCAGCTAACTCTGGTACCTGTAAAACAAGATAAATACGGTAATACTAGGAGTATAAGTGGGAATTGTATCAGAATGGTCAGTAACCAACAACCAGCTAACTCTGGTACCTGTAAAACAAGATAAATACGGTAATACTAGGAGTATAAGTGGGAATTGTATCAGAATGGTCAGTAACCAACAACCAGCTAACTCTGGTACCTGTAAAACAAGATAAATACGGTAATACTAGGAGTATAAGTGGGAATTGTATCAGAATGGTTAGTAACCAACAACCGGCTAACTCTGGTACCTGTAAAACAAGATAAATACAGTAACACTAGGAGTATAAGTGGGAATTGTATCAGAATGGTTAGTAACCAACAATCAGCTAACTCTGGTACGTGTAAAACAAGATAAATACGGTAATACTAACAGTATAAGTGGGAATTGTATCAGAATGGTTAGTAACCAACAATCAGCTAACTCTGGTACCTGTAAAACAAGATAAATACGGTAACACTAGGAGTATAAGTGGGAATTGTATCAGAATGGTCAGTAACCAACAACCAGCTAACTCTGGTACCTGTAAAACAAGATAAATACAGTAATACTAGGAGTATAAGTGGGAATTGTATCAGAATGGTTAGTAACCAACAATCAGCTAACTCTGGTACCTGTAAAACAAGATAAATACGGTAACACTAGGAGTATAAGTGGGAATTGTATCAGAATGGTCAGTAACCAACAACCAGCTAACTCTGGTACCTGTAAAACAAGATAAATACGGTAATACTAGGAGTATAAGTGGGAATTGTATCAGAATGGTCAGTAACCAACAACCAGCTAACTCTGGTACCTGTAAAACAAGATAAATATGGTAACACTAGGAGTATAAGTGGGAATTGTATCAGAATGGTTAGTAACCAACAACCGGCTAACTCTGGTACCTGTAAAACAAGATAAATACGGTAACACTAACAGTATAAATGGGAATTGTATCAGAATGGTCAGTAACCAACAATCAGCTAACTCTGGTACCTGTAAAACAAGATAAATACGGTAACACTAACAGTATAAGTGGGAATTGTATCAGAATGGTCAGTAACCAACAACCAGCTAACTCTGGTACCTGTAAAACAAGATAAATACGGTAACACTAGGAGTATAAGTGGGAATTGTATCAGAATGGTTAGTAACCAACAACCGGCTAACTCTGGTACCTGTAAAACAAGATAAATACGGTAACACTAACAGTATAAATGGGAATTGTATCAGAATGGTCAGTAACCAACAATCAGCTAACTCTGGTACCTGTAAAACAAGATAAATACGATAACACTAACAGTATAAGTGGGAATTGTATCAGAATGGTCAGTAACCAACAACCAGCTAACTCTGGTACCTGTAAAACAAATAACAATACAATAACACTGCTGTCTGAATCACTATTTTCATGACAGTGAATTATGCTTTATTTTCCTAGAAAATCCAATGAATTTGAATAAAGATTGATATTTCTAACTTACTTGTGCCTAGTAGTAATAGGAAATCTGTGTGCACATCTGTGATTATCATAAAACATTTCTGCACAGAGTAAAATGTTGCCACAATGGGGATTTAACATGTTGAAAAACCAAGCAAAAAGTAGACCCTTTTGCACATATGATGTAAAATGTCGCCAAAGAATTTACTTTTGGTAAAAACATTGCCATTTTGGACACATAAAATCTGCACAGGCATAGTGCTAACATTTTCTTTTCTACAGAAATACTTTGTGACAGTCACAGATACACATGCAGACTTTCAGTTATGTCTAAGAACAAGTATGGTAAGTGGACAATATAAAACATTTTTCCCGAGTATATTAGATTTTCTATGGAAATAAAGCATCTAAACTGAAAACCTGTGCCTTTTTGATAAAAGAATTTGTTCATTTCGGACAATTATTTGGTTTCCACAAGTTGATTAAACTAAAATATTAATTATGTCCTTGTAAAATAGTTTAGTTTAAGACAGAGTTGAGTAATGGAGATTAACATCTCAGTCAAGAATATTTCGCTTATATCTAGATGTTGCCAGCTGTAGACAAAGGTGCACAAATTTTTCCTTGTGGATTGTGCTGATGGCATTATACAGCAGGGTTCGTCCTCATGCCATGTGTACGATGACACATGATCTCGTTTATTTTAAGTTCCCAGCTAAAAGAACCGTGACCTTTCACTTCGTAATGCCGAGTGTTTGGTGAACGAACAGTCACTACCCATTTTTAAGTCTTGGGTCAGACCCGGTCAGGGTTCAAGCCCACGACCTCCCATTTACGGAGTGAGCACTCTATCAACTAAGCTACCAACATGGTAGTTTGACAGAGTTTCAGTTTACTCGGGTTTCACTTTCTACAACTGGTATGTATAATTATGTACAGTAAAACCTTGTTACAATGCCTCTCAATATCTTCACCACCTTGCTTACCACCATACTATACTATAGTCCTAAACCCCTTTTCTTTTATGTTTTTCTTTATAAACTGCCAGACATCATATTATGATGGGAAAATGATTTGACAAATACCATAATGGAGATGATTATTTGGGTTTTACTGCCTATCAAATTTTAAATGGGGTTTACCAGTATGCCACATGACACCCCAAATTTTTTCTAAAGGGCAATTATTTCCAATGAACTTGGAATTATATCAGTTGACAATTTTGGGTAAAAAAGACATTTTTTGATCTGTAAATTTATGACCCAAAAAATTTCAAAACCTTCTGCACAAAGGGGGAAAGATCATGTGGTATGTCGGTAAATCCAACTGGCACAAAATACTGCACTTTAACATACTTACTCTTTCTGTCAAATTTCCCATAAAACCAACATAAAGACGTATAATTTCAATAACTGTGTATACACCATATATAGCTATCAGAATGATCTGGTACAATATATCCAAATAAGACCACTGAAAATAAACAAAATATTGACACATTATACTACAAAGTCAAACTGACCAGCCAGAGAAATGCTCACTAATAATGAAGCGAAACAACTGCGTTTTATGCTCTAGTCAATATTTTTTGTTTTACTTACCAGCTATACCAACTTACACTAATCTTGGAGTGGAGGAAACCGGAGTGCCAAGAGAAAACAACCAAAATACCTCTCTCACACAAGGATCTGCCCAAGTGGGATTCATACCTAGGTGGTGAGAGGCACTGTGATGTGCTTACTACTAGAAGCAACTTTTTAAGACTACACAGATAAAAATACTGTTACATGTGCTGGTAAGTCTGTACCAGCCCTCAGAGTGGGTTTCAAAACCAAGTGGCCAGCTAGGCCACCAATTTAAATTTTCAGGTGGCCAGTGGAAATTCCAAGTGGCCAGGCAATCTTTTCTTGCAAATGAAGACAAATTAAGGCATCTTTTAGGTATTGAAAACAAAAGTGCCCTTTTTTAAAACTGACAATCACTTCCATATATCAAGTGTTATATATAACAATAATGATGACGTAAAGTAGTGATGAACCGATTAATCAATTTAATTGATATCTAATCGTTTGAGCATCCGATTAGAGATAATCGATTCTAAAATCTGTTCCTTTCACACAATTTTGATTTAACACGTGGTGGATGTAGCTAGCTAAACAGGAGGTGCTTACCCTTCCGGAGCACCTGGTCTCACTTCCCTGGTGGAAGTTCACGTGTCTAACCTAACTTGTCAGTTCCAAAGTTTTTACTTTGCTTCTGGATTGTGATTCGGACATGGATTATTATGTTTGTTTTTGATCTAATAATCGATCAATTTCAATTATTTACTGAAGTTCGTTTATGGAAAAACGAAACGGTTGGTTTGGAGCTTGTGTGTAATATTTGCACAGTCTGTTGTATGATTATAAAAGCATTGTACTATATGTGTGTGCTTAGTACTATTTTAGAGTAAATGATCAGAAAACTGGAGGATATTTGAAGTCTTAACTGAGATACAAATATTTTGCAGATATTATCAAGACTAAAAATAAGAATTTAATCTAATTTACTTTGTAATTTCCGCTTCAATTTATTAACTGATTATAATCGGAAAATCGATCGAAATCATCTTCCGATTGTAACCGATTAATCGATTATGAAAATGCAACCGATTCCCATCACTAATGTAAAGTGTCCATTATATTGCCTGAATTGGTAGAAGTATTGTGAAAATTTTGTGACGCAGAAATATTATCTGTACTCTGGTAAAAAAAAGTTCAACTTTAAAGTGGACAAGCTGCTCAACATTTAGAAATTTTAGGTTGCCAGACACAATTCCAGGTCGATTTGGCCACCATTTTAGCTGACAAAATTGAGGGCTGTGTATACATACTTACTTTTACTTCAAAAGCAACAAGGGTGCCTGTAAGCCAAAATGGTGCATAAAAGATATTGAAGTAAAGTAGCATCTGTAAAGGTAAACTGGTTACATATTCATTACCTAAAAATAAAATAAATGATAACATTCACTATTATGTCACAACATATTACTGTTACAAGTCGTCAAGTGTATAACAAGATTTCTACAACTTCAGAATTATAAGCCATTTTTTTTAACAATATAATTCTTTTTAAAATATTTTTCACAAATAAGGTTTCCAAGTGTACATGTTTACGTTTTGTGTTAGGCTATTAAACATTTACAAAATCTGTAAACGTGCAAATGGTCACATGGTGTTATTTTAATTACATTATAATATACAACATGTTACTCTATGTTTCCATTCCTGGTAGCCAAAATCGCCATTGGCTACTAATTTCTGAGGAATTCTTTCAAAAAGTAACCTATTTTAGCAAATTTGTGGAAAAATATTTTAAAAAGGACTATATTTTTACAAATTTTGGGAATTTGGCTTCTAATTATTTTAAATTAATGGAAACCTAGTGTTACTGTTACAACTGTATACCAAGATTTCTACAACTTCAGAATTATTAGAAGTCACTTACATTTTGTTTGGATAGTAAATGTTTACAAAATCTGTAAATGTGCAAATGGTCACATAGTGTTATTATAATTATGTGGACATTATTATGTTGTTTTACATGAGTAGAAGTACACTGACGTCATGAAATCAACTCTCATTTTCAAATGATACTTTAGAATGAAGTATTTTATAAATATTCAAAAGATGCACTTTTAGTTTATGAATATTTTACTTTATAAACTGAAGAAGCAATTTGATCAATTGTATCAGTTGTAGCAATATACAGTAAAATCTCGTGTTTTGTAAATATTGGTTTGTTACAGTACATTTTTTAGAGGGGGTATAAAATGTGTAGGCGGGGCTTGCAAAATCTTACACCCAATTTTCAATGATCTATATTTCAATAAATATCTATTGGATTCTTATAATATTTACACATAATATCGGGCATGACCTCAAATTTTAAAATATATTTTTGATTTTAAAAATATTTGATATTTTTTAAATTATTACAAAAAACGTGGGCTACACTTTTTTCAATCGGTAAAAATTCATCCGAGGCAGGATAACAAAATTTTACCACCCAATTTTCATTGATCTATATTTCAATAAAAATCTATTGGATTTTTATAATATTTTTACATAATATCGGGCATGACCTAAATTGTTTAAATATATTTTTGATTTTAAAAATATTTGATATTTTTGAAGTTATTAAAGTAAATACGGGCTACACTTTTTCCAATCGGTCAAAATTAATGCGAGGTAGGACGAGTGAGGTTTGAACATTTATCGATATCTCTCCACATAATTATGCTTGCCTATTATTAAATTTTTCAATAAATACGCGGTGGATATATATCTTTAATAGCAACAAAGGGTATTTCTTATTATGGAGTGGTTTTCTTTTTATAAATGATTGTTTGTGACAGTTTATTGTTCTTTAATTGCGATAAGTACGCCGCCATCTTTGATCAAGGCACGACAGGTTCACCATTACACGGGAGGTATTTACAGAAAAATAACTTATGGCATCGTACTTATAGAACAATCAAATGTCACAAACAATCGGTTATAAAAAGAAAACTACTGCATTATAGGGAGTACCATTTGGTGGTAGCAAAGATACATATCCACCGCGTATTTGTTGCAAATTTTAATAGGCAAGCATAATCATGTGAAGAGATATCGATCAATGTTCAAAGCTTACCCGTCGTGCCTCGGATGAATTTTGACCAATTGGAAAAAGTGTAGCCCGTATTTTCTTTTAATAACTTCAAAAATATTAAATATTTTTTAAAATCAAAAACATATTTTAAAAATTTAGGTCATGCCGGACATCATGTCAAAATACTATATAAATCCAATACATATTTATGGAAATATAGATAATTGAAAATTGGGTGGTAAAATTTTGTTATCCTGCCTCGGATGATTTTTTACCGATTGAAAAAAGTGTAGCCCACGTTTTTTGTAATAACTTCAAAAATATCAAATATTTTTTAAAAATCAAAATATATTTTAAAAACTGAGATTATGCCCAATATTGTGTGAAAATATTATAAAAATCCAATAGATATTTATTGAAATATAAATCATTGAAAATTGGGTGTAAGATTTTGCCAGCCCGCCTACACATTTTATACCCCTTCCATTTTTTATTAGATTGTGTAATGTCTCGAGTAAATGGAATTGTTTCATTTAAAAGTATTGGGAGTAAATGTTTACAGACTGTTGTGAAGTCTTACAAATATCATGATACAGCAATTACATACCTAATGAATACTTATGGTCATACAACCCTAGAAACGGTCAATTCAATAAAAGATGTGGGTGTATTGCTTAACATCAAGTCAAAACTTGGCTCATGAAATGAATAATTATTTTTGTCATGTCCATTTTGAAATCAAAGAAATATTTCTAATGTTACATTCTCTCAGACAACAAGAATACTTCACTTATACCAAGACTTCACCAGCTATATGTTAAATGGCAGAAATTCTGACCTTTGCCATGTGCAGGGAAGGTTCTTTTGTTTAACGCCCATCGAGACACTCATTTGTAAATGCCAGGTGCTTGGCGTTGGAGCAGTCACTACCTATTTTCAAGTGTCGGTCAGACCTGGTCACATATGAAGCAAGCACTCTACAAATTTTTATTATGTGGTCAATGCTTTTATGAATTACAAGGGTTAGAAGTAATGACAAGATTCATTTCATTATCCATTGCTGAAACTTGTTGCTTAAAATTACACTCTATACCCTATTATAATAAGCAGCCTGTCATTCTAAAACATATATGACAAACATTCATTCAAAATATATCTGCAGTTGTCAATTTTTAGAACAAAAAATCATGACTGGACAGGTGCCTAATGACCGAGTTACGATTTTCTGTATTTAAACGCAATCATTTTAGTTTGGGTGAAGAAATCTGCTCATTCTTTACCAGTTTTCAGTATCTGATGTTGTTGTGGGTCACGTGCTTGCTTCGTAACTGGAAAAAGAACACCTGTCACAGAAGTGACAGTTTTCCTCAGTGTGGCTTCCATGTTGGAAAAGCGCTGAAGGTCACGTGATGTAAATAAACCTTCAAATTCGAAAAAACATTAAATCATGTAATTTTTCACAAATAAACATTTAAATATCATTGCGTTTTTTATAAAAACGATAGTGTAATTCTTTTAAATAATTTATTTTATTATCTTTATTATCTAAGAAAACTTCGAAACAACGATATTTTGTCCAACCAATCAAATCGCAGCATTGTTCAAAGCGGAAACTTCAATATTGAAAATATCGAAATATTACATCAATGAATATATAGGCCGGATCTAGGCTTTATGTGATCTAAACAGTATTATTTTATTTATAACATAGACATAGGAACGTGGTGAGTGTGATAATTTTGTCTTGGCAATGGACAATGAGCGAAGATTGTTATTGTCCACCATAACCCCCCCGCATATAACTAGCCTAGAGACTGAGAGATGCAGAAAAGGCTAGCGAACGGTAACATCAGCGGTTTAAAAAAGATCCTGTTGGGACCCGTGGATATGGCAACTTGAGTATTTTAAAAATTACATATTTAAGTCTAGACAAAAACCTATTTTACACAGTTGTAAATGTGATATCTAGGAGAGTAGTGAGTACAAAATTACCCATAGCTAGGACTGAAGCTACATGGTACTGTACATTTAGTATGTACTATGCACAGGTTTCTATATGGTTCTTTCAGGCGAATTGGTAGAGTGCTCGCTTTACAAACAAGCAACCCTGGTATGATTCCTGACGTTGAGGTAAGGGAAATAATTTCCAGTGTAACTACTGTAGGAACCACTGACACTGTGACTGTGACAGTGAATTACTCTTTATATCCATAGAAAATCAAATTTGAATAAATATTGGTATTTTTCACTTGTACCTAGTTGTAACAGGAAATCTGTATGTGCATCCGCGATTAGCCCAAAATATATCTGCACAGGGTAAAACGTTGGTGCTATGGGGATTTAACATGTTGAAAAACCAGGCAAATGGCGGGTTCTGTTGTGCATATGACGTAAAACGTCACCAAGGACATCACTTCCAGTGTGAACATCGTCATTTTCACATGTGTAAAATCCCCATACCGCCAACATTTTCCTTTCTACAGACATACTTTATGACAATCGCGGATGTGCATACAGATTTCCTATTACGACTAGGTACAAATAAGTGAAAAATATCAAACTTTATTCAAATTTATTTGATTTTCTATGTATATAAAGAGTATTTCACTGTCACAGTCACAGTGGTTCCTACAGTAGCATTTACATAATGTATTGTAAATGTAATTTACAAATGGAGCCCACAACAGCATCATGTGGTACAGTGGCGAACTTCATGTGTTAACACAGTTGTCAACCAACTTGCGCAGAGTCTTCCAGGAAATCACAATGAATTAAAACAAGGTGTGGCTCCATTATTCCACAGTTTTGCCACATATGGTTCAATAATTACTTCGCAAAATAATCAGGTTCTCCCTATAGCGATTTACAATGTTGTTATTTTCAGCAACGCTGACAGATGATGGAGGAGTCCACTGTCAACAGGTAACGTAAGGTTGATGCCATGATTATTGTGTAAAAGTTGATTTATACAGTTCACAATTCTTGACAGTGACATCAACGTTTGTGAAATTTTGGTTGTTTTAATATAGTATTTGTTTATGAACTTAATTTTTTTTTTTAAGATACTTTAAAAAAGAGAAGAAAGTATGAGATGGAATCACTGAACAAAGAAAACATCCATCGATTCGAGAAGGTGAGATTTGTGTTACCGGTAGTTAAAAAAATGTATCCTGTGCAACTTTTGAATATGTTAGACTATTTTGTTTAAAAATGGCAAGTTCAGGCAAGTTGCTCAAGCAGAGCATTCCACAAACACCTCATGTCTGTCAGTTTCAAATCTAGATATTGACAACATAGTAATATGACAGTTTGAAACATTGAAGTATGCCTTAGCACATATGAATAAGAGTTGGCTAACTCAGTAACTGCAATTTTCATCCAGAAAAGCACAGTTTAAAAAAATCCTCACCCAAAGTTAGAGTTTAGTGATTCAAATTTTTTATTTGACTGAGCACTGCTACTTCTCACACTTACACACTTGACTGTCAGACAATAAACTTACGCCTGCAGTTACTTGAAATTTATGTAGATGAAAAAACTCCCAAAATTTTGTCATACATTTTCAATAGAAGGATTTGTTTTGCTTTATATATTATTTTTACATTTTTTGATTTATTCATTTGATATGTTAAACTAACAAATACTTTTTCTTTATTGTTGGAACATTATAAATTTATACAGTAAAAACATTTTCTTATTTTAGACTGTAGACACAGTAGTACCACATTTGTGTACACCGCCTGTAAGGAACCCACTACAGGATGTAAATCAGCAGGTGGTCTTTACTAGAAATATAAAGAAACCACAGACTGAAAGTCTGGTGAAAACACCTGGCAGGAAGATAGCAGGGTTTGTCATTAACATTAGAAATACAACTTCTGTCTGTACAAAAAAGTGTCCCGGCATCTGACCTAGACCCACAATACAAGACATTATTATGTAGCAATATATGCTTCGCATAGAAAGTATACCATAAACCCCAAGGTGTTAGCGTGCAATAAATATCGATATTTGCATGCTAACTTTGTACCAGTCTGAGGTTTCCCAAATCAATTTTTTCATACTGCACACTTTGTCACATGACACTGTCGTTTATGACGTCATATGGTTGTGTCGACGTCATCACTGTGTTGTTGTCATATTGCACTAGTTCTTATATCCATTTACAAAACTTAGTGTAATATTTATGTTTTGTACAACAAAATGGTATTTTAGATGAAATACTTTACAGGAGTAAACAAAATTTATTTTGCTATATATAATAAAAGGGTTATTGAACTGATATTGTGAAATATTTTCCCTCGTTGACCCGAAATTTGCACTCGTAAGCTCGTGCAAATGTTGAGTCAACTCTGGACAATATTTCACACCTGTTTTTATTCATGTGTATAGCTATCCATGTGAAGGATGACTGATATGGAAGAAATATTTCAATAGTAACCAATTTCCATACTTAATTTGTGTAAAATCACTCATAATTGAGCAGAAATTTTCCTCTCTGAATGTGTTGAAGGTTTGTCTGTTTTTATGTAAAACCTCACCAAGCACATAAATTTATAAACAAAATGTATCTAAATAAAAATGGGTTCCAGCCCAGCATCAGGCCTAATCTAGTCTGGAATCTGATCTTGTCTCTCAGTGCAATGTGATTGATTTCAGATTTGCTCTTACATTTATTCTGCAGCAATTTAAAGTAGCGGAAAAAGTATTGCAATGTACAAAGACGTAGTACATCATGGGTCTAGGGTAAATGACGAGAGTTGTCTGATACCAGTATTGCAAAAAATTTATGGGTAGATGAGCTTAGTTTTTTTATTGAAAGTCAAACCAGTATTAAAGTACTTTTAAACTGTTACTGGGGAATCTTTGTCTTACATGTATAAATATAAATATAAAAAGTGAATAGGTGTATACATTGTATATTTATACCCCCGCAAACAAAGCTTAGGGGGGTATAAATATAGAAATCACCTTGTCTGCCTGTCGCTCCGTCTGGTTGTCCATCCCAATATCATGTCCGCTCCATATCCTCCATGTCTATGGATGGAATTTCGTCAAACAATGTGTCGCATACCAAATTTATGTGCATAAGTCAAAGGTCAAGGCCAGGAGGTCAATGTTGGGGGTGGGGGGTATTTGGCTCTCAAGAGACAGTTCTAGTTGACTTTTTGGGGGAACTTGAAATATAGAAAAAAGAGTTTTTAATTTTGAGAAATTTCAATTACATGTATTGCATTATTTCATTATAAACATGTATTCATCATAATTAACGTGAAACGTATGCTTTTTATATTTTTTATATTTATTTCTTCTGTAGATTAATAGTTCCTGTTTCTGTATATGAAGATGCTAGAGTTGATCACACTTATTGTGTAAATAAAACAACAGAAGCAACACAGATAGAGGTATAATCTTCAAATATATTTACAATTTCTAAGTATCACTCTCCAACTGACATTATTTTTTGATGAACTGTTAAAGTGTAAATAGTTCAGTCATGGCGTCTGAAACTTAATAATGCGCAAAGTTGTCCACAAATAGTTCCAATTGACATTTTTAATTTGACGTCTTCTGATTAGTCTGATAAATCATCATTCACAAAAAGAACACTAAGTTGATTGTAAATATAAGGATTGACATGTCTTTTTTAAATATTCATCAAATTATAAACTGTTAAATCAGGCTGGGGCAAATCATCCATAATCCCATGCATTTTACCCGGTATGTGATTTTCTCATGCCTTCTTTAACAGTTTATACCGTGATGAATGATTAAAACCAAATGTCAATCCTTAATTATACCCCCGCTTAAAAAGTGGGGGATATATAGTGATATGGGTGTCCGTCTGTGTGTCCGTCCTTCCGTTAAACCTTAGGGTACCTATCTCTTATCCTCAACTCCTCCTAAACCCTTCAATGGATTTTCATGAAACTTTCACACAATCTTTGTGATATAATGTAGATGTGCACCTCCTATTTAAAAATTTGATCTGATGGATTTTTGGATGGGGGGGGGGGTATTTTGCTCACAGTTTTTCTAGTTATATCTGCATTTGGGCCCTTTGATTTAAGACATTTTAAGACTGAAAGGTGATACTTCGGTGCAGTGTTGAAAATTATTAGAACCCTATAATTACAAAATAACAATTACTGATGAACGAATTTCATGCGTCCAAGTGGATGCACATGCCAAATTTTGGCAAGTCCAAAGGGCAAAAAAGTGCAAAAGCACGTCTGGTAAAACCCTGATCACAGATGTGTCTTTAGCATTGAGAATCTCACTTTTTAGTTTCATTTAAAAGACCATTTTGATAATTAGTTATTTACAGCCAGATTAAGATTGGACAGGCATTCAGAAACGGTCTTCCGAAAATTTCTAAGCAGTGCTGGATTCAGAAATTCAGTGACAATACCACTGTTCCAGGATTACTAATATGCATTTACTTAAATTTTGATCCTAGACTCTGAATGATGAAAGAATAAGTGTCCATAAGTCAACAGATCTATCATTGGTCCTAGACTTGTAACCTTTAACATATTCTGGGCCATACAACATTCCAGTGGTCTGGGACTAGTAACTGTCAAGATTTTGTCATTCTTCACACCTACAGTAAAGCCTTGATTCATTGCCACCATTCATCCAGTCAAATGTGGGCATTATAAAAGTGTTTGGCAATAAATTGAAGGAGACAAATCGATAAAGGAAATAAACTGTGTTACTTCAAAACACTGTGGCATTAATTGAGGTCGCAAAGATATCGAGAGGCATTAAAATAAGATTTAATTGTACTTCTCAAAATTGTCAATATGCTCTAATTTTTTTCTTGTCTTTGGGCAATTAAAAAAAATTTATCTTGAGCAATAGTCAAATTTGATGTTCTCATAGTACGTAGACCCAATGAATTATTTAGCCCTGATATTATTAAGAATTGTCTGTATTTATGTTTCCAGACTAAAAGGAAAGTTGACTTTAACAACGGAGAATCATTAACAGACCAAAATAATGATGATGATAAGGGAAGTGATGTACATGAACAAGGAATTATTTCTGACGATCAAGGATTGATTGAAAATAAGGAGTCACAAATAATATGTACAGAAGTGGTGGACTGGGAAACAGACAGTCAGATTGTTGTTGATGATATATCAATATCAGACATTAATGTTTTACCTGTGACATCTGACCTGTGTGTATCTGACAAAAAATCATCAGTAATACAAGATGAACGTAGAGAACCTACAGGTGTTTCCTCTCCTAGCTCTGAATCACAAGGGGAACAAGAAATCAAAAATGACAATGAAATGGTGTCAGAAGAAAATCTAAATTTAAAAAGTATTGGAGAAGATATTAACTGTTATGTTAGATCAAATGAAGACACTAGTGTGCTGCCTGATGATGAGTGTAGTATTGATAAGTGTATGTCACATGTTTCAGAAGAAACCAATGTTGAAGCAATAGATTTGAAGCCCAGTGAAACTGTTACTGATTCAGATTTGGACACTCAAATATGTGATACAATTGACCTTGATGAGTCATCTAATATCCATAACAGTCAAAATGAAGATAGTGAGGTTATTAAATGTTCAGATTTGGGATGTTCACCCCTGGAAACAGAGACATGTCATTCAGAAGTTAACAGTGAAGAAGTTACGTCAAATCATGTGGCATGTTCTCCCATTAAAGTCAGTGTTTGTAATTCAGAAACAAATCCAATAACAGTTAATAGCACATATGTGGCTTCCTCTCCATGTAAAATAAACACATGTGATTCACACACTAATACAGATCATGCTTCCTATGAAGACATTGGTTGTTCACCATGTAAACTGATTGATACCATGGACTCAGGGATGAACACCAGTTGCGTTGTTGATACCATGGACTCAGGAATGAATACCAGTTGCGTTTTTACACAGGATTCCAGTGCACAGATTAGTGCTGCTGTGTGTGATGTGTCTATACAGTCTGTTGTCAGCCATTCCAGTGTGGCATGCTCACCAATACCAAATAAACATACTGTCTTATCATGTGTAGATAGTGCTTGTTCACCTTTAGTGCAACAAAGGACAGAAATGTCAACTATGACAGATCATTCTTGTACACCGGTGAAGCGTGAACTTGGATTTCAGATTGAACCAGACACTGTGAATACGTTATCATCTCCCTTCATGTTTCCACATAAAGATCAGGGTGTGATGGTAAAGCCAACAGTACATGACAATTCTACTGAAACAGTGACCTCAATATTTGTTGACCAAGGAACCAATGTTGTAATAGAATGTTCATCTAAGTATACAATGACAAACAGTATTGGTTGTGATTCCCATACCTCGATGACTCCAGTCAAGTTACCTAACAAACAAGGAAGGAGGTATCACTAATTAATATCTTACTTTGATTTTACATTAATGGTTTCAAACAATAGAGGTGCATGCTTATATTATGTGTTTTATATGAGAAATGTGTATTTTTGTTTTTGACAACCTGAATGAATGAAACACCACTGCTGGAGCTCAGTTGGTAGAGTGCTCGCTCCGTAAGTGGGAGGTTGTGGGTTCGAGCCCCGGCCGTGTCTGACCCAAGACTTGAAAATGGGTAGTGACTGTTCTTTCGCCAAGCACTCGGCATTACGAAATGAAAGTCATGGTTCTTTCAGATGGGAACTTTAAATAAACGATGTCCCGTGTCACGGTGGGCTTGGCACGATAAAGAACCCTGTTGTGTAATGCCATCAGCGCAACACACAGGCAAAATTTCTGCATCTTCGCCTATAGCTAGCGACATCTCGATATAAGTGAAATATTCTTGACTGGGACGTTAAACACCATTACTCAACTCAACTCTAAATGAATGACAAAAGTATTTTTATTTTGGAAATGAAGGGTTTATTTTGTCATCTGAAAACAAAAAAAAATATACAAAATGTTTTGCATTACTACTTGTGACATTTCTTTCATAATGACCAAGTTTGTTTGCCTTTCAGTTATAGTTAGCACTGTATATTGTGTTAACTATTTCATATTAGGCATCAGAAGTTCTGTGTTGTACTCATGACAAAAATCAACTTCACAAAAACTTTGTGTTTTGATGGGGGTTATTTTTGGAAAGCAACTAAAACTTGTAATTATTCCACTTCTTTAACAAATGTATTTTGTTAAATCTACAGATTAACTGCTGAGGAAGTTAGGAGACAACACCCCAGAACACTGGCAAATCAACTGGACACCATGTCCATCACCAATGATCGTCTACAAAGGGAGATAACTACAGTAGGAAAGGACAGAGACAAGTTCAAGCACCAGATAACTGAATTAAAACAGGAACTAAAACAAAGACAGAACAAGATTGATGAGTTGGATACAATTGAAAAAGAAAAAGAACAAGTCAAGGTTTATAATTACATATTTATTATGAAATTCACTTTCATAATATTTCCAGACACACAAGTTAGAAATAAAGCTGTTAAAGAGTGTAGGAAATAATGCTATCAGTGTTTTCATATTCATCCACATATGTTCCACCAAATGTTTCACAAAATATTTTTGAAATAAGAAAATTCTAAACGGCAAAATAATTTTTGGTTACACCGTATTATGATATGTAGTTATTAGCTTGCCTGTACATTTGAGTGCGTGTTTTGATATCCAATGGGAAAGTTTTATCATATGGTAGATTATATTAGATCTATGTCCTCCTGACAGCACTTGTTGTATACCGTAATCCTTCTATGTATTCGGACGAATTTTAATAATTTCATTTTCAAGTGTCCGGGAACTTAGAGGAAATATGAAAATTATACATTTAAAAAAATGGGGGTGTCCGAATATTTAGAGTTGTCCGATATTTTGGACCGGATGTCTGATCGTAAGGAAGTCTCGCTGCCCTCCCGGTAATGCAAGACACTATCAACGACGATACGGACATACATATCATATATTATGTAAATTTTCAAATAAAGAATAGGTTAAAATTACCTGTTGTGTTGTTTATTTTACAAAAAAGTTAAATTTGAAGTGTTTGTTGACCAATAATCATGATCCAATGTGCAATACACATCGAGGGACGCCATTTTTTTGTAAGTAAATTGCGTGATCTTTGTCAGTAATTCCCAACGTTTAAGGTTCACCGTGATCACACTTCGTCTTCTGTCACTGTCTACGGTCAAAATTTTAATAGTTAATAATAGTTAAGAATATTTCTCAGTCAAGAAAATTCAATATTTTTGTACGCTAAGAACAATGACATGTATAATGAGGTTCGGCGTGATCAATACAGCTTTTCTTAAAAAATCAAATTTATCACTCACGGAACAAAATAGTTTACAAATATATTGTTTTAAATCACATTTCAAACAATTTTCATCTTCAAAAAAATAAATAAATACATACGCAAAACCACACATATGTGGTTTTCTGACGTAGCTGATCGCACGAGTTTATTGTGCGGACGGATACATTACACGAGTGCGCTCTGCGCACGAGTGTAATGTATGCGTTCGCACAATAAACGAGTGCGATCAAGCTACGTCAGAAAACCACTTATGTGTGGTTTTGTATTTATCACATACCCTACCAAACTAAATGAAAAGCTTTCTTTGGCTTAATCTGTCAAAGAATTCACTATTAACTCAGTATTTCATATTGATTTTTGATCTGATTCGAAAAATCTGATACCTGACTGGAAAAACTTCTAAAGAAGTAATTAAAAACAACAGATAACTCTTCGTTTACGCATCATTGGTTATCATTTTACTAATGCCATCGTAAACACTGGGAAAAATTAAAAAACAAACATTGATTTTACAAAATTATTTAACATTTTGTCCGCGATTCTCCCAACTCGAGTAAATTCTCCCAATGTAACATGACGTATGTATCACATATTGACGTCATATTATTTTTGTCATTACGTATCACATGATGACGTCATATTATTGTTGTCGGAAAAGGGAATTCCCCTAAAAGGAGTTCCGGCTACTATGTCAATACGGAATGTTGTATCACACACGCGTGTGATACAGACTTCCATATCGCATAGCTGGAAAAAACAGTGTATTGCTATAGTAAGATTAAATGGATATGTGATAAATCGTAATGTCTATCTTCCCGTTCTTAGGCAGATGAAAGTATCGGAGGATCGGGAATTCCCATAGTTGACATGCACTGAATCAGAGGGAAATCCACGAGTTTTCTCATCCAATGAAATTTATTGATAACGTCACTTCCTGAAAAAATGTCTTTGATGTTGGATTTGTGTACCGACAGAACTTCTGGTCTTGTACGATGTTTCGTAGCCAAGAGTTCTAATTTCAATCAACTTTCACTTTCAAAGAAAATTAAAGCACTTAATACAGGTATGGTCTCATTGAGCTTACATTAAAAATGTAAATACATCGTAAAATACATGTCCTCCAAGTTACAATCATGACTCCCTCACGCAAATACACAACGCAACAGACGCATAAAAATAACACATTTCAATGTAAATTAACAACAAAACATCGTTTCTTCTTGTTTTAATTCAATATTGATTATAAGCAATATGTACCCCGTGTTCCGGGTGAGTTCCAGCAAAATCGTGTCCGGATTTAGATGCAAAAAATTGCCGTCCGAAATTAGAGGAAATTTGAAAATTATTGAAATTTCAAAATTGGGGTGTCCGAAAACATAGAGGGTCCGAATACATAGAAGGATTACGGTAGTGGTTAAATTATATATATTTGTATTGTTCTCTTTCAGGCTGAATGTGAAGAATTGAAATCAGAAATTTCCAACTTGAAAGAGGAGTTATTATCTGTAAAGAAGTTACACTCAAAAGAGGTATTAAAAACCAAACACATCCTTGTAGTCATGTACAAATACATTGTATTGTTAAAATGTTATGTAATAAAATAATAAATTTTCACCAATACACATTTCATTATACCCCAGCAAACTTGTTGGGGGGGGGGGGTACATAAGAATCACCACAGTTCATCTGTCTGTTTGTATAAATCATGTCCAGGCCATATCTCATAATTGCTTTAAACGACTGTCATAAAACTTTACATGAATAACTGTCATGGTCTAAAGGTGTGTCATGACACTGAACAAGGTCATATAGATATAGGTAAGGTCAAGGTTGCAGGAAAACATTAAACCCCTGTAGATGTTGGGGATGAGGGATATTTGGCTCTCAAGAGACAGTTCTAGTTGTAACAAAAACTGCTATTTAGATTATTATCACATATTGCATTGTTGTAGAAACAACATGTGTGAAGCTTTTTCATATATTCATGAATGTAAGAAATTCAAATTTTATTTCTTAATTCATTGATTGTAGGTCATGTTGGTTGAAATTGACAATAATTTTGACACTGTATTTAAGTTGACTTAAGTGCATCTTTTATCCATTTATTTTAGGTTGAGGACTTGAAGGCTGAAATATTCCGTCGTGACAACAGTCTTGAGCTGACGAGTGCACAAAATTTAATTATGGAACTTAATTCAGAATTGTCAGAGTACAAAGAGCTGGCAGAGAGTCTTCAAAGTGCAGAAAAAATGCAGGTACACTGTCACACCAAACATTGAAAAGTTGTTTATGAAATATAACATACTGTAGATCATTAATATTTGTGGGGCTAAAATTTCCTGGTTTTCAATTTTCAAAAAATTTCGTTGTGAGAAAATTTCGTAAATCCTGTGTGGACCCCCAATTAATCGATTATTTAAATATGCATAACAGTTAAATTCAACGAAAATAATGTTTTTTAATTGAAACTAAAATTTCTCAGTCATCTCGAACTGCAATCCTTAAGTTTTATGAATTCATAAAGTAACAAAAACTGTGTTTTGTTACAACTTAGTTTTAACTACTGTATGGAGCTTGGCCCATTCCTGTCATACATAACTATGATTTTTATTTCAAACTGACCTTGTGGCTTCCGTTAATTATTGTCCTTACAAAAACAAAACAATCATACAGATTAAAAAGCTGCTGTGTTAATTACTCTGGATGGTTGAAGCCATATGTGATCACTACTTATACCCAAAATCTGAAAGTTTGGGGAAGATATAACATCTAAAGCGTAACCGAAATATACATGATATAGACAAGACGTGATGACTCGTTTTGTCAGCAAAATAGGAAAAAATATCACAGAAAGATATAAAATTAACAGATCTTAATTAAATAAAGAAAATCACACATAAAACGGTCAATGTTAAGGAGATGATAAACATGAGAGTGATTAGTAAGTGTAACTTCCAGTCGGAGCCTCCCCCGCCCCCTCTGACTGCCGTCCGCAACTTTGTTTATCTCGAACTTCAAATAAGTCGAAATATTTTAGTGCCTTTCCGCCCTGGTAAGTAAATATTTTCGTTGACATTAAATTTTCGTGGTTTTAACTTGCCCACGAAAATAAAGAAATTAAATCCCCCACAAATATTTGTGATTTTACAGTACTTATAACATAATAATGGCCTTAACCAGAAGGCTTATTCTTGTTTCCATGGGCTTCTTTGTCTAAGAGTACAAAACTTTCCCGTGAGAGGCGTGTCCATCAATCTGTCTTAAGGTCAACCTAGAAATGTTAAATGTAGAACAGGCCCTTGTGTCATTGGCCCCAAAATAATGCAAGTACCATGCAGCCTTGATTGGGATTCAATTTTACAACCCTCAAAGTGTAGTCTGCATACTTTAACCACTTGGCTATGTGTAACCAAAACAAAAATGAAATTGACTTTATGATTATGAAGTTATATACATGTGTACATGTTCATATTAATAAATATGAGTTTTAATTTTTTAGGCTGATGTCAAAGAGGCATTAATGGAAAACTTAAAGAAAGTAAAAGCTTCATCAGAAAGGTTGAAGATAATGAAAGCAGACATAGATAAACAGGTTTGTTTGTGTTTTCTAGTGTTCTACTTGTCTTCTCTTCTTGCCAGTTGTTCTCATTACAGTTGCGATAATACTAGTACTAAGAATGCCATTTGTCACTTACAAGATAACTTTGACCCATTGTCCATTAAAAACATGTTAATGGTAAGAATAGTTATTTAAATAATGATGTTTTACTAGAAATACAGACATACATGTATGCTTGTCTGAGCAATTACTAGAGTTGCCCCTATTGCCATTATACCAATTGAGTATGTACTTGCATGTAATTGATCCAAAAATGGATTTTCCTATAAAGCAGCAGCCTCTTGTGGCAGGGATTCAAAATTATGTCTTTTATTGGACGGTCCAGGGCCTTCTGCATTTATTCTTGTCAGGTCCCACATAACATTTTGAAAGTCCGATATCAACACTGAAAGGTCCATATATGCAATCAAGTTATCATAAAGGAAGGGCAATATCATTCTGGTAAAATTGAATGGCTTTGGTGTTTTCTTTATAGTTTATAATGCTGTTTACCAATATTTTACTAGGTGATGCTTTTGCATGGGTTAACTGTAAAACAAGTCATGAATCATTTAAAACTCAAGAACCTACACGTACATGTATTTAATGCTATTCATAAAAAATGCAGAGACAAAGTATAATTAAATGTGATTTTTATGTAGTCTAATTGGTGGGAAAGTAAGCAAAATACACACACACACACAGATATATATGTATATATATATGTAAAGTGTATATGTATAATCGGTATGAAGGCATAGATTTACTTCTTGATTTTAAACTCCAATCCTCTAGTCTTAAAACATTCACAATTTTAGGAAGCTGAGGTAGTCAAACAGAGACAAGACAATAAGGAAGAATCAGAAAGATGTGCAAAAGAACAGAAAGAAATCCTAGAGAAATATGAAAGTATGAAAAGAACCATGGAGACAACTAGAATGAACATGATGCAGGTATAACATGTTATATATATACCCTACATGTCTGTCTCTGTAAATCTAGCTTTATTGTGTTATATGTAAGTTCTCCATATAAAACAAGCTCTTATGCACTATAGGATTGATTGATTGATCAAATGGGTTTTTTACTTCCCAGTCAAGAATATTTCACTCATATTGAGACATCACGAGCTTTAGGTGAAGTTGAAGAAATTTTTACTTTGCTTAGGGCAATGTGCAGGGAGGGTTATTTAACTTGCCACATCTGCTGTGACACGGTGCACCAATTTTTAAGGTCTCTTCCAAAAAACCCAGTGGCTTTCATGTCTAATGCTTGGCTAAAGAGTAGAAACTACAGACCAGCTGGGGTTTGAACCCATTGCCTTCCATATATGAAGCAAGCACTACCACTGAGCTAGTGTAGTGGTTATGCACTATAGGAGACATCATGAATTTTTAACAGATAAACAGTAAAAAAAACCAGAGTAGTAATGTTATTATGAATTGTAATATTTACTGTCTAGTAACTTGGCTATACTTTTTCCTTTTCAGTTTGAAAATCTGTATTCCAATACTTCAGCAGATTTATTGAGTGCCACACGACAAGTGCAATTACTAAGTAATGAATTGACCAGTACAAAAATAGGTAATGCACTGCTCTCTCTCTCTCTCTCTCCTCTCTCTCTCTCTCTCTCTCTCTCTCTCCCTCCAATATAAAAATGACATTTACATGTACATAACGATATTGTAGCAGTAGAAAGGAAGTACTTATTGTATTAAAAAAAGCCAGGTTGATTCACTGTTGTAGTGGCTAAGGTATGTTAGAATAAAATAAATTTGGGAAGAGTTTTGCAAGTGCATAACATATAAATGACTTTGTTTTGACATACATGTAGTGTTAAAAATATACAAACTTGTGATTTCTTAGTCTTTTTTTCTAGCAGGGTACAAGTAATATTATTATTTCAAACAAAAATAGATTTTACAATAAATGTCTCAAACTATACAATTCTGCACTATGTGCATTTTCCTTTCAGACAAAAATGGCAGCAAAAAAGACCTGCAAGGTAATGAAACAGATTGTTGTTTACACATGCTGCCTCAGCCTCGCCACAATTTTACTTTAAAATCACACATTAATTGTACATTTTGAAAAAATTGTCTTTAGGGTGTAAGTAACTATCTGCACTTGAAAATGTAAGTTTATATGTTGTCATGCCATCAGCTCAAAGCTTTTTTCTACCAAACTTGTAAATGGTGTTCAATTTACTCATAGATATTAAGCTTCATATCAGAATGTTTCTAGACTGTATAAAACATCACCAAGTAATCATACATGTATATGCTTAACTTCATTAACTATAGAAATTATATATAAGTACATTGTTAATGTATATTCACTTGTAGGCATTTGATAAAACGGACAGCCATTCATTGATGATACAGTCCAACCTGCCTTAGAGGCCACCTCTATATAAGGGCCATCTGCTTATAAATGCCAGTAGAATCGTATCCCAACTGTTCTTTACTTATATTGTTCGAACCTGCATATATAGGTCACCTGCCCAAAAAGGCCACTTCTTCTTGTTCCCTTGGGTGGCCTTTATAGACAGGTTTGACTGTACATTTACACAGCTACATTTATTTTATATTGAATTACTTAAATTTTTTAACATCATTTGTTAAATAAAAAACTGAAGTGCAATTATAAATGTTCCAATCAATAAAAGTAGAATGTGTTGCAGCAATTTTCATACCGGTAATTCTTTTACCTTGATTAGATAGTTTAAGTTTTAGCTTATTTACCTTGTCTGTGATCTATGATCTTTGCCACACACCACCAATGATCTTTATACATGTATTCATTTCTTATTTGTTATCAATAGGTATTTATGCTTTATTTTATATACGGGTAATACTTTTTCAGCTTTACAAGATACAGAGCTTACTAAACAAGGGCTGATGAAACATGTTGAAGATCTTGAGGAAAATGAAAAATCAGGATTTCTAGAAATTCAGGGACTCACTGCATCACTTAACCTTCAGGATAAAGAAATAAGTAAACTTAATGAAAGGTAATTATAGCATGATTTTTAATCAGGAACCAAAGGATGAAGGAAAGTAGCACTTTGTGCCTGAGAAAAACCACCAACCTCCAGCATGTGAACTGAAAAAAATTTCTCACACTAGGAGAGTAGTATTCAAAATCTTGTGTAAAAATAACATTACTAATGTTTGGAAAATGGGTATATTTGGTACCAAGCCTCATGATAATTATGTAAAGGATTAAAATGCATAATGATATAATCTTGATACTAAATTTGTTGAAGTGATGTAAACTTTTTCCATGTTCTTGGTTGTGTTGACTTTTGCCAGGTTTACAATGTATGTTTTTCAGTTACAATCTTTCTCGTTGTACATCTGCATGTACATGTACATAGTACATTGTATGTGCTGACTCTAAATATTGTTTTAAAATTTTTAATTAAGGACAAGCACTGCGTGTGTAAACTTGGTTTTTATATTGGAGTAATAAAGTCTTGCTTTGTTCTTTTATAGAATAACTGATTTAGCTGAAACTTCTTCAAAGAAAGTAAAAGACTTACAAGATGAGGTTCACAGGTAACATTTTATTCCTGTTATGTTTTACACTTAAACAGTTATATATAAATAAATGTAACAAGTGAAATGCTCAGAAAAGTTCAAAAATTCAAATTAGACAACATAAAAAATGTTTTTTTATGTAATTGTACATATATTTTCAAAATAAATAGATCATTGAAAAAAGCTGTGAAATTGGTAACCAATGGATTCTTCAGCGGAAAGAAAAGGAAACCAAAATTTTGCAAAATTTTCAAATATGAATAAGGGAAAGTTATGCATGTATGAATATATATAGTATTGCAGAATGTGTAGAGCCAAAACCTTTATTTACAGAGCTTTTGGTTCTTTAATGTTTCTGAAGGTATTGACCTAATCCAGTATGACTGTCCCTGGTTTCACAATCATTTAACTAAATTTTCCTTAACGTAATCTTAGCAAATTTTGGAACTACTAATAAATATTTTAGAAAAAACTAAATATTTCAATCTAGTGTGTTCTTTAAGATGGCCCCTTAAATTCCTGAATATTTTAAAAATTAACAAAATTATTAAGATTTGAAATGTTAATGGTAAGATTTAAGTTTAGAGAACATCTTTGTTAATAAATGATTGTGAAACTAAACCCTGGTACATGTACATTTAAAATGTCTATTGTATACATGTAGCTGCAACATCTGCCATACATGTACATGTTAACTCTTATCATGTTGTAGATATATAGACATACAACTTATGGTGATAAAATAAAAGTTGTACATGTACACATTTTGACGATCTTTTTTATTTTCTGATTTTCTAAATCCAGATATGAATTATTGACAAGGAACTTACAACATACGCTGGAGTCTAGAGAACAGGACATTGAAACAATGGAGAAAGATTTATTTGAATGTCGTGAATGTATCGAGGAAGAAAGGGAAAAATACACAAACTTGGAAGCAAATACTAACTTAGCTTATTCTAAGTTGAATTCTTATGAAAAAGAAAACAGGGTGCTTTCTGTAAGTACAAAAATTGTATCTGAGTTAGATTATCTTAATATTTGAGACTGTGTGGTATTAAATAGCAGTACAGGTAGATATGGATTGTGAATTGTTTAAGGTCACTTCTAACAGTGTTTAACCCTGTAAGCTAGAGGTTTAAAAGACTAAAGCGTATCTTAATCATGCATGCGTTTGGAGTACATTGTACTTCATACTGTATTAAGATGTGCTAAAGTATTGGAAGGATTTCACATCATTCTGAACTATTGGAAGGTGCACAAGAATTGATGACGTCTTTGCCTTTGTATACAACTGCACGTTATGTAAAGTGGAGCTGCTTTAAATAAATACATGTATATAAATAATAACATGTATATAAATAACAAGTAAGACCTTGTTTTATATAATAATTTTTTTTATTGTTTTTCTGAAACTTTTGGATTTACTAGTTATTTATCAATATTTGATAAATCAGTATTGATTATCTTTTGGAGGTACCTATCATAGATATAATGGTATACCAATATGCATGTATCATGTCATCCCTAATTACATGATTGATGATCTAATATAAATTCTACATGCAAAAATGAAAATATGTAATTATATATAATTGTACATGGATATATATTTTTAACTTTCAGGTTAATTGCTCAGCACTTGAAACAGAATGTAAAGATCTCAGGTTAGTTAAATTTCTGTATTCTCACCAAATGATTTTTGGTAAGAAATGTTTGAAAGAATATCAGCTTGGTTCATTTAGCACACTAATTCTCAGTTTCCTAAATTACTGTTGGCCCTTTGCTATGAGATTTTCAACAAAGGCTGAGTTTTTGTAAAATTTTAGGTTAAAGTGTGCAGAGATGGAAAGGAGATGCAGGAGAACCATAGTGTTCTTCTGGCTTTCCTTGTAAATTTGAATCAAGCTTAAAAATGTAGCATGGCATTAACATACATATATCACAGTATTTGGTTAAGTATTATTTAAAATTGATTAATTTTCAGGGAAACATTGCAATCCTGTCAGGATGAATTACAAGCCACTAAGATGCATGCCTCCAGGTTGTTGTTTAAACAAGAAGAGGAATTAAAAGACAGTGAAGTTGTAGTTAAAGAACTTACTGATAAAATGCACAAAGTTATCAGTGAACTACGGGGAAAAGTTGGATTAGAACCAGAGTTTGAAGAGCAGGTACTTGTGAACATATTGTTGTCTACATGTAATTAATGTTAAATGATTTTATATATCAAGTTACATGTAAATTGACCAAGCATTGACCAGTGAACTTGAAAAAGGTTTCTTGGACTTTAAATTTAATAAATTAAATAAAAAATTATTATGTACCCTGACACAAGTCTTGAGTAATGGGGCTGTAATAGTTATAGTTTATGATTTAAAGACATGTGCAGTTTTTAAGCCCATCTTAAAAAGTTAGTTGTGACGCCTGTTTTACTTATTAAGTGAAACAAATATTTATACATGAACTAACTTGCTTAACAAAATAACTTTCCTTTGCAGAACAAAGATGAAGAACCTGTGCAAAAAAATCAACTGAAACTAAACCAAAATCTACAAATGAACAGTCCTTCCTTTCTCTGGTTATGCAAGCTGTTGATAAAAAATATGACCCATTAACATCCAGTTCTTCAGAATCTGTATGTTCACCGGCTTTACAAGTTGGGTCACCTTTGACGGACTCATGTAATATTAGTGGTAATGATTCAGGCAATGTGTCTGGTATAGCTAAATTAGACAGTTCTGGACCAGACTCTGTAGAGGCCAGTCCTTCAACAATCAGTCGACAAAAACTAGGTTACACAGGATCTAGTGCTTTTGCCCCTGTTAGAACAAGTTTGATCAAACCTAAATCTGGACCACTTATGACGGGAAATAAAAGTGGAAATGTGGTTACTATTAGTGAAACATCAAGTGGCGACAGTCTTGATACGCAAGTCTCTGAGGATAAAAAATCAGATGATACAGTAACTCTAAATGAACAAATAACTTCTGTCTGTGAAATCTTTAAAGAAATCACCAGACTTGCCAACATATTGGAGAAAGCATCAAGATTTTCAATATCAGATTTGAAGGATGAAAAGTAAGTTTTTAAATATTTATTATTATAAGACTTGTTCAAACCAATCACCATGATTTGATGTTTAATTGTTTTGAATGATTGCTAACAAAGAAAGTTTTGATGATTTTGTCTCTAATGAATGTAAAGCATCAATATTGATAGGAGATTGGCATATCATTAATCAGAGTTGGTTTGTTCATTTTCCTGGGAGTTATGGTCTTTTGAACATAAGTGAACATCAGAATTTAAAGTAACTATTAGCAAGGGACCCAATGAACTGAATTTTCTTGTTTTTATCATTATTTCTTGTTAAACCACACACACACGTATGTTCAGGGGTATATAGATGGCCGCCATTACTAGAAATGGTAAAACCCCAAAAGTAGCCATTGTGCAAACAATTTTCAAACGATTTTGTTCAAATTTGAAACAGAGAAAGTAGATAGCAGGACATTTAACATATATGAAACATGTTTTTACAAGAAATGTTTCGTGTACCCAATTTTCATGAATTATGCAAATGGGGTATAATAGATAGGACTCCCAAGATGGCTGTCATTACTATAAATAGTAAAAATTTATACCGATTTTGTTCAAATTTGAAATATAGAAAGTAGGTAGGTGTGCATTTAACATATTTAATTGGTTTTTACAAGAAATATTTCCTTGACCAAATGCAAATGATACATTGTATAATAATTAATTAATTCTTTGAAAATCTTCTGTGGAACCACAGGGCCATTTGAAACCAAAGTTATGATCCCTAGATTACCGGTATTAATTTTGTGTTCAAATTTGAAATATAGAAAGCAGAAGAACAAAACAGTTATGGTCTTGACATGAATCAGTGGCGGGGGGTATCCTTTGTGAGTTTTACTCACAGTATTTCTAGTTTAAACTATGGTATGATTTTTTTTAAATTTACAGTGAAGCACTAAATGGACAGTTGTTACAGCTACAGATGTCGGAGAAACATCTAAAAGCTGAAGTTGAGATCAAACAAAATGAAGTTGACCAGAATGAAAAACAGATAAAAATGTTGGAGGAGAGATTAGGATTCATGTCAGAAAACCTGTCTAGATTCTCAGATCAGGAGTCTGATATCAGAGTAAGTCAATAGAACAATGAGTTATATAACATAGCTTTTGTATTATTTTTGTATTAAGAAGGCTCAGAGTTGCAGATGACTTACATGTAGACTGAATTGTAAAGCACAATTTTCTTCTCAGGGCCTAAGTGGCTGAGTGGTCTAAAGTACATGTATGTGCTCACAGCATCTCTCATTGTCTAGGATAGAATCCCACTAGGGACAAACCACCTCAATATAAGCAAAAGAATCTTGACAGGTTTGAAAAAAAAAACATTACTCCACTCCACATTTTAATTTTTCTCTCATCTTGCATGTTGTATGTATTAAATACCATTCCTCTTCTTCCAGGATAAATTACATACTCATTATGCCCATTCTTATTGTTCAGTGTATATGGTGTATACTTGTTTTGTTAGATATATATTGTTTTTTCCCCATTTTAGAACTATCAGAATGAGATAAGGGGCCTGCGTGGCAAGTTAGAAAGTGTAGAAGCTCAGAAAGACTTGCTAAATGAACAACTTGGTGATATAATGAAGAAACAGAATGTCCCATCAAAGTCGGGTAGTGGAGGGTCATCATCTGGATGTCAGTGTCAGACGGAGGTGTTAAACCTGAAATTAAAGGTACTGTGTTGATTAAAATGTTAATTATGTGTTTGTTAATATAAACACTTTTCGGCTTTTGGAAATGCAGAGAATGAATAAATTGTAATTAGCATGTGACAACATTTCACATGCTGATACAGTCATACCTGTCTATAAAGGCCAAACAAGGAAACCAGTAACAGTTGCCTTTATGGGCAGGTGGTCTTTAAATACAGGTTCAAATAATATGAATAAAGAACAATTGGGATTCAATTCAACTGGCCTTTCTAAGCAGATGGTCCTTATATAGAGGTGGCCTTTTAGGCAGGTTGGACTGTACAAGGTAGTTTGAACTTTTTTGTTGAAAAATAACACTAGAGAAAGTGTACTGTTATCAAATTAACAATAATAGTGTAATTTGTAAAATAAAATAAATAAATAACTAAACACCCATTTCCCAAGTTGCATCTGACAAAGAATAATTTGTTGACCGTGTTTGGTATGAATATTTTGAATACGATTTATGAAGACCTATTATTTGTTTTCAATAATTCAAATTATGGATAGTATGAGGCATCATTTTTGTCAGTGTACCTATTAATAATAATAACTTTATTGCTCAAACAATTGACGTATTACCGGTTATGTCTTGTATGTTCTGACATTGGCTGCCATCACAATACTAAAGCAGTGTCACGACAACTAATGACGTACAGGTGTCAGTGACGTCATTAAACGGCACAATTCAGGTCTAGTTTTCATTCTTTTTGCGTCTTATTCAAGCATGCCAGGCTTTGTTGGAACATTGTGGGCGTGGCCGGCAATCCATCAATTAACACTTCTCATTATTGCTAAATGTCGAATTAAATATTTAGATACATACCTAATGTAAATGTATAGTAGTTGAGAAAGATTGTTATAAAATTAATTGATGTGCCAAGGTATATAATACTAAATTACAATAAAAAATATTTCCATTACAGCTACAAAAAATGAGAGAGCAATCTTATAAAAAAGATGATTACTATGAGGAAATAGGAAGGAAAGCATCAAGAAGGGTAAATATTTTAATCATATCCTTCCATGGATAGATATAAATAAGTTTACAAGCTTGGTCTAAAATTTTGGATTTCAGTAAAGATATGTTGTTCATATTTGATTGCAAGTACAATGTACATGTATTTAAAAAACAATAGCATTATGACTTATTCTTGATAAAATATTATTCACAAATCATCATTTGAGTAGGGGTCTTGGTGACAGAGTGGTCTGAATCATGTGTTTACCCATCACAGAAACTCTCACCATCTATGTTTGAATCCAACTCTGGCAAATCCCAATGTTTGAAAGTTTACTTGCGGAAAGGTTATACATATATTTTTTTCTCAGGTTCCTTTACTATCCTAGAACTGGCTCTCAAAATATAAGTGAAAGAATCATGACTGCTGTGTGTGTTTCACAATCATTACTTAAGTAAGATTTTCTTTGACTTAAATTTTGCAAATTAGATACCATAATAATTTCGTTAACTTTTAAGATATCCGGGAATTTAAGGCGTCATTTTGATAACCATTTCAAGCTTACGTCATTTGCATTTTGTTTTGTCAAAAATGTTGAATTGTAGTACCAAAAAAAAAAAAAAGATTGAAATTTGTTAATTTTAAATTAAGGATAATCTGAGTTAAGAATTGATTGTGAAACTAGGGCCTGTCTGGTGTGCTTAAATTATCATTATGCCACTTCACTCTTATTCGATTAGATGATTGTATCAGTTATAGAAAGAAAGGGAGATAATGCATCTTTTGGTAAAAGTTGTTTAATTCAAAGAGATGATACATACATATAATATACTTTTTATATACATTTGTATTGTTTAGATGAGAACACTGGAAGAAAATTGGAAGAGAGCTGAAGCAGAAGTCTATAGGTTTGATGAACTTGTTGAAATTATCAGGAAGGTTTGTACCTTAACCACTCAATCAGTAGATTTAAGGTGTAGTATGATTGATATATAGGAGTGGCTATCTGTTGCCTTGGTCTGTGTTAGTGGTGTAAGCTTCATCACACTTTTTCTTCCATCTGCCACAACAGTTTATACATGTCCTCCATGGAAGAGTTTGTCATTTTGTTATTTCACTTGCCAAAGATGATTTTCTCTAGGCACTCATGTTTCCTCCACCATCTATCTATGAACTGACCGCCTCGATATTGTGAAAGACCTTTGACAGGGCTTAAAATTCCTTAACTTAACTCCTTCCTGGAATGCTTTTGCTTATTCCTGTGGTACCAGGGAGGTACATAGGCCACTGACAACACTCCTCCATCTGGTTCTATTTTGTGCTAGTCTGACCAGGTCTTGCCATTTGTATCCCTCTCTATCCATTTCTGATTGCAGGTTTCTCCGCCAGGTGTTTCTTGGCCTTCCAACTTTTCTTTTTCCTTGAGGATTCCACTGCAGTGCTTGTCTTGTAATTGAATTTGTTGGCTTCCACAGTGTGTGTCCTATCCATCGTCATTTCCTTTTTGATAGCTCTATCTCTATAGGTTGTTGTTTGGTCTTCTCCCATAACTCAAGGTTGGTGATTTTCTCTGGCCATC
The DNA here is from genome assembly GCA_021292105.1 of Anadara kagoshimensis. Classification (NCBI taxonomy): domain Eukaryota; kingdom Metazoa; phylum Mollusca; class Bivalvia; order Arcoida; family Arcidae; genus Anadara; species Anadara kagoshimensis. Next base: position 29,414,281 of record CM037874.1, on the reverse strand, counting down.
TGATCTTTAGGAATTGTCTTACCGGTAGGTAGTTGTTAATGAAGACTTGGAGCTTGTTTAGGAGACATTTAGTTGTTTTCCATGTCTCGCAGCCATATAGAGGTATGGTTTTAACATTTGAATTAAACAGTCTGATTTTAGTGTTCAAGTTGATGTTACCAGCTCTCCAAATAGTTGTCATCATTCTATATGCTGTTCTTGCTTTTCCTTTTCCTTCCTGGAATACTCCTTATACATTTCTTATGAAGCTAGACAGTGGTAGGAATACAAAATTCTAACATGACCTGCGTTTTCCTTCATATGAAACATGAAGAGAGCCAGATGTGGTATAACAAATGATATATATATACCCATTGCTATTCCGTTTTAATGACATACTCCCTTGCTTATTTACATCATGCTATGTTCCTCGAACAATGGTTATTACGTAATTTTTATTCATAAAATCATTTATTTCAATGGTGGTAATCTCAACAGCCGAATTGTTTCAATGAACCTTTCTGCGAATAGATAGTAAAATGTACTTCCGAAGACAGAGTTTGCAATGTTTATTTCAATCCTATTTATCTAAATCATGCTAGAATTGAAATGATCAACATTTACCTCTGGTATATCATCGAATAATACACGGGCCTGAGTTCACATGCAGAAGAATATACCGGTATTCGCCGCATGTGAACTCCGGCCCATGTTTTATTCGATGATATACCACAGGTAAATGTTGATTATTTCCTAATTATAATATTACTGTATAATTTATCTACATGGTATACTTGTTTTGTAGCTTAGAAGTTAGTTTAGATAACACTTGAAAAAAAGAAAGATAAATCAGGAAAAAGGATAGAAATAAATCTGTTTGTATTTCAAATTTTGAATATTTTCTTTCCTTTTATGCAGAAGTTGGTGAAGAATACAGACTTAATTAAGGACAGTAGTGATATGAAGTATATCTTAAGACTCATTGATGGACTGGAGTCCCTGCCTTCTAAAAAAGATCCATTACAGCCTGTGAGAACTGCAAAGTGGTGATAATACATTGTGCCTCCTAGTTTACAGATACAAATACTGTAATGTGATCTGGAATGAGTACTTCTATCAGTTACTCTGATAAATTCATTGTTTACAAGGGAGTCTGAAGCCTTGGTCCTAAGGAAGAGTTGAGTCCTTTTGAATCTGCATTTATACCAGTATAAAAACGGTGTTGCAGGGCCCACGGCTTGAAAAAGGATGGGCCATATTTTCAGAAAATGGGTCAACATTATAACATAACTTGATGCATTTTATTTGAAAAAAATGTTTTAAATCGAAGAACAAATATAAATGAGAAATAGAAAGAACTCAACTTAGATTTAAAAGATGGCCAGGATTGGGCCACAAATATAAATGAGAAATAGAAAGAACTCAACTTAGATTTAAAAGATGGCCAGGATTGGGCCACAAATATAAATGAGAAAGAGAAAGAACTCAACTTAGATTTAAAAGATGGCCAGGATTGGGCCACAGATATATTTAGTATTTATTTGGCACAAAATTATAATGTTGGGGGCAATGGTCCTGTGGCCCTTCTACATTGAACACTGTGACTTGGGTTAATGCATGGTTACTACTTGAAATCAGGCAGCTATTGTTTCTAGTAATTACTTAGGGATCACCTTTTATCAGGACAATACTAACAGTTGCATATATCTATTCCCGGTTTCCTCATCCTTCCTTAACCAAGATGTTCCTTAACTTAAATCTTCCAAATTTGAAAACGTAATAATTTAACTTCAATTTAATGTAACAGGAAATTTGTATTGCATGTATTTTGAAGATAATTCCTAACTCCTCATAATATCTGTATATAATGTAGACAGAAATGTTTATTCTTAATTCAAAAAGAGATAGTTAAACTTTGCTAAAGTTAAATTAAGGAACATCTTGAGTTAGGAATGATAGTGAAACTGGGGCCTGAACTTTGAAACTTTAATATTTTGTTATATGTAACTCAGGATGACTATATGGACGGGCAAATATTGTATATAATGTTACCAGTGTATTTATATAAATAGTATATACATGTATGGAAGGCCGTTTGGGCCAAAAACTTGATAGATTTACATGGTAAAACTAATGTGTTAGAAATCACTTCTAACATGTTTGAAATAACTTCTAGCGTGTGAAATATTAATGTGTTAAAACTTGCTTTAACGCAGTAAATAATGCAACATCTATCCCATTTAGTTTGTTTCAGATTTAACACCATGAAACTGATGGTAGAGATGCAATTCTAATTTGATAGAAGTGACTTCTAACATGTTGGAAGTGGCTTTTAACATGTTAGAAGTGATTTCTAAGGTGTTAGTTTTTTTCGTTTTTGCCCCAAACGGCCTTTCATATACATGTATAACAGAAGGAATATTATGTGTAATCTGTATGAAGTATTAATTGTATGAATGTTCAGCTGTGTCAAGACAATTAGGTGTTTTATGGTAGAATTCAATACCTTTTTAAATCAATGGAATTTCTCTGTATTTTTCAGGACTATGATTGTTATTACAATTTTTAATGTCAAGACTATTTTTATCCACACCTGTTAAGGATGTATCTAAGGATAGCAGTGACAAAGTACATGTAATTTGGAGTCTAGATCATCTTTTATTATGCAACTTTTTTTTATTTAACTTCATCTTGCAGTATGTCTCAAAACATTATTTATTAAAAATAAATTATTTTAAAAAAAAAGTCATGACTACAATTCATGTGTACCTGATGGACAAGTTTTGTTGTCTTGGTCTGTTTACAGCATTGAATTATATATTTAAATTACCAGAGTACATTATTCAAACTCACATGTATCCTCATGTTACCCAAGTTTTTAGTATGAACAGGTTTTTATACCCCCCCACAAACTAGTTTGGAATCACCATATGGGTCTGTCTGTCCATGTAAAATCATGTCTGGGCCATATCTCATAATTCCTTTGGACGAATGTCATAAAACTTCAAATGAATAATCTTCATAGTCCAAAGGTGTGTCATGACCTTGAACCAAGGTCATATCGGAAAGGTCAAGGTCGCGGGAAAACATTAAACATTTGTAGATGTTAGGACGGGATATTTGGCTCTCAAGAGAAGTTTTTTTTTTTTTTTTTTTTTTTTTTTTTTTTTTTTTTTTTAAATCAAATGAAAGGCCTTTTGATGTTTACAGTGCTCCAGATAGAGCGCGTAATTGCGTAATTACGCAAATCTTTTGGACAAAAATGCATTAAATTAAAAATCCATGCATCTTGGAACGCAAAACTAAAAGCTTGTTAAGAATAAGAATGTCACTTTGTGCATATTTTATAATTTATGGTAAATCATCTTGATGGACAAGCGAGACAAATAGTAGGGCAATGACATTGATATACTAAATAGTAGTTTATGTATGTAAAAGGGAGATAATTATTTACAGGTCTCCTGTTCTTCTTTAAAATAGCGCACATCCAACTGAAAGCACTGACACATTCTGTCTATGGTTAATAATAGCTAATTCTCGATGTGAACGGAGAAGCATCAATGCAAAATTTAAGAAAATAAACATCAGTTATTGTTGTTAAAGTTTGTGAATCAAACTTATGTAAGCAGCCACGATAAAATTGACATTCCGTAATTTGTAATATTTGCGATTTTTCTTTCAATTTTTGAAATTAGCAAAAATTTCCATCACACAAAAATTACCACGTTTACAGTAAATTAGAGAAGTGCTTTAATGATTTATCCTTGCAGAACGAGTTAAATAAAATAAAAATTAACAAGATATAACATATTTGAAACCAAACATAATTCTAATTAAAAAAAAATATTGATGATTTTCAGTATTGATTTAACCATATTAAGCATTGCAACAAAAATCTGTGCTTCATGAAGAATTGTGCCTCAAAAATTATCTGGAGCACTGATGTTTAACATGTGACACATCAAGCAAAAACCATTGTTAATTTAGTTTTAACAAAATGTCATAAGCCAGTTAGAAACCTTTGGGATGTATGTGAATTTATGGAATGGTACTCGAATAAAGTTTAAATTTTTTTTTTTTAAGGAAAAATTGTATTAAAAAAAACAATATGATATAATGTGTTACACAGCACTCTTACTTGAAAAGAAGAAAGTGAAAGAAGTAATAAAAATATTTACACCAAATTTAGGTCAACAATTCTTCTGGTAATTAAATTCATAAATAAGAGGATTAACTGCCTAAGGAAGAAGCAATTATGTTGTCAATTTCTTTTCATTGGTAATTCAATTATATGATTACTAAGTAACATTTAACCTAAATTTGGTGTAAATGTTTTTGATATTTAATATGCACATTTTAAATTTTTGCTTATATAAACTTTGTACATGTATAATAGATTGTATATGCACATCCAGAGCAACATGTACAGTAAAACCTCGTTATAATGCCCCTCGATAACATTGCCACTTCGCTTATCGCCACACTATTTTGAAGTCCCAAAATGTTTTTCATTATCTAACTCCCTCAATTTATCGCCAAACCCCTTTATAACGCCAAAATTTTACTGAACAAATGATGGCGATGAATCGAGGTTTTACTGTATAATAGCATACAGCTTCTCTCTTATCTTCATGTGACAACTGTATTGTAATGATGCTGTGTATTATAATGACACTGATCATGGATTTTTTAGCCACACGAGATCATTTACTAGTACATGTATATCATGATTTTTTTTATATTTCGTTATGAAATCTTGACACAATTATCAAACACCCCTGTCTATACTTTGTATATATACTGGTAATGACTTGTTATTTTCAATTTGCATTGTTAATACTAATAGTTCGATATTGAAACGGAAAATTGAATCATGTTTGTACCAAAATAAAACTATTAGCAATACTACCAGTACTTTTTCCTTTTATTTTATTTTATTTTTTTTATTTTTATTTATTTGTTTTGTCATAACTTTATTAAAATACATATTGGTTATTATCCTGGATGTATTTGATGTCCAATAGTTCCATGTTCCTTTCATTCTCAATTTGATTTGGATTTTAGACATGCCTGGTGAAGCTAGCTATACAGAAGGTCCCTACCCTTCCGAAGCAGCTGGCCTCACTTCCCTGGTGGAGATTAACATGTTTAACTTAATTTGCCCATTTTGAAGAGTTGTGATTTGAACATGGGTCGATATGTTTGTGTTTGGTAATTAACTTTTTATGTTAAATTATTGCAGACCAACGTTTTTGGACCAAGTTTGTTCATATACAACAGTAAACAAATTGAAAGTTATTTCTTATATTTACAGTAGTAGTCATTGATATTTCTGCTTAGAATTTTCAAAAGGCAATCATCTTAGTATTGAAAAATACTGGTTTTCATTTCTCATTCCCTGGTTTTGTCTGTAAACGAAAACAGCACCATTCGTCTCTTCAGAGAATACTAACCCCGCCTTCTTTAACACCATTTCATCTCTTCAGAGCATTGAGCCCTGCCTTCTTTGACATCACACATAAACAACCCAGAGAGATTGACAGATCATGCTAGTTTACTGAATTGTAAACATTATTCTTGTCAATGAGTTGATGTAAAGAAAAATTAGTTGATGTAAATATTATAAGCTGAACTGCATTCAACTGGATGTGCAAGGTGTTTCAAATTAAGAATGTTTGTTTCAACAAAATCAAAGCTAAATTGTAAATCATATTGCTTACTATTTCTTGTTAAATGAAGATTTTCATCTAGCTGGTTACTTTAAAATCTCCAATACACTCATATGCATATCAACTTAGCGAATAAACATTCCCCTAGTCTTACAAACTGAGAAGTGTGAAATGAAAGATGCCTTGAAGCATTTCTCTGTATAATAAGCTGCAGGCAAAATGGAAAACTAATTTTTTGAGTCAAAATTAAAAACAAATATTGTACTACAATGGAATGTTTTGTTACTGCAAAGCACTCTGCTCGAGTTGTGTTGCAAAAATAATGTGTTTAATTTCTCCCACCATAATTACAATAATTAAATTTCCAAGAAGCTATTCACAAGAAGACAGAAAAAAGGCTTGTATTTGATGACAAAGGCATAGAAAAGAAAAATGGTAGAAAACAAAGCTGTAGGAAAAAAGTTGTAGGAGTCAAAATTGTAGTTATAGATTGATTGATTGAACAAAGTTTTACATCTTGATTAAGAATATTCCACTTATATCAAGACTATACCAGTTATAGGTGAAGTGGTAGAAACTTTTACCTTTGCAGTACACTCGGTGCTATGTGCAGGGAGAGTTGAGTTCTTCAGTATTTAAGGTCTCCTCCCAAAGGACCCTGGGACTTTCATTTCTAAATGCAGAGTGCTATCAATATTAAGATCTTGGTAAGGTGTGGCTGGTTCAAACAACAGCCTCCCACATACAGAGCGAGCACTCTACCACTCTGTAGGAAAATACAATTTGTAAAAGACAAAGAAAGAAGGAAAAGAAAACATAGAAGACAAAGTTGGAGGAAAAAGGTTGAAGATGTCAATGCTGTAGGACAAGAAAAGGTTTGAGAAGGAAATTTGCAGCTGAAAACAGTAACAACCAACACAACAGAGAACATGAAAATAGTTAATGACAAAACAGCCAAACAAAACAAGACGAGGAAAGGACAAAAACATTGATATCACTAATTTTAAAAATTCTAGCTTTGGACAGGCACGAGTAAAATGTCCAGTGGTATGGTTATATGGTATTATTTGAGGGACATCAACCATCCCATTTATATTCAATATTATGGTATTTTTTATATTCCGTGATTTTTCAGACTTGTGTATGACCATGATAAAGCCGCAGAGACTGATGAACAAAGAGGTCAAGGTCAGATAATTTGATGTATGTATTTATGTGGCAGAAGTTGTAAAATAAAGGCCAATATCATGACACGTTTTTTATTTTTATTTTTATTTATTTATTTATTTATTTATTTTTTCTTTGATTGAGAGTACCATATTCTAGAGCATTTGTTAAATAAAAGAACTAAAATTTAAATACAAGTTTAAAAATTTGATTTTTTTTTATTTAAATTATATGTATATTATAATGCATCGTTAAATATTAGAAAACTTTTGGCTCACCCTGTAGTAAATTTTTTTTAGAGTAATCTCCCTTTAGTTCAACCGGAAGTACACGAGTATCATTTGTGCATGGAGTGATAATCATAAGCCGGTGAATTCGACAGAAATATTGTATGTATCAACATCTATGATAAGTACAAACATATACTTAAAACATGACTAAAGTTACAATCAAGGAACTACAGAGATTAACCGTTGATAAATTGAGAGAGAAACTTAAAATTAAGGGATTAAAAACCAAGGGCCGTAAGAGAGAGTTGGTAAGGTGTCAACTGCGACCCGATTTTTGGCTTGCTTGTTGGTTTTATAGTTTAGATTTTCGTTGGATGTTGTTTCACATCTTTTGTTTTTAATTCTTTGGTTGTTTTGATTTTCTTTGTTTGCCTTTTTCGTGTGTGCTTGATCTCTTCGCCAGTTGTTCCCTGTTAAACCCCGTGTTCTTTGGCTTGGAAAATGCGCATAAATTTTGATTTTTCATGAAAACAAAAACATATCCTGGTTTGTTGTTTACATCCACGTGTCAATAAACACCTGTTTGATAATTTTCATATTCTTCAGTAATTCTTCCATTATGGCCCTGTAACTGCAAAGGAGTGTTACTATTTCAAGTATTTGAATTTATTAATCAGAGAACATTACATTCAAAACATGTTTCAAATAATTGGACACAATATTTTCAAACATAAAATTACAAATGTAACATAAATGCTAGTAACAATGAAAAAATTCCCTTCCCCGACACAGGAAATCAAACCTGTGTCGCCTGTTTGTAAAGCAAGCGCTCTACCATTTCGCCTGAAAGGTGAAACAGTAGTAACGTCTCTTAACCTTTATTTATTACACACTACACCATGTAGCTATATCACTACACAAACAACTGGGACAAGGTTTCTACAATTAAAATCGAAGGTGTTCGGTTGCAAACATTTACAGTGGCACAATTTTTCATACTTCATATCCAAGGGCCAAATGTTTGAATTTAGTCAGGGGCACTGACATTTCTGACAAGAGCCATTTTAAAATTTAAACGGCTTGGTGCCATCTATGTTTGAAAAATAGAAGGAAACCTGTGGTCGCTACAGAGGATGCTTACAACCACAAACGCTTGAAACAGACTGAGCAAATTAAGAACTGTCTGCTGTCATATAAGTGAAAGTATCTTAACTTTGGCATAAAACTTCATTACTACTTCACTCTACTCCATTCTTAAGTCTCTGGTTTTTTTCTGTATTTAGTCTTTAGATACTAGTAGTACATGTACATGTATATTTCATGAATAACAAAGTTATATAGTACCTGTACTCAGTAGATAGTGTAAAACACTTTTCATAACATCTTATTAACATTTCAAATTTGAGACCATCCAGTAATGTACTACACTGTTAGTGTACATGTAGTTTTCTTAAGTGAAGTACCGGTAGTTACATGAGTATTATTCTTGATAAAACTTTAACTTTGACCATTTCTGAATACAACTTTGCCTCTCACTGCCTAATTCTGAATCCGACTCTGCAGATTTGAGTTTTCATAATTACAACCATGTGTTATTTCTTATTCTCTGCCTGACAAAAAGGGAACTGATTATCAATTATTCAACACTTTAATTGAGTACTTGAAACCTGGTCACAATCTATCAATTGTTGATTATAATCAATCATCAGCACATCACTAACTTTCAATTTTAAATTATTTACTTTTCAATTTTACCTGTCTTTTTTTCCATTAACCCAGTAAAAGTACTAGTAATTAAATACCTGCTATAACAGGTAACAGGAACATGTAACAGGTGTATCTGTATTTTATATTGATATAAAACTTGATGATATTGATCAAAATTTATACAACAAAATATCACCCATTTTCTAATAATTATCCGCTACATTATCTAAGTATCTGTCGTTATTATGAGGGTATTTTATATAAGATAATACTGAGTTTTCTTTATTAATTGATGACAACATATTGATTTTTATGTTTTAACAATATACTTAAACATGCTAAAAAATGTTGCATGGAAAAAAATTGGATTAGATCAAAATTTAATGACTAAAATGTAACTAAGAGTATATATCAGACACAACATGCTACCAGGTACAGTACTTTGTTGTAAGGATTGCGTAGCAGTTATTGTGTACATGCAGTGGTATGTTTATATTAGTTTTTGTTGCTGGTACTTTCTTTTTATTTCTTTCAAGATTTACTACCATAATTTTCTTTTGGAAACAACTCTGCAATGTTGGGGACGATTTGTCTCTCAAGAGACTTCTTTAGCTTCTGTTTTGGCATAATATTTTAAATGCATTCCAAATCGTCATTTATTTAAAACTATTAAAAACATTTCAGATAATTATGTAAACTGAAATCTAAAAATTAAGGGAACACATTGAAGCACCTAGAGATTAATTTCTATATGGGATAAAACTTTTGACTGAAAATCCACTTTCTCTAAAATGTGTTTCTTTTAAGATCTTCATAGAATACCGCTAGATAGTAACCATGAGATACACCACAAACCATTACAAGTTTTATCTTTTCCTCGTGAGCTCATTGGTAAATAGACATTTAAAGAATTCTTCCTTGTGTGAGCTTAATTTATTTTGCAGTTTGATATTTTTTAAGCTTATTCATAATTTAATTAATTTTATAATCATCCATTTAAAATGCTCATTCCCAAAAGGTGATAAAACCTTCCCACCTTTTTACCTTGAAATGCCACAATATCGTCCACATGGTTATATACAGCTTTGTTCATTGTTGAAGACATTTCTCTTTAATATATTAGACATGATGGATGTTGTAAGGGTAAATTTAAATTTTGCTTATTTTGGTTTTGCTGTTTTATGCATTGTGAATTTTAATTGAAGTTTTATTCGATTTTAACTTATTTAAATAAGTCAATTTTTTGAAATTTAATTTCAGTAAATTTTGTTAGTTTGACAAATTAAATTTGTTAGTTAAGAGTTTTTCTTTTTATAGTGTATTAATTTGTATATAATGTTGTTGAATTTGTTTAAAACCATTTTGAATTGATTACCGGTAACCAGCCTTAGAACTAAGTACCGGTACATGTATCGGTACAGATGTCTCTAAAGCACACACAGATCACAATGCATCTCATTGCCTTGGTTCAAATCCCACTCAGGACAGATCCAAGTGTGAGAAAAGTTTCTGTTTGTCAGTTCACTTGCTGAAGGTTGACAGTTTTTCTGGGGCATTCTGGTTACCTCCACCATTCTTGAACTGACCACCTCGAGATAAGTGAAAGAATCTTGACTGGGGCATAAAACTCCATTACACCATTTATGGCTTACAGACTAGCCTAAACTGCAAATTTCATTGATTTATTATTACATTGGCATCATCAAGATTTTATATCAATAGACAAGTTAAGACCATTACTTCTTTCAATGTACTAGTATATATTGATGCACAATTTTTATCATGAAAACATCTCCATACACCATTTAATGAAGATAATAGTTTTTGTAAAGTGCACATTTACAAAGTACACATGTAAATGTGCATGTACACTATAAGTGTTAATTCTTTTGATGTACTAGTATATGTTGATGCACAATTAATATAATGAAAACATCTCCATACACCATTTAATGAAGATAATAGTTTTTGTAAAGTGCACATGTAAATGTGCATGTACTCACTAGAATATCATACATATATAGCTCACACATGAAGGAAACACTGACACATAAATGTCATAATATTTGTTGTATTTTCACATTGACTTATTGACTTTTTGTATACATGTATATATATATTTTGTATATATACCGGTACACACTTTTAATGTCAATGCCAGATGTGATGTATTGATATATAAATGTATTGTCTAAAGATGTAACACAGATAATAATAAACATATTTACAGTAAAATACAAACACCTCAAGCTGTTAGTCTAAAGAAAAAGTCAGATAAATATGATGTAAAATGCAACATTCCAACAATAAGGCATAATACTGCCATATGCATGTATAATATGATATATTGACTTCTCTTGCAGTTTTTCTAGTAATGTTACCATTTAGGACTGTCATTGATAGATTGATATTATATCGATAAAAGCTATTGATACGATATATCGATACATTCTTTGAGTATTGATATCAACAAAAATGGCCACCAGTTCATGGCTAAAGGAGGAGTAGTCAATGATACATAGATTAAACTGGTTGTAAATGCATTATAAAATATATTATTTTTAGAACCCGTCATTTTTATTTTGATGACAAATTGACATGCAAAACAGAGTGCATATAATATTAGAAACATTTAAGTTGACATCAGACATGCAAAATATTGGTGGAAAATTATCTGTTTATAACAGATCAAATAAAAAATAAACTATTTTAATCACAATTCCGATATTTCAATACATCAATTTATCGATACATTTTTCAGTTGATATATCGGTATTGAAATTCCCATCAATGACAGCTCTATCACCATTTATTATTACATGCAGTTGAATGAATTTCAGTTTCAACAATCGATATCCCTGAAAAAATTTAATTGACAACATCTTGATGATACCTATCAATTTTCTGTCAAATTCACAATTAAAAATTTCAAAAATTAAAAAAAAAATTAATTATTTACAAATTGTGTTTTTTTTGTAGCCAATTAATCTAAATTTGACCTCATGACATTGACTATTTTGTGTGGGATGTGTTGTATATAATCCTTATTTTAACAAAAAGTAGATGTTTTATCCCAAATTGTTCAATTTTAAGTTTACCCATTTGGTTTGATTAGAATTAAAAAACAAGCTTTGTAGAGAAAAAAAAACTATAAGTTATCATTTAGTTGTTTAGTGAGTGAGAAAGATTGGTCAAATTTAATTGGGGTGGGGGTGGGGGGTCTAAACTCTCGAGTTTGTTATCACTTGAAGGTTTTTCGTACAAGTATTAGATCTCAGCACTGTAGTAGTCTGTATTGTAAAACTAGTTTTCTCTCATCTAGTCACACTCTCTCTCAAATTTATATTGTCGTGTTATTGTTAGTAAGATGTAGTATATCATTAAATTTACAGTACAACCTGTATATATAGACTACTCATGTGACCTACTGGTATGTATAGTGGACAGGTGGTCTATATATAGAGTTGATTACTAGCAGGTTTTGCTGAACAAATACTGTAGATTGCTTTTTATCGCTAGAGATTTTTTAACGGATATTTGTAGATTCATATAACACACAAATAACCCTAGAATCGCGAAAATGAAAAAGCCAAATGGCAAAACATGCCAGCAATCATTTTTGACTGGTGGATTTATATATAACATGACAAAACACCTTAGAAAAGGGAGCTAATTGCTTATCGATCACAGATTTTAATATTTACATGAATTGTGGTTGTGAATTTACATATTCACGAAATGATGCTTAGGGGTCAGCTCACAAAATGTGATACTCATGAATTCAAAGTAATCTACAGTAATTGAATGATATGTTTTATTTTATATGCTTATATCAAAAATCATATTTTCACATTTTAATTAAGAGAACAAGGATCATAAGGTGTTTAACTCCATATTAGGATTTTATTTTGTAAATTGTTTGATTACCATATTACAATTTTGATATAAGTGAAATATTCTTGACTAGGACGTATTACAATTTTGATATAAGTGAAATATTCTTGACTGGGACGTTTAACATCATCAATCAACTCAACTCAACAATTTTGATTACAATAAGACCATTCTTTATGGTACAGTCACAGTACCATATACAATGTATATATATATACAAATACTTAAAAATCAGTATGACTGGCCACTCTGATGGTATTTATAGCACCAAGAAATTATGTATGTACATTCAAAACTACTTTCATTTCTAACAAGTATCAAGCTTTAGTTTGATTTAACTTGATTGACTTCAACATTTCATTGAGTAAATTTTTAATTACATTTCATATAAAGACCTACATGTATTACTGGAAATTAAAAAAAATATTAGAAGATTTTAAGAAGAAATATAAATCATTGAAAAATATTTTCTGAAATCTGATCCTTACTTAAAACAATAAGGTTCTGTCATCATGATTACCAGGTAAATATTGCCAGGTAAATCTATATTGTATATCAAATAAATTACCTTCAACATATTTTGTTCTGATTTTTGTAAAATGTTGGTTTTTTTGTTGTTTTTTTTTTATAATAAATCTACATATTTTTAGATAGACAGGTTGTTAGAGGCTGATAAAGAAGAACTTAAAGTGAATGTAGGCGTGAATCAAACACAAGTATCCATGGCAACAAAACGAACACAATCTTCAAAATCTAAAGATTTAAATGGTTCTGTTAAAGAAACAAACGAACAACAAAAAATGAGTGTTGAAATACTTCGAAAAGAAAGAGAAGAGAGAGAAAAGATATTGTTATGGCGGCATCCATTTGTAACACTACATTTTTGCTTTCTAGAGACTTGTATTTTATTAACCTCTTTTGCTAAAAGGTACATTTATGTTTGTCTTAATTGAACTTGTCTGTGTTTAACACTGATAGCTAATTTGATAGCCTTGGCAAAGGCATATATGTCAGCATTCTTGAAGAGCCTCATTATAAGTGAATGATTCTTGAGTGGGGCATTAAACTCCATCACTCTTCCCCACTCAGTTATAAAATTATGCCATTGACATTGTGAGATATAAAAGTTATAGATATTACTTTATAGTAATTTTTTTTTTTTAAACTAATCTTTTCTGGAGAGTCAATATACATGTATAAATGTGTAAAGAATTTAACCATAAAATTTGGTGGAAGTAAGCATGCTTTCTAGGTTTCCACAAATTTGAAATAATTAGTAGCCAAATTTCAAACATTTGTGAAAATATAGTCCTTTTTAAAGTATTTTTCCACAAATTTGCTAAAATAGGTTATTTTTGAAAGAATTCCTCAGAAATTAGTAGCCAATGGCGATTTTGGCTACCAGGAATGGAAACATAGGCTTTATGAATGAAGTTACTGCATATGTTCTATTGTTTGTGATGCTGTCATGTGCAGAAGATGGCAGAATTGAGACATGTAATTGTAACTTCAACATTAAAGTACATGTGACTTTGTGACTTTTTTATCTACTGAATACTTTCAGTTTTCCATGAACCTTAGTTTATTCATTACCGGTAGTCAATCATTGTCACTTTTTGTGCATTTTGTTTTTCAGGTTGTGGACAAGAAAGAAAACTGTATTGTTAGGATTAATTACACTTGTTGTATTATATTTAGTTTATAACATTCAGGGATCACATCAAAAGGTATGTAATATCAACAAAAGATTGATTTATTCTTTCTTGGTATATTCTTTTAAACATTTTTGCTCACTTTACAGATCCCCATGTAAAAGACTCTTCATAAGAAGACTATCCCCTCCGTCATATGATGCAAAATTTTAAATGTATGCAACACTCTTTTTATATTGGATTTTTATAGAAAAGAAATACTGAAATTTGAGAATTAGAGATTCTGACTGGTTTCAGAATTTCTGGTTAGAATTTCAGCCCTATTTCTGACACTGAAATTATGGAACTAAATATACATGTATAGCTGTATTAAATTTAAAGTTACTGTTGTAGTAAAGTTTCCAATTTATTAAAGCCTTAAATCACTGCCACTAAACACCTAGGATTTAATCTTACTAGGGAATATCCTAGTGAAAGATCCAGAATTGATCACCTCAGTATGTCTGGGCATTAAACAGTCTTATGTCTTGACAGGGTTGAATCTTACTAGGGAATATCCTAGTGAAAGATCCAGAATTGATCACCTAAGTATGTCTGGGCATTAAACAGTCTTATGTCTTGACAGGATTGAATCTTACTAGGGAATATCCTAGTGAAAGATCCAGAATTGACCACCTCGGTATGTCTGGGCATTAAACAGTCTTATGTCTTGACAGGATTGAATCTTACTAGGGAATATCCTAGTGAAAGATCCAAAATTGACCACCTCGGTATGTCTGGGCATTAAACAGTCTTATGTCTTGACATGATTGAATCTTACTAGGGAATATCCTAGTGAAAGATCCAGAATTGACCACCTCGGTATGTCTTGTCAGGGCATTAAACACTCTTATATCTTGACAAGAAGCAACCTTATTCCACTGTTTGTTTGTGAAACATTTGTTGTGATTACTTTAATTTGAGGTGTTTTTATCGAGGTCGCGGTGGCCTAATGGATAAGATGTCAGTCTTCAAATTTAGGGTCTCTTGCCACTGTGAGTTTGAGTCCCGCTCAGACCACACGTGGGAAAGTGAATTTTCCTTGCCGTTGGCCTTTACTGGTTCACCTGGTATCAGTATAATGGACTGGGGAAGTGGTACGCTTGTCTGCAGCATACTGACCCTGTGAGCTAGCATGTTATAGTCGCCCTGAGTGCGCGCTAGTACAAGGCAGACCATACAATACACTTGCACTTAACATGCATACACAAAATTGTTCATAGATTAATCCATAGAGATTAATAAAATAGTTCTCGTTGCGAATAGCTGAAAAATTGCTGATGAGACGTTTAGCAACATTCAACCAACCAACCAACTATTTTTATCATTTCAGTATGTTAGTGCAATAGAGAAGACATTTTTATGGTGTGCATACTGGGTTGGTTTAGGTATATTATCATCTGTAGGACTGGGTACTGGTCTTCATACTTTTCTTTTATATTTGGTAAGTATGTAGATTATATATGTTCTGTAATTTGCTCATTTTGACAATACATGTATTTCTTTGTATATTCAGTGACCATTTTGTTTTAGCACCAACTCTTGCCAAATTTGCAAAAATTCAATTCGGACAATTGCTGCTAAAATTTATATGTCACCGACTTTCATTGTACGAGCCAGCTTGACTAATGCTATTTAATAGTTGAATAATCTTAAGAGTCTTTACATATAAAACAGACATGCAACAGATAACATTGCTGTATGTTAATTGAAATAACTGTTCTGGTATATTTATACATGTATGTCTTTAGTCATTAAACCCTTGACTTCTAATTTATTTTGGACCTTGATGGAAAGAAAATTAGTCATATCACTTGATGAAGGCAGGTGGTTTTCTTTGGACACACCAGTTTTCTCCACCATTTTAGAACTTTCCACCACTTCACCAAGTGAAAAAATCATGACTGGACAATAAACCAGCATGACTCCACTCCACCCTAATCCATTTACAGAGACATGAGAAATCATATATCATTGTACTTTATCCAGAACTAAGATCACACACATTTACTAGTATATATGTTTCTATTCAGACTTGTTTTATGTGGCAGCTTTTTAACTATCTTTGAATTTAGTTTGGATTGTGTATGGAATAGACATGGAAACAATAAAAAAAAACCAAAGCAAAACAAAAAACTTTAAAAATGTTTTCTTTTATCAGGGTCCACATATAGCAGCAGTAACATTGGCAGCTTATGAGTGTATGTCAACAGATTTCCCTGAACCTCCATATCCAACTGAGTAAGTACCGATACATCAATCAGTCTATACTGTACACTAAAAAGCAAGTTTAGATTTTTGTATGCCTCAATTAATACAGTGAATTCAGGGAGCCATTTCTCTTGGATCAAATGTGGAACAAATCATTTAAGGCAGATCTTCTCAGACCCTATGTCATTTACACTATCCAAGATGGTCTGTATGTGGGTGGTTAAAGTTTAAACCGGGCCTGGTCTGACAAATACCAAAACTTTAATAATGACCAAACACTTGGCATTTAGAAATGAAAGTCACAGAATCATAATAGCAAAGACTTTAAAAAACTGGTGTCCCAAGTCACGGTACAGTAGGCATGACATGTTAGAGAACCATCCCTGCACATTGCCATGAGTACACCATGAAGGTAAAAATCTCTGCAATTTCTCCTATAGCTGGTAATGTCTAGAGTAAAATATTCTTGGCTAGGATGTAAAACCTCATTCAATAAATGAATCTATTCAACAATATTTCAGGTGGTTAGGGTGTTGTAAAGGGACAAACTTCTATTTTGAAAGTAAATTTCTGTTAATTTTCCTATATAAAATTTGTTTAAGTTTTTGTTTACAATTACATTGTATCTGATGAAAAATAGTTTAAAGATAAAAGTATTTTATTTACTACTACTGAACTTCATTTAAACAAATTATTTATTTGTAGAATTGTTTGTCCAGAAGAAGTTAAGAATGGACATGTGTCTATATGGACCATAATGAGTAAAGTCAGACTAGAAGCTGTTATGTGGGTAAGTACATTTTGTACATATTAGTTTATAACATACACATACAGAAATCCTCATATTTTAAAAGGGATCCAGTGGCCTAAAGTGTAAGAATCACAGTGCCTCTCACCACTTGGACAGATCCTAGTATGACAAATAAATTTGTTGGTTTATTTTCCAAATGTCTGGTTTTCTGTGGGTATTCTGGTTTCTTTCACCATTTCACCATCTGTAAACTGACAACCTCAATATCAGTGAAATAGTGCGGCATTAATCGTAATTACTCCACTCCACTCAAATGACTAATGATAAATCAACAAAATGTTCTTTTCAAATAAACATGTAGAAGAACTTGAAACTTTTTGTGTTCTTAGAAACTTTGAGCATAGGATTGTCAGATTTTGACTCCACTGCAATGCAAATCGGTTGGTTTCAAAACAGTATTGTGTATAAATCAGTCTGAAGATTGTTTCAGTAACAGGAAGATATCAGCCTTATAGATGAACTTCCAAAAATTTCTTTGTATGACTTTCTTGTTGAGTACTTTTACTGTTTTTGGTAACTAGAATATACAATAAAACCTCTTTACAAGGCCTCGCAATAATATTGCCACTTATCACCACAAAGTTTTTCTTTTATAAGCCTCTCCCATTTGTCGCCAAAACCCTCTATAATGCCAAAATGTGACTGAGCAAATGGTAAACTAATGAATTAAGGTTTTACAGTACTTCTGATTGTATTTAGGACCATATATATTTTCTGCTTCATTACAGGGAGCAGGTACAGCACTGGGTGAACTGCCCCCATATTTTATGGCAAGGGCAGCCAGATTATCAGGGGCTGATCTGGATGATGATGAATTTGAAGAAATAGAAGAATTACTTCAAGAAAAACAAACACACCCAGAAGACATGGTATGTTATTTTATCTAACATTAGACTAGTTTTTCTATCTTATTTGATGAAATACAAGTTTTATCAAACACGTATGATACAGAATCTTGTATCACCACACTGTGGTGATACAACATTGGCGGTAAAGTACACATGCACTTTTAGTCGGATTTCACATTGTGACGTCATTGGGGAATCTTCAATTTGTCAAATGTAAATAATGACGTCATTACTACAGAACATAGTTCAGTGGTTTTCTGTGGTAATATATAATTTTTAGCTCACCTGACCAAAGGTCATGTGAGCTTATGGTATGGTGCAGCGTGTGTATGTGCGTGCGTGCGTGCGTGTGTGCGTGCGTCGTTAACACACATTTTCGACTTCTCCTCTGAAAGTACTTGGCAGATTTCAACGAGACTTGGTCAGAAGCATGTCTGGGTCGGTGCAATTCAGATTTGTTCGTGGCGTTGCCATGGCTAACATAACTAGGTCAAGGTGACCTAGGGGTGCAAAAATCTTAAAAAATCTTCTTCTCCGAAAGTATTGATTGGAGAAAAAATCTGATGTGATATTTGGCTTCTCTAGGGTCTTAAGCCTGTAGTTTGTTCATTTCGTGAAATTCGGTCGAAAAATGGGTTACGCGTTTTTGCGTTTAATTTTAAAAAAATCGTAAAATAGCTTCAAATTGTTATAACTTGACTACTTGACCAGATAATGACATGGGGTTTTCAGTTTTGACATCTTCTTGTTAGTATCTTCAAAATGAGGTCAAGGTCAATTGTGAAGGGTGTGACCTAATTTTTTTTACCTCTGATTATAATTATTATCTCGAAAACTATAAACTTTTTGTATAGGCATGTATATTAGAATGTTGTAGGTATTGAAACAACAATCATTTTGATGTATAGAAAAAGGTCATGGGTTCAAAGGTCAAGGTCACAGATGCGAAACAATACAGAAATGGTTAATTATCTCGAAAACTATAAACTTTTTGTATAGGCATTTATATTAGAATGTTGTAGATATTGATACAACGATCATTTTGATGTATAGAAAAAGGTCATGGGTTCAAAGGTGAAGGTCACAGATGCGAAACAATACCGAAATGGTTAATTATCTCGAAAACTATAAACTTTCTGTATAGGCATGTATATTAGAATGTTGTAGGTATTGATACAACAATCATTTTGATGTATAGAAAAAGGTCATGGGTTCAAAGGTGAAGGTCACAGATGCGAAACAATACAGAAATGTTTAATTATCTCGAAAACTATAAACTTCTTGTATAGGCATGTATATTAGAATGTTGTAGGTATTGATACAACAATCATTTTGATGTATAGAAAAAGGTCATGGGTTCAAAGGTCAAGGTCACAGATGTGAAACAATACAGAAATGGTTAATTATCTCGAAAACTATAAACTTTTTGTATAGGCATGTATATTAGAATGTTGTAGGTATTGATACAACAATCATTTTGATGTATAGAAAAAGGTCATGGGTTCAAAGGTCAAGGTCACAGATGCGAAACAATACAGAAATGGTTAATTATCTCGAAAACTATAAACTTTTTGTATAGGCATTTATATTAGAATGTTGTAGGTATTGATGCAACGATCATTTTGATGTATAGAAAAAGGTCATAGGTTCAAAGGTCAAGGTCACAGATGCGGAAAAATACAGAAATGGTTAATTATCTTGAAAACTATAAACTTTTTGTATAGGCATGTATATTAGAATGTTGTAGGTATTGATACAATGATCATTTTGATGTAAAGAAAAAGTCATTGGGGTTTAGTATTTACATTTACTTTAAATCTATCAGCTAGACATTAGTTATCAGGTGAGCGTATAAGGCCCATGGGCCTCTTGTTTCACATAAAGTGTTGTTTTTTTTATTTGAAATGATCTAATTGAAAATGTTAGATAAAAATATCATATACACAGTGTGTATGTATAACCCTTTGTATCAGGTTTCGTCCTTTTTTAAGTAACCATATTACTACTCATTGCGCAAGGGCGACTTGTAGTGATACAGCTACTTAAAAAGGACTCGACATGATACGGAGGGTTGCACATACACACTGTGTATATGATATGTATGTATTTATCAATCATAAGTCATTTCTCTCAGTTTTTCAAATTCAGTCTTCATGTCAGTAATAAAATATTGTTGAATAAAACACAGGCCACAGTTTACATGCTGAAGAATATATCACAAGGTAGTGAAACCATGGGTTTACCAATGGTAGATGTTGATCATGTCTTAAACATACCGGTAATATAATTCTATTTCTTCTGTTTGTATTGTTTGTGTTAAAGTGGGTAACCTTACCTAGATGCCTGTTCAGAGTGTTATTATAGGAATGAAATTAATTTTTCCTTTTGTTTTTTAAGTATGAAAGAATTGGATATTTTGCACATTGAATGAGTTGCATAGCGAATTATTTTATGTATGCAATGTCCAATTCTTTCATACTTCCATAACAAAAGGAAAAATTAAATTCTTTTCTATAATTCAATTATAAGAAATCTTTCTACAAAAATCAACAATTTAAACAACAATGTATCTGTAGCAAGTAAAAAATAGCAACGCTATGGTGTAGGAATTTGAATGCCTCTGTACGTCATCCATAATGAGATGACGCCACTGAGAGCCAATACATTCATGCAAATGTTACAGAAAAATCTGACCAATCAAAATGCTTTTAAGAAATGAGAATTGAATTATAAGATGCTTAGAAAGTGATATTTATGATATGATTTTAAAGCGGAGAAATAAATGTATGTTTTGTCTATTTTTAGGGTTTTATGGAAAAGGCCAAATTAGGTGTTCATAATCTAGTGCAAAAAGTAGGATTTCTAGGAATTTTAGCATGTGCCTCTGTAAGTATTTGATTAATACCATACATTTGTTATATTTTTTCAAGTTAGTGAATAAAATAGTCAATCTTTGTAATAGATTTGAGTGTATTTCACAATGCTCATTCACATGAACAAGGTGTCAAAGAAGTTACACCTATGTTATATCCCAAGTGTAAGCATTCACTGTCTACGGTTTTTGATGGACTGTTTGTGCAGACAAGTTACTCTGTTCTACAATATTTTAGTTTTGATTAAATATGAAAAATTAAAATTTCTGCAAGATCAAGAATTGCATCCCCTCCCTGGTTTTGTGTCAGTTTGTCAGTTCACTTGCCAAAGGTCTGTAGTGAACTGACTACCACAATATAAATAAAATACTTTTGACTACTCCACATCACTTCTTCCTGGCTTTATTTTAATATCAAGTAAGAAGCTATTCAGAGTTAATACATTTAACTCCTTAAGTTGATGGTTCAAATAACCATATACAGTCTGATCTGCCTTAAAGTCCACCCCTATATAAGGGACACCTGCTTATAAAGACCACCTCTATATAAGGGCCACCTGCTTATAAAGACCATCTCTATATAAGGGTCACCTGTTGATAAAGGCCAGTAGAATTGAATTCCAATTGTTCTTTTATCATATTATTTGAACCTGTATATAAAGGCCACCTGACCATATAGGCCACTATTAACAGTTTCCTTTGATGGCCTTTAAAGACAGGTTTAATTGACTATATTAATTTTGAAATGGAGCACATCCTAATGATGCATACTGTGGTTACTGATAAACATATTGTATGTTATATTTTTACAGATACCCAATCCATTGTTT
This sequence comes from Anadara kagoshimensis, assembly GCA_021292105.1. Classification (NCBI taxonomy): domain Eukaryota; kingdom Metazoa; phylum Mollusca; class Bivalvia; order Arcoida; family Arcidae; genus Anadara; species Anadara kagoshimensis. The sequence continues at coordinate 29,392,372 of CM037874.1, read as the reverse complement.
GATTTAGCTGGTATTACATGTGGTCATTTTCTTATACCATTCTGGACATTCTTCGGAGCAACACTTATCGGAAAAGCTATTATTAAGATGCATATACAAGTAAGAACATATAATTTACACAGAGAAATATTTACTGTATTTTAATTTTCACAAGAAATATTTTTTAGTCTGCCTAAGCAATGGTAACTGTTAGCACAATATTTATGCAATGTACAAAGAAGGTGTATTCTTCTCTGAAAGTATTGGGTAAATCAAACCAAATTTGGTATTGAAGATCCTTCGATTGTGTCCAGCAGGTCTGTGTTTTATCCAAGATGGGAGTCATTACTGTAAAAAGCAAAACCAATTTTGTTGAAATTTGTGAATTAAGATGGGTCAACATGCCTATAAAATGTGGAAAAAAAATAAAAATAATATTGGGAAAAAAAATTAAAAATTAAAAACAAATGACTATGTAAAGTACATGTAGAGGATGTCCCAGATGAGTTGTACAGGCCCTTTTGTTCTTTATGTAGTACTATTGTCATTATGGATGCTGTTTCAAAATGTGAAAGTTGCAATTAAGTTAAGATTCAGTTAAGTCTTATGGTGACTATATCAACTATATCAAAGATTTTATTTGATGGTTTTAATATACAAAAATGTATTTTTCAAAAATTGTTGATATAAAATGTTCTCGTCTATTTACAGCAATTATTTGTAATCTTCATGTTTAGTGAACAACATGTACAACAGGTTGTAAATTTGATAGGGTAAGTGTGAGATATATATATACATGTATATATAGATACAGTATTAATAATGAGCTTATTACTTCAGTTAAGACTGCTGTGATTACACAGATTATGCAATAATGTACACAGCAACTTTCTTTTATTCCTTGATGTAACTGAAATAAATACCAAAGTTATTTCTAATGAATTGATGAATCGCCCCGCCCACAATGTTCCAACAAAGGCCTGCATGCTTGAATTATACACAAAAGAATGAAAACTCAGTCTGAATTGTGCCATTTAATGATGTCACTGACACTAATACATCATTAGTTGCCGTGATGCTGCCTTGGTACCACAATGGCGGTCAGTCTTGGAACATAAAAGGCATGGCTGGCAATATGTGAATTACACCCCTTGGTGCAGACATTAGCCAGCTTAGTATCTAGTGATAAAGTTTTTGGTTAAGGGTTTTATAGAAGGAAAACTCCTGTAGGGACTTCAACTTCAACATATCTGCAGGCAGAAATCACATCAAGGGGAAAACTATGTACATGTGTACAGTGTGCAGTAAAAACAAATGAACAAACAAGTATATACACTGTGCACAGTTACTGGTTGTTTATGGTGCTCCAGTGGCTGCAGTCTTGAAACTGTCTAGATCTGGTGTGGCTACAACCCTATTTGGCAACTGGTTCCAGTAAATAGTTGCTCTTGGGAAAAATGAGTGCCGGTCTGCATCGATGGATGTGGAAAAAAACATAAACTTGCTCTGGTGGCTTTTCCTAGTTGTCACTTATAATAATCTTCTAACAGCTCCTACATTATACAGTGTACAGATACAGTAAAACCTTGTTATAATGCCCCTCAATAAATTCGACACCTTGCTTCTTATAAGTCTTTCTATTTATCGCCAAACAACTTTATAATGCCAAAGTTTGACTAAGCAAATGGTGGCAGTGAATGAGGGTTTATAGTATATTACATCATTATAACTGGGCTTGTTTTTTAATTTGTAGTTATATTCCTGCCTTTGGTAAATCATTACAGACTCCATTTAAGAATTATTTAGATATCCAGAAAAAGAAACTTCATCATAAACCTGGAACAAATGTACCATCTGTAAGTCATATTTTCTTGTATGAAATAAGATTCATATAGCACTGTTAATTTTATTTGTCACTAAAGTCTTTCAGTGTTATCTTAAGTCTTTGATTTTGTGCTAGAGAATAAAATTTTGTGATGGAGTTAATGCAGGTACACCTTAGTATGATAATTGAGTTGGCCAGTGTACCACTTGATCAATACCCCTTAATGTTTGTACGGAATGTGTTGGAAAACGTTTACATTGATATTTCCCGGAATAACATCATTTTTATGGAAAAACATGAACTGGAGAGATTCCATTTCCAATGGAAATAATTTTTCCACAGAAATGTCATAGGTATCATGTGGTACACTGGCGAACTCAATTGTTGATGTCATTTTATGCAGCTTCTACTCACAAATTACTTGTCTGGAAATCGAAAATTTGTGATGGTCACATTATGAGACTTAGAGACCTACAGTATTGAGTTTATAAAAATATTTTAATTATTATGCATTCTCTAGTGCAACTGTATGTAAGAAGTAAGGTTCAAACCCCAGTCAAACTAAGACTTCAGAATATGTATTAACTATTTTCTTACTAAGCACTCTACATTTAAAAGCTCCTACTGCCTCTGCAGGCCTACATGTATTTGAATATTGCAAGATTGCATATCTGGATATTGGACTCTCGGTGGCCAAGTAGTCTAGTGCATTGATAGTGCCTCTCACCTTAGACTGAATTTCCAGTCACCTAATCATCCGGAAATTTGACTGGAAAGTTGGAAACCCATACTAGAAAATGTCTATGATAAAGGTATTGCCAGAGGAATTTTGTGATTAATCATCACATGCCAATGTAAAGAATTCTTTTGATTTTAACATGAAATTATGATTTTGTCAAAGTAATCAAAATAAAACTTATGGTTGGAAAAACTATTTTTTGTTATGGTTTATCCATGTGAAAGCTGCCATTTTTCTTGATGGTAGGTGTCAAGGCAGAATAAAAATTAAATGTTTTAAAATACACACAAAGCATTATGTATCTTGCAATTTTTTTAAATTAGATATTGTAGATATAAGAAATGACTTTTTTTCAGTCCAAATTATACATGAACGGCTTCACTGTCATGCACTTTGGACTGGCCATTGTTATTCATACTTGCATCAATAACGAAAAAAGAATGTCATTTCTTAAATGAATTATGTATTTATTACTAATAATCTTTTCTACATTTCAGGAAACTAACTTACTTGGGTGGATATTTGAAAAGGTGATAATTGTAATGGTGGCCTATTTTGTTCTGTCTATCATAAACTCTACAGCTCAGAGCTATCACAAGAGAATATGTAAAGCTAAACACAAGTTAAACAAACAATGATATAGTATATATATGTCAAATATGAGGAATATGTTTTTGTTTATGAATGATAAATATTTAATTAATTTATTTTCAAATGCAGGTAATTATTTTGCAATATTGTATGTACATGTATTTTTGTCTTTGTAATGGTCTAAGTCTCATATTTAGGTTTCATTTTATTCTCCAGCTTCATTATTTCACATTTTTTTCAACATACTAGTTATAGTTTTTTTTTAATCAGAATTAGAATTTAACGTCCTTGTACTAGTTTGAGTCATATGAAATGAAATGTCCAGCTGACCAGATGTCTCACTGAAGCAAATTTGGGTCCGAAATTTGGCCCCATTCCCAATGCATTATAGTATTTTATTCCCAATGGATGGCGTGAAAGATAGACAAATAACATTCTAATTTGCTTTTAATTATATGTTATGACCAGTAAAAGTCTGAAAGTAATATTTTTTGGTTCTTGTTGAATTTTCAAATATAAGTCAAAATGCCGCTTATTTTCCCAATGCCATGGGCCCTTTGTCCCATTCCCAAAAGGGACGGAAGATCCCTGATCTCAAGAACCTACATGTACCACACAACCCAGAAAAATCCTGAACTAATGACCTTTGAACTAATGACCTTTGAATCACTAAGTCACATGTCCAGTCATATGTTTACAATATGAAATTTGCTGACACCATTATTGTGTGTATAAGGTCAATAATGCATTCTATAACTACATGTTATGATGATAAATTACAAGATCTCTGTAAGGATTTACTTCCACTTCATGTCTTAAGGGATTGTATTTATCTAAACAGATAAAATGTTGTTGGAGCAAAACAACTGTCGGAGCAAGTCTTAACAGTATCTTTAGTAAATAAAGGAGTACTGGCAAGCTAATCACATCCAGCATTCAGAAGAAAAATTATTTAAGTCTTAGGACATTTCTCATATTAACTTATTACATCCCTTTGATTTAATTAAATATTAGGATAGCTTGATGTTTTGAGTTACTTTTGATTTATTTATTTTGCTCATTTGAAATTAGTTGTGATATTTTGATCCATTTTACTTTGACATTAAGTTCCGCAAATGTTACATTTCATGTTCAAATTGCAGTACATGTATATTGTTTTAATTATATATCAAGTCTTGGTTTTTTTATTTCTCTTTTATATGATTTACACAGTGGTGTGTGTGAGGTAAAGGGTAATGGGGTTCATCATTGTACCATACGATACCCAATAACAATTGTGTGTAACAATTATTTCTATTGGAAATGGAATCGCTTCAGTGAAGTTTACATTTTTAGTAAAAATGATGTTATTCCACAGAATTTCAATGTAAATGTTCTCCAAAATGTTCCATAAAATGTTAAGGGATATCCCTTGGTATGCTGCGGAGCTCCATTAAATGTTCCTGTAATGTGCTAGTTTCTCTGAAATGGGTGCCTGTTAATACATTAGCTAATAATATCTCTGTTTAACAGGTGCCTGTTAATACATTGAACATTATACAGTGATATACAGTCCAACCTGCCCTAAAGGCCACCTCTATATAAGGGTCACCTACTTATAAAGGCCAGAAGAATTGTATCCTAATTTTTCTTTATTCATGTTATTTGAACCTTTATATAAAGGCCACCTGCCCATTAAGGCCACTTTTACTGGTCCCTTTGGGTGGCCTTTATAGACAGGTTTGACTGTATGTGAGATAATAGGCAATTAAATCTCTGTATCACAGAGATTTGTTTGTATGGAATTTGTGAGGTATACCATATGTGGTAATTATTAGATCTCTGCATTTTGAACAGGTGCCTGTAACTGTACATTAAATATATTTCATGATTCAGTATGGTGTAATACAAAATAAATTTGATAATTATAATATTAAGTAAATTTTTGAGTTCAGGTACATGTATTCTTGTCTCATTTGTGGATATGATATACTGTAGTATGTTTGTTAATATGTACATTGAACATATACTGTAAACATATTTTTATTATTTTTAGCTCACCTGACCGAAGGTCATGTGAGCTTATGGCATAGCGCAGCGTGTGTATGTGCGTGTGTGCGTGTGTGCGTCGTTAACACCTATTTTCGACTTCTCCTCTGAAACTACTGGACAGTTTTTAATGAAACTTTGTCAGAAGTATATATGGGCCGGTGCAATTCAGATTTGTTCGTGGTGTTGCCATGGCTACCATAACTAGGTCAAGGTGACCTAGGGGTGCAAAAATCTTAAAAAATCTTCTTCTCCGAAAGTACTGATTGGAGAAAAAATCTGATGTGATATTTGGCTTCTCTAGGGTCTTAAGCCTATAGTTTGTTCATTTTGTAAAAATCGGATAAAAAATAGGTTACGCGTTTTTGCGTTTAATTTTGAAAAAATCGTAAAATAGCTTCAAATTGTTATAACTTGACTATTTGACCAGATAATGACATGGGGTTTTCAGTTTTGACATCTTCTTGTTAGTATCTTTAAAATGAGGTCAAGGTCAATTGTGAAGGTCGTGACCTAATTTTTTTACCTCTAATTATAATTATTATCTCGAAAACTATAAACTTTTTGTATAGGCATGTATATTAGAATGTTGTAGGTATTGATACAACGATCATTTTGATGTATAGAAAAAGGTCATGGGTTCAAAGGTCAAGGTCACAGATGTGAAACAATACCGAAATGGTTAATTATCTCAAAAACTATAAACTTTTTGTATAGGCATGTATATTAGAATGTTGTAGGTATTGATACAACGATCATTTTGATGTATAGAAAAAGGTCATGGTTCAAAGGTCAAGGTCACAGATGCGAAACAATACCGAAATGGTTAATTATCTCGAAAACTATAAACTTTTTGTATAGGCATGTATGTTAGAATGTTGTAGGTATTGATACAACGATCATTTTGATGTATAGAAAAAAGGTCATGGGTTCAAAGGTCAAGGTCACAGATGTGAAACAATACTGAAATGGTTAATTATCTCGAAAACTATAAACTTTTTGTATAGGCATGTATATTAGAATGTTGTAAGTATTGATACAACGATCATTTTGATGTATAGAAAAAGGTCATGGGTTCAAAGGTCAAGGTCACAGACGGGAAACAATACCGAAATGGTTAATTATCTCGAAAACTATAAACTTTTTGTATAGGCATGTATATTAGAATGTTGTAGGTATTGATACAACGATCATTTTGATGTATAGAAAAAGGTCATGGGTTCAAAGGTCAAGGTCACAGATGTGAAACAATACCGAAATGGTTAATTATCTCAAAATCTATAAACTTTTTGTATAGGCTTGTATATTAGAATGTTATAGGTATTGATACAATGATCATTCTGATGTATAGAAAAAGGTCATGGGTTCAAAGGTCAAGGCCACAGATGCAAAACAATACCGAAATGGTTAATTATCTCCAAAACTATAAACTTTTTGTATAGGCATGTATATTAGAATGTTGTAGATATTGATACAACAATCATTTTGATGTATAGAAAAAGGTTATGGGTTTAAAGGTCAAGGTCACAGATGTGAAACAATACTGAAATGGTTAATTATCTTGAAAACTATTAACTTTTTGTATAGGCATGTATACTAGAATGTTGTAGGTATTAATACAACGGTTATCATGATGTAAAAAAAAAGTCATTGGGGTTTAGTATTTATGTTTTCTTTAAATCTATCAGCTAGCCATTAGTTATCAGGTGAGCGTATCAGGCCCATGGGCCTCTTGTATTATTTTTGCGGTGTACACATTTTCGCTTATTTCGCTGTCCTTTGTTTTGCACGAAAATTAATACTGAGTGAAATTTATATTATACTTATTGTGTTATTGTGCATATTTCAAAAACTCAAAAATTTAACTTTGCAGATATGTCTAAATTTCCTATACCGCAAAAATAAATACACACGAAATTAAATATGTTTACAGTATTCATTATAGAACAGTGTAATGCATGTGAGGTGTAAGTATTTGTATGTGTATGTATATACATGTAGGTGTGCGTGGGTGTTTATTTACACATTGTATTCCGTATATAGCATGTATAGTGTGGACTATTTTTGTAGAAATATGATGCACTGAATCATTACTGGTAATGTTAAATCCAAAATTTCATAAATATTTTTCACCCCATTTCAATACCATTTTTGTTAAATTTTGATTTGACCAAACCTACATTCCATTTTATTTCTACTCAAGTTACAGATAGTCAGATAAATATGTTACCTTTGTACAACTCCATGGGCATGAATATAATTATGAACCTTTTTGTTTGTAAATTATTTTATTTCTGTATTTGTTTTTGGGGAGGCAGTATACTTTATTATTATATAGCAATATATGCTTTGCATGGAAATTAAATGATAAATCCCAAGGTGTAGGCGTGCAATAGATATCAATATTTGCACGCTAACTTTGTTCCAGTCTGAGGTTTACCGAATCAGTTTTTTCAAACTGCACGCTTTGTCACATGGCGCTGCCGTTTATGACGTCACACGATTGTTGTTGACGTCATCGCTGTGTTGTTGTCATATTGCACTAGTTCTTATATCCATTTACAAGAACTAGTGTAATATTTATGTATTGTACAACAAAATGGTATTTTAGATGAAATACTTGACGGAAGTAAACAAAATTTAATTTGGTATATAATAAAAGGGTTATTGAACTGATATAGTGAAATATTGTCCCTCGTTGACTCCAAATTTGCACTTGCAAGCTCATGCAAATGTTGAGTCAACTCGATACAATATTTCACAATATCAGTTCAATAACCCTATAGTATCAAATATTATAGCTGGTGTTAAAATATACATTGTATATGGAAATTTAACATTCAGAAGTACTGTTAGTGTTTTTAAAATCGACATTATTTCCTTGTTTATGGATTGCTTGTAGTTTATGCACTCGCAATGTTAACTTTTTAGCTTTTAAATACTTTATTTGAAATTTAAGAATTGACAAATCTGTTACAGATTGGCAATTTCTAGTATCAGATTGTTTCAGTTTAAAGAATCTGGTAATGAATACTGTAAACATATTTATTTTCGTGGTGTACTAATTTCGCTTATTTCGCGGTTGTTAGTTTCGCACAAAAATTCATACAAAGCGAAAATTATATTATGCTTATTGTGTTATAGTGCTTATTTCAAAAACACGAAAATTGAACTACGCGGATACGACTAAATTTCCTATAGCGCGAAAATAAATACACACGAAATTAGATAGGTGTACAGTATGTTTCAGGGTATTTTAAAATCTCAATATTTAAAAAAAATGTAGATCTGGTTCTCTACATTATTATGTCGCTCCCTTTCAGGATTAGTATTAATTTTCTTTTTTATTTTCATTGATTTGATCATTTGAATGAATAGGACAGAATTCATGTCTTATACATGTTTAGGTATTGTAGGTGACAGATTTAGATGTTTTTTATCTCACACTTTATTAGTGTATGTGACTAACACAAGTATAGAAAATATCATGGTTAAAAACATTGAAATATTTAAATTTAAATGCTTTTATTCAATTCATGTGAAGGTGAGCTTGTTTAAAATAATGGTATTTGATCTTCATATGAGCTTTTTTTTAAACATCAAATTTTTGGTCATTGCTGTTTTAAATGTGCAATTTTAAAATTTACCATTTTGGTACTTTTAATGTTGGAAAACATCAGGTACCGTATATAAGGTTAACAGTTGATTTCAATGACCTATGCAAGCAATTCATGTATTAGCAGATCAAGACATCCAATCATTACACAATTATGCTTCCCAGGTAATTTCATTCAAGCTTGTCTTATATACATTTTTAGCAAAGGTTAAGAAAATACAATACAAATATTTTATTTGTCTCATCAAAAACATATCATAAGAATAAAACATTAGTACCAGGGGTGCAGGACATTTGAGCGAAAATTAATAAACTCCTAGTGGACATTGGAGCGACGACTTTAGTGAACATTTGAGCGACAGATTTTAAATATCTCCTGTATTTTATGATGGCAATTTGAGTGACAGTTTAAATCTGCTCACTGCTCCTATAAAGGGCAGAGAGAGAAAAGAAGCTGAATTTTTGAGAAAATTTTATCAAACATATGCAAATAATGAAGTCGATCGCTAAAGGTTTACACATACCCTGGGATTTAAATACCAGGCTAGAACAGATATGTGAATTTACTTTAAATTGTACCCTGTAATTTAAACCAAGTTTTAACAGTTTTATGAAATGTAGTGCTGCATAAGACTGTATAATGGATTTTATAAATTTTAATTTGGTACTTTTCATAAACTTTATTCCTACTCAAAATTCTACATCCACATCACCAGTGAGCAGGGGACAAGAAAAAATTTCACTCAAATGTCTATCATATATTTGGAATTTCGCTTAAATGGGTTAAAAGTCTGTCGCTCAAATGTCCAATGCGGAGTACCAGTATATATGTATGTCATTAATAAAATAGTTATAAGAGACAATAAAAACAATATAAACACTTGTATACATTATACATGTATAATTATTATATGAAGTAAAGCATGTGGGGAGTTTAAAAAGTAAAACATTTATAGAATCATTTTGTGATGTCTATCTTAAATATTGTTGCAGAATTTGGTAGACTTAAACTAAAACTTGACCAGATAAAATCACAGAAAGCCTATCGGCATCGCCCAATATAGCAAAGTCATCCACACTTTTTCTGACACCCTTACACTTAATAAACTGAAAATCATTATAGAAATTGCAATGTAATAAAACATGACTCTATCAGTGCAATGAAATCAAAAATGTTTATGAACAAGAAGACCTCAATCTTGGTTTTAACAGGTTTTTGTGCAGTTACTGATGGTAATATTTCTGACAATTGCCTATTTGTATACATGTTTATTTAAAATTATACATGTTTATTTAAAAATGGAAGTGCTTATATATGAAAAGTTTTTCTTAATTTGAATTCCGCTGTCATCGAAGTTTTTTAGGGGTATTTCTCAAATGTCTTTTATGTTGATATATGTATTTATACTCAAGATTTTTTATGGTACCATGTGTCTTACTGTTTTCATAATTAAAAAGGAGGAAATTATTTTTTAAGACAATTAAAACAATGAATAAACATTGATAATTAATTTTGTACTATAGACTAGTCAATTATAATGATTATAATCAAGCTATAACTAGTTACATGTATATCATCTTTACTTTCATTTCACAGAAAATACATGAAACATTTATTATATTATGTGCACACTTAGTAACATAACATCCATGTGCACACATGTTACTGTAACCTGTTACAATGTACATGTATTACCCATCAAGTGTGCAAGTAATAGTTACCACTTGTGCATATAATATAAAAATATATTCCATATCACTTCTGTGCCACTGTATATTTCAGATCATGATAAATTACTTATAGTTGATAAAGGAGTATATAAGATAAGCAGCCCTTTCAATAAATTTCAAGTAGAAAACAAATTTCTTAAAAGTAGACAAGTATGGAGTAATGTAGAGTATAAAATATGTGTCTGAAATGAAAAAAATGGCATAAATCATGAAAATCAACTTAATGATCTTTACTACAATAAATTATCATAATATGTTATGATTGACCGATCGTTGGCCACGTTTACATTAATCCGACAAAGGTCCGGCATGAAAACCAGGCCTGAATTATGTCATTTAATGACGTCACGGACACTAGTACATCATAAATTGCCATGATGTTGCTTTGGTTTTGTGATGGCGGCCAGTGTCGGAACATAATAGGCATGGCCGATGATACGTCAAGTCTTTAAAGATAGATGCTGATGCACATTTTTGACTATGTTTTAATTATTTGTATTATTTACTTTTGGGGGCTAGATAGAGCTCATATTACAGATACATTCCTTTAATGTTTAATTTTCTTCATTTTTGTGCTAACCTTACAGCATCTATTGAGTAGTTTTCATTTCGCTAGTTTGTTTCAATTTGAGTCAACTCTATAACATCTACTGAAACTCCGGGCCTCTGTTATAGTCTGTCAGCGATATTTTGGCAGTGTTTATATTAACATGGGCGAGTCTATTCTACACAAATAGGTATGTAATACTGTGTTATCATATGCATATATTCACACCTTCATGCTTTCATTTGTCAAAACCACCTTTATATATCCCTATTTACAATATAGACTCTTCCATGTTTATAAACAATCTGTCAAAATATAGTGACCGACTATAATCTCATTATTGTGATTGTAAAATATCTTGAAGTAACATGATGGAAATTAATTTTATATAAGTATCTTATACAATATGTATATTTAAATGAGATTATAAAATAGATGTATAAATACATGTGTAAAAATGTCCCTGAATTATCAGTTCTTTATGGACTAATATTTTGTAAAATCATGAATTGGTAAATTGATTGAGTTGATATACATGTTAATATAGATGGGATATTTCTGTTAATGTCATTTGTTTTTAAATGCATTTATATACATGTATATATATATAAAAATGGGGTGAATGTAGCGTTTTAGTGAATCCTCTGTGAAACAAAATATTATCATAAATGATTGTAATGATTAAAAATTGTCATAAAATAAAGAGTTTACTAAAATAAAGTAAAAACAAAGTAAAATGAAGTTATTTTGTTTATTATAAACATATATAAGAAAGTGCATAATCTGAAAATACAAAAATGCTTACTAAAAATCTCATCGGGAAGTTCAAAGTGTGACCATAAGAAAAAAAATCATCTCAGAAAATTTCAAAGCATTGATAGAGATTGAACCTTTTGGCTAAAAGCCAGCAACACTACATCTCATGCACTAATGCCCATTACACATTTACAGAAAAATGTAATTAACTAGTTCACCTGGGTCTAATGTGACTTGGGAAATAGTATGCTTGTCTGTGACATACTGACTTTGTGAGCTAGCACCTTAAAGTCACAATGAGTAAGCACTAGAACAAGGCAGACCATATAACACTTGACATCTCCTGCATACACGAATCTGTTCTTAGAGATTGATACACTTGATCACATCATGAACAGTTGAAAAATTACGGATGCGACATTAAACAGCATTACAACCAATCAATGTTTTTGTTTTTCATTGTGCATCATGGGCCGTGTGTCTTACTTTATGTGCATTGTACTTTGTGTAACTTTTCAAATTTTAATCTTCAAACTTGCGTGGTCATTTGATTAAACTTTCTATGTATCCTGCCTGATTGAAGACTTCAGATTTGCACAAATGAAGGGATTATGGCCCCTTGGGGGTCCATAAATAGTATAAGAGAGAAAATATTTGAAATCTTTCTATTAATAAGCGAATGTACCAGACATAAGTTATTTTATATCTAGCAGCCTAATTACATTTGAAAGTTGCACAAATCTTGGTCATGTGTCCCTTAATGGCAAGGGATTACTATAACAATAATTTTAGCTCAATTGGATAAAAGCCAGTGTGACCTTATGGTATGATGTGTATGTGCATGTGTGCATCTGTAAACTTCACTTAAACAGCTTCTTCTCCTGAGCCGCTTGATAGATTTTGATGAAACTTGGGGGGGGGGGGGGGTATCCACAAGAAATGCCATTTAAAGTTTGCGAAAATCATTCGTGATTTATTCAATGTCATAACGGCTGCATTGACCTTAGATGTAAAATCACTAAAATGACTTCTTCTGAACCGAAAGACCTGGGGTACCCAAACTGAATAATCATAATCAGCAAATTTTGCAAATAGATTTGACTTTGATCTTTTTTCAAGGCACAGTTACCTTATATGTAAAAATGCTAAAAATGACTTCTTCTCATGAACCAAAAGGCTTTGACATCAAACTTCAGATACAGAATCAGTGTTTTAAGTTCTACAAAGTTTGTGAATAGATTTGAACTTGATATTCATTCATAGTCACCATGACCTTGTACGTAAAAATGCTAAAATATGACTTCTTCTTATGAGCCAAAAGGCCTATAGACATCAAAATTCATATATAAAATTACTACCTTGAGTTCTTCAAAGTTTGCGTATAGATTTGACCTTGACCTGTATTAAAGATGACAGTGACCTTATGTGTAAAAAATGCTAAAAATGACTTTTTGTCATGACCCAAAAGAAATATAGTCATCAAACTTCAGACAAAAAAATCAGCGTGTTGAGTTCTAAAAAGTTACAAATAAGTTTGACTTTGGCACTTGTTGATGGTCACAGTGACCTTATACATAAAAATGCTAATATGACTTCTTCTCATGAACCAAAAGGCGTATAATTATCAAATTCATATAAAGAATCAGTTGTGTTCTGCTAATTTTGTGAATAGAATTGACAGTGACCTTCATTCAAGGTTGCAGTGAACCTGTATTGAAAAATGCCATATATAACTTCTAAGGGGCCAAAAAAGGCATATTGTCATCAAACTTCATATATACAATCAGCATGTTGAGTTATGCAAAGTAAATTTGCAAAAAGATTTCTTTTTCACCTTTGTTAAGTTACATGTGGCATGAAACATTACCTCTATTACTAAAAATGAAATATTTTGCAGAAGTGTTTCACTTAATATACACAATCAGGAATCCTGAGGATGTTAAGTTTTACAAAGTTTGCAAAAAGTCACAGTGAATGCTATAAATGATTTCTCATTAACCAAAAGACTTGTTGTCATCAAATTCCATAAATAGAATCAGAAAATGTCCACCACAGAAAATTGCTTTGATTTTGGCTAATGCGCACCAGGTGATTGATTATGGCCCTATTAAGCCCCTGGTCTCTTGTAATATATAGGTGTGGGTCATGGGTTCAAAGGTCAATGTCGCAGATGCATAAGAATACTGAAATGGTTATTTATCTGATAAATCCTTAACTTTTTGTATAGGTACTAGTATGTATATTCAAATATTTTAAGTAGTGATATAATGATAATTTAAGGTCATTATTTCAAAGGTCAAGGTCATAGATTCATAAGAATGCTGAAATACTGTAAAACGTCAAAATTTTATATACAAGCATGTATTTTAGAGTATAACAGTTGCATGTATTGATAAAATGACTGCATTGATATATACAATAGGTTAAAGTCATGGGTTCAGAAGTCAAGGTCACAGATGTAATACATTTTGTACCAAATGGTTTAGGTAATTGGAAATGTAAAAATCTTGGCGTGCTTCAATTGCTCATAGGTTATTAATAACCAACAACGCTAAGAAATTTGACAACTGCTATCAACCAACTCTTGTATAGGCATGTAGACTTTGCATTCCGTGCACTGGTGGCTAATGACTTCATAGGAATTAATAATAAAACCTCAGAAAAATTATCTCTTGGGTTTGTTTTTATGTACTATACCAAGATGCAACAACTAATAAACCAACTCTTTTATTTATGCATATTCTTATATGGGATGAAGAAATTTGCTGAAAATATGTACATGTATAGTAGTCTGCTGTTAGCTTACCAACCAACCAACCAACCATGCATCACCAAAAAATTATAACAATTAAAATAAAATAAATGAATAAAATATGAATTGAGAAATTCAGACCATAAATAAAGCTACCAACGTTAAATGTTAATGATAATCAGTTACTAGCATGTGGTTCAATTTTTTATAGAGCCAAAGGTATCTATTCAATTTTTTGTCTCAAGCTTGGTACAAACTTTATGGTTATATTATGACCATGGTTCGACTAGAGTGATGCAATTCCGCTAGGTGGCGCCATTTGTTTACGTCGATACCCACGTGTGTTGACGGAAGAGGCCCTTCTACCGGCAAACCGAAAGTGGAGAAGGAAATTCCTTTTTTCCTTCTCGGTTTGCAACAGGCTCCAGTCTGCGGAATGTTCGAGTAAAAGGTAAGATTGGAATTTAATATGAAGTCCTAGTGCTGTTAAGTAGAGGTTATAATTTTGTCGACCTTACTTCCTTAGTCAGTCATTGATTTGACCTGTAAAGGTTGTTTACGTGTGATTGTACATAATTATGATTGGCATCGATTTTCATAATGTATGGTAACAGTCATGTTTATCTTAAAATAAATCTTTGTAATATCGATATTTCCATTCATATATAAGGGATACACACTTTCTTAACTTACCATAAAGGACAGACAAGACTGAATCAGGTTTGTGAATTCTGTTTTTACTATAACATATTCTGATTATAATATATCTAGGTGAACTTAAAGGTTATATGAAAAATATTTCTTTCTAGATATGTGATGACATACTGGTATTGTGAGTGATATACTGGTAAATACGGTTCATTTGTTGGAAGTTTGATCGATTACCATAATATACAAGTGTCAAATATTGTTCACATAATGTTCTGATACATTGAATGTCCAAATAGGATCCAATTTCACAATATTTTTTACTCCCAAAATCAACATTTCTATAACATTTGAATGTTATTGTGTTATGAACATTGTCTGGTCAACTCATTTTATATTTCAACTCATTCCAACTGATTTTTGCCAACTCATTCCAATTTTATCACCAACTCGTTCAACTTTTTAATGTAACAAAGTTTTTACACCTCAGATTTAATTACCAACTTGTTTCAACTTTTTTACCATCTCGTTCAAAATTCTAACTCATTCCAACTTTTTTTACCAACTCCTTTCAAATTTTTACATAAAATTGACTTATAAAAAGATTTTAGTCATTACCCGCTCATTCCAATTTTAAAGAAGATGATCCAGCTGTTGTCAAAAATTAAACATCTAGGACTTCCTCATTTTTAATTAAGTATAACATTGTCCAGCTCTAAACACATGGTGGTATCATCTTTGAAACTGACAAGATAGGTTAAACATGTGAATTTCCACAAGGAAAGTGAGGCCGGGTGCTCCGGAAGGGTAAGCACCTCCTGTTTAGCTAATTACACCCACCGTGTAATCAAAATAAAGTGAGAGGTACATGGAACTATGGACACATAGACATCTGATGTTAAACTTTATTGCCTTAAAAAGTTTAATGGGCATCATCACAGTATTGTTGATAAGTTCATCTGATGAACTTATTAACAATACTGTGATAACAGCCATAAAACTTTGAATACATATTGCAGTACAGTTGAGTTTATATATTGTTATACCCCTACTTTTATGACTTGCTTGGATTAAACATGCATGGTTTCTGTGACACAGTTAAATGAACCAATAATAACAATCATTATTTATCTTTTGTCTTAAAATTAGTTCAAATAAGACATTATTTTGTTTATTTGGGTTTTTACAAGTTCCACTGTAGTTTAGTTCAGATTGTTTGTATTCAGGGTTTAGTTTTTACAGTTTCTACTGTAGTTCAGTTTAGACAAGTTTTTTGTTTACTCTAGGCTTCTGTTTTCACAGGATTTTGTTTTGATTAATGTTCTATGGTACTTCAGGTTTTAAGGCAGGTTTTTTAGTGTATTCAAGGTTTGGTATTCACCGGTTCTGTTGTACAATGTGAACTGCCATCATGATTTTTCACAGTTTATTTTATCCCCCATGAAATATTATCCTAGGATAATTTTTTCTTGTGAGATTTGTTCCATGGATAATATTTTATGGAATAAGCCATGACATTTATAGATAGATTTTACCATGATATTATATTCTCCCTGACACAATATTCACCCAGATAAAATTATCAATTACAATTTCTCATAGCACAATTGTATATACCAGTAAGTTTGTTTTATATGAGATTTCAAACATACCTGCTTTGTTTTGAATCAGTTTTGTACTATAAATGTCATCAATTAGTTTGAAAAGTGAGGTCATGGATTTATATGGTCTTTTTGTTTGCTAATAAATTTTGTTTGTATGAAAATAAGTTTATTTTTATGTAATTTTAAAAAGTTAGTAGAGTGCCGACTCCAATTGTTGGAAGTTGGGTTAGAACCCTGGCTGGGTCTCGCCAAGACTTGAAAACAGGTAGTGATACAAGCACTTAACATTTTAGAAATGAAAGTCACAGGTCTTTCAGAAGGAATGTCCCTTGTCATGGTAGCCTTGGCTTACTGAAATACTTTCACTGCACATTTCAGAGTGCACTGCAAAAATCAATTCTCATTTCACCTATAGCAGTTGACAAAGCTTCAATATTCTTTAAATATGATGTGATGTTTTGATGTATTACATTATCATGTCACGCTAGTGCATATTTTTCAGTTTGCATTACACAGCAATGTAAGTTATATATAAACAGCCCTCAAAGTGGGTTTTAAAACTAAGTGACCAGCTGGCCACCAATTTAAATTTTCAGGTGGCCAGTGGAAATTCCAAGTGGCCAGGCAATCTTTCTTCCAAATGAAGGAAAATTAAGGCATCTTTTAGGTATGGAGAACAAAAATGCACATTTTAAAAACTGACTTACAATCACATACATATATCAGTGTTATTAATATAACAATAATGATGATGTAGAGTGGTCATTACATTAACTGAAATGGCAACATTATCATGAAAATTCTGTAACACAGAAATATTATCTGTTCTCTGTTCACAAAAGTTCAAATTTAAGGTGGACAAGCTGGCCATCATTTACAAATTTTAGGTCGCCAGACACAATTCCTGGTAATTTGGTCACCATTTTAGTAGAGAAAATTGAGGGCTGTATAACACTATAAACACACAGTTTCTAGTTAGTTCAATAGTTAAGTATACAACTCGCCAACTGAGTTACAAATGTACTTTCTTTGAATGTGCCTGTACTTAAAAATAACCTGGATAAGATCCTAAAGTATTAAGTGCATTAAAGTTTTAGATTTACATAATTAATTGTGACCTAATTAAAAATATAAAATACTATTATAAAGATTAAAGTACATATAGTTAAGTACCGGCACTGTTGTGGTTTATTGTACTGTAATAATGGTCTTGTGGTTAGTCTACCACAGTGATTTTAGATACAGATAGAGTAAAATAGGCTTCCATTTGACCTTTATGTTTCTGAGGTCAAAGCGACTTGCGTAACAAAAGTACCAAACCATAAAAAACAATGCTGGTGTCTGGTCATGGCTTTCTCAATGCTGGTGTCTGGTCATGGCTTTCTCAATGCTGGTGTCTATTTGTGGCTTTCTCAATGCTGGTGTCTATTCATGGCTTTCTCAATGCTGCAGGGCTTGGATTATTCACTTGTCCACTCGTCCTGACGAGTGAAATTTTTACTGGGACGAGTGATGTTGTTATTGCACTCGTCACATTGCCGAGTTAAGTTTCAATTAATAAACACACAATTTAGTGTAGGTCAGGAAAATTGTGTATATTGTTGTAACGATCCGGGCCCCTTTGTAAAAATCTTGCCGTTCTGTTACAAGCGTGAATCAACAAATTTGCATCATATGTGCAAACCGTTTCGCATTCGTAAGTCACTTCGTGTAACATAAAATCCAACCGATGTTCCAAGTGTTTATATAGTAAAAGTACAGCACTAGTATATCAAAGAAACGTAAACAAACACAATATTATCTTTTACACTTGTGGTGACTGTGTCGAGTAAAATTTCCAAGTGCCGAGTGGTTTTCTTATTCAACTAGGCACTGTGCCAAGTGGAATTAAAAATTCTATCTAGGGCCTGTGCTGGTGTCTATTTGTGGCTTTCTCAATGCTGGTGTCTGGTCATTGCTTTCTCAATGCTGGTGTCTGTTCTTGGCTTTCTCAATGCTGGTGTCTGGTCATGGCTTTCTCAATGCTGATGTCTATTTGTGGCTTTCTCAATGCTGGTGTCTATTCGTCGCTTTCTCAATGCTGATGTCTGTTCTTGGCTTTCTCAATGCTTGTGTCTATTCATGGCTTTCTCAATGCTGGTGTCTATTTGTGGCTTTCTCAATGCTGGTGTCTGGTCATGGCTTTCTCAATGCTGGTGTCTGTTCTTGGCTTTCTCAATGCTGGTGTCTGGTCATGGCTTTCTCAATGCTGGTGTCTGGTCATGGCTTTCTCAATGCTGATGTCTATTTGTGGCTTTCTCAATGCTGGTGTCTATTCGTGGCTTTCTCAATGCTGGTGTCTGTTCTTGGCTTTCTCAATGCTGGTGTCTATTCATGGCTTTCTCAATGCTGGTGTCTATTTGTGGCTTTCTCAATGCTGGTGTCTGGTCATGGCTTTCTCAATGCTGGTGTCTATTTGTGGCTTTCTCAATGCTGATGTCTATTTGTGGCTTTCTCAATGCTGGTGTCTGGTCATGGCTTTCTCAATGCTGGTGACTATCTATTTGTGACTTTCTCAATGCTGGTGTCTGGTCATGGCTTTCTCAATGCTGGTGTCTATTTGTGGCTTTCTCAATGCTGGTGTCTATTTGTGACTTTCTCAATGCTGGTGGCTTTCTCATGGCTGGTGTCGATCAGTCTCATGTGGTGTCTGGTCTGGCTTCTCAATGCTGGTGACTATCTATTTGTGACTTTCTCAATGCGGTGTCTATTGATTGTGGCTTTCTCAATGCTGGTGTCTATTCATGGCTTTCTCAGCTGTGGGTCATGCTTTCTCAATGCTGGTCTATCCGTGGCTTTCTCAATGCTGATGTCTATTCATGGCTTTCTCAATGCTGGTGTCTATTCATGGCTTTCTCAATGCTGGTGTCTATTCGTGGCTTTCTCAATGCTGATGTCTATTCGTGGCTTTCTCAATGCTGGTGTCTATTCATGGCTTTCTCAATGCTGGTGTCTATTCATGGCTTTCTCAATGCTGGTGTCTATTCGTGGCTTTCTCAATGCTAGTGTCTATCCGTGGCTTTCTCAATGCTAGTGTCTATTCATGGCTTTCTCAATGCTGATGTCTATTCGTGGCTTTCTCAATGCTAGTGTCTATTCATGGCTTTCTCAATGCTGATGTCTATTCATGGCTTTCTCAATGCTGGTGTCTATTCATGGCTTTTTCAATGCTGGTGTCTATCCGTGGCTTTCTCAAAGCTGGTGTCTATTCATGGCTTTCTCAATGCTAGTGTCTATTCATGGCTTTCTCAATGCTGGTGTCTATTTGTGGCTTTCTCAATGCTAGTGTCTATTCATGGCTTTCTCAATGCTGATGTCTATTCATGGCTTTCTCAATGCTAGTGTCTATTCATGGCTTTCTCAATGCTGGTGTCTATTCATGGCTTTCTCAATGCTGGTGTCTATCCGTGGCTTTCTCAATGCTAGTGTCTATTCATGGCTTTCTCAATGCTGATGTCTATTCGTGGCTTTCTCAATGCTGATGTCTATCCGTGGCTTTCTCAATGCTGGTGTCTATCCGTGGCTTTCTCAATGCTGATGTCTATTTGTGGCTTTCTCAATGCTGGTGTCTATTCATGGCTTTCTCAATGCTGGTGTCTATTCATGGCTTTCTCAATGCTGGTGTCTATTCATGGCTTTCTCAATGCTGATGTCTATTCGTGGCTTTCTCAATGCTGGTGTCTATTCGTGGCTTTCTCAATGCTGGTGTCTATTCATGGCTTTCTCAATGCTGATGTCTATTCATGGCTTTCTCAATGCTAGTGTCTATTGATTGGTGGCTTTCTCAAAGCTGGTGTCTATTTATTGGTGACTTTCTCAATGGTGGCATCTATTTATGTATTTATGGTTTTCTCAATGCTGGTGTCTATTGATTGGTGGCTTTCTCAATGCTGGTGTCTATTCATGGCTTTCTCAATGCTGGTGTCTGGTCATGGCTTTCTCAATGCTGGTGTCTATTCATGGCTTTCTCAATGCTAGTGTCTGGTCATGGCTTTCTCAATGCTGATGTCTATTCATGGCTTTCTCAATGCTGATGTCTATTCATGGCTTTCTCAATGCTGGTGTCTATTCATGGCTTTCTCAATGCTGGTGTCTATTCATGGCTTTTTCAATGCTGGTGTCTATTCATGGCTTTCTCAATGCTAGTGTCTATTCATGGCTTTCTCAATGCTGGTGTCTATTGATTGGTGGCTTTCTCAATGCTGGTGTCTGGTCATGGCTTTCTCAATGCTGGTGTCTATCCGTGGCTTTCTCAATGCTGGTG
The DNA here is from genome assembly GCA_021292105.1 of Anadara kagoshimensis. NCBI lineage: Eukaryota > Metazoa > Mollusca > Bivalvia > Arcoida > Arcidae > Anadara > Anadara kagoshimensis. The sequence continues at coordinate 29,371,253 of CM037874.1, read as the reverse complement.
TCTATTCATGGCTTTCTCAATGCTGATGTCTATTCATGGCTTTCTCAATGCTGGTGTCTATTTATGGCTTTCTCAATGCTGGTGTCTATCCGTGGCTTTCTCAATGCTGGTGTCTATTCATGGCTTTTTCAATGCTGGTGTCTATTCATGGCTTTCTCAATGCTAGTGTCTATTGATTGGTGGCTTTCTCAATGCTGGTGTCTATTGATTGGTGGTTTCCTCAATGCTGAGTCTATTCATGGCTTTCTCAATGCTGATGTCTATTTGTGGCTTTCTCAATGCTGATGTCTATCCGTGGCTTTCTCAATACTGGTGTCTATTCATGGCTTTCTCAATGCTGGTGCCTATTTGTGGCTTTCTCAGTGCTGGTGTCTATGTGTGGCTTTCTAAATGCTGATGTCTATTCATGGCTTTCCCAATGATTGTGTCTATTTGTGGCTTTCCCAATGCTGGTGTCTGGTCATTGCTTTCTCAATGCTGATGTCTATTTGTGGCTTTCTCAATGCTGATGTCTATTCGTGGCTTTCTCAATGCTGGTGTCTATTTGTGGCTTTCTCAATGCTGGTGTCTGGTCATTGCTTTCTCAATGCTGATGTCTATTTGTGGCTTTCTCAATGCTGGTGTCTATTTGTGGCTTTCTCAATGCTGGTGTCTGGTCATTGCTTTCTCAATGCTGATGTCTATTTGTGGCTTTCTCAATGCTGGTGTCTATTTGTGGCTTTCTCAATGCTGATGTCTGTTTGTGGCTTTCTAAATGCTGATGTCTATTCATGGCTTTCTCAATGATTGTGTCTATTTGTGGCTTTCCCAATGCTGGTGTCTGGTCATTGCTTTCTCAATGCTGATGTCTGTTTGTGGCTTTCTAAATGCTGATGTCTATTCATGGCTTTCTCAATGATTGTGTCTATTTGTGGCTTTCTCAATGCTGGTGTCTATTCATGACTTTCTCAATGCTGATGTCTATTTGTGGCTTTCTCAATGCTGATGTCTATTTGTGGCTTTCTCAGTGCTGGTGTCTTCATGGCTTTCTCGGTGCTGGTGTCTGTTCGTGGCTTTCTCAATGCTGATGTCTATTTGTGGCTTTCTCAATGCTGATGTCTATTTGTGGCTTTCTCAGTGCTGGTGTCTTCATGGCTATCTCCGTGCTGGTGTTTGTTCGTGGCTTTCTCAATGCTGGTGTCTGTTCGTGGCTTTCTCAGTGCTGATGTCTATCCGTGGCTTTCTCAATGCTGGTGCCTATCCGTGGCTTTCTCAATACTAGTGTCTATTCATGGCTTTCTCAATGCTGGTGTCTTTCCCTGGCTTTCTCAGTGCTGGTGTCTTTCCCTGGCTTTCTCAATGCTGGTGGCTATTAATCATGTTTATTATAAATATAAAACAGGTACCAATATTCTTGACTTGGATGGTAAATCAAATCATAATTGCTTTATCAGTTGTGCAACACCTTTGTTTCTAACTTGAGTTATTTCAGTTTCTGTTGTCCAATGGGAAGACAAAAGAGTAATTGTCATGGCGTTATGAAATGACATGATTATAACATTAATGGACGTGTCACTATCGATCTGGGAAATAAAGATAAGAAGGAAATTTAATTTCCTGTCAATTTGATAGGTTACATAAAATTCAGACATTTTAATTTGTTGATTCTTATGTTACCTTAGTTACTGATATTGACAAAGTTTTTCCAATAAATTTGTAGATAAATATGTTCAGGTGTTTGTGCCTTTCATTAATGGATGGATTTTAACACCTTGGTTATGATTTATGACCAAACCAATTGATTGTTTCAGTTTTGTGGCTTTGTTTGTTTGTTTGTTAATTGGTTGATAATGTTGATTATTGTTTAAGGATGGACCGTCCTGCATAATATTTAAACAGGATTTCTTATAACTTGTGAGGGTTCATTCACGTTTATCCAACATTTGAAAAATCACTATTCACACTTATCCAACATTGGGTTTACGCACCATTGATTTAAGATATTATTTACCTGTAGTGTGATCAGTTAGTTTCCCCTACCAGAATAAAAGTTCCTTTAATTAAAAAGTATGTAATAACATGCCATACTTTTACTGAAAGTTTAAAATAGCCAAAATTTTAACTAATATTGATGTTAAATTTTAGAAATTCAAGTTTTATTTCCCAACTTAATACATTTCAATAAAGTTATATTTAAAGAATAATAATATTTATTCTTAATTGAGAATTAAAAATAACTATAAATAAGAAATAAATATGTCACTTTTTAGTAATTAATTTTTTCCCCTACCTAACTAAATTTTGATAATATAATATTTTGACAAATAAATATGAATTTCTCTCAAACTATTCATTTATTCCTTCATATATGTTCCATCATGGAGTGATTAGAGGTTGGATTGATTGAGAAATTGATTATATTGCTTAATCATTTGAATTTCATGCGTATATTAAAAAATATTACAAAGTAAAAGTTGTTTTAAAAATGATGTTACTGTTAAATATGTGACACTTGTTTGATGCTTTAACCGAATACATACTTAATAAAGGTTATGTTCTTGGAGTATCTTTTTTTCAAAAATGGAGCATATTTGGGATTTTTTCCAATAAAGTTCCATTCTTGCAATGTTTTTTTTTTACAAAATGGAGAATATTCTATATATTTTACAATTGAACTTTTTCGTTATGAAATGGAGCATAATTTTTTCAAATAAAAGTTATTTTGAGTTTTTTTCCTATTATATTTTTGATATTTTTCCAAAATAAGTAAGTTGGATTATTTTTTTTAATTCTCAAAAGCAATAAAAAAAATAAAAAATAAATTCAAAATTTAAAATAATACTTTAGTTTTCACTTTACCAGGGACCCGGTTTCACAATCATTTCATTACTAAGATTTCCTAAACTTATATATTTAGCGAATTTTGGCAATTGTTGAAACTTAGAATAAACATTTTTGACAAAGGTTTATGTGAATTTCAAATTTACAAATTAAACTCCAGGATATTTTAAAATTTACCCAAATCATTAATGTATCAATTTTGCCAGATTTAAATGAAGGAAAATCTTAATAAAAGAATTATTGTGAAACTAGAGCCAGGTATATTTAATCTTCAAAAAGGTAAAGGTATGAATTTCCATGTTCACATTACCCAAGCAAACCTATTGTTTCCATTTTCCTTTGATGTCATTTATCCAACATAAAATTTACCTATCCCCATATCAAAATATCAAATGTTGGATAAATGTGAAGACACCCTTGTGAGATAACTGACTTCCTGAGTTAAGTACTCAATTATCACATCCTACCGGTATATAACGCTGTAGTAGTACAATCAAACCTGTATATAAAGGCCACCCAAAGGAACCAGTAAAAGTGGCCTTTATGGGCAAGTGGACTTTATATACAGGTTCAAATAATATGAATAAAGAACAATTGGGATAAATTTCTACTGGCTTTTATAAGCAGGTAACCTTTATATAGAGGTGGTCTTTAAGGCAGGTTGGACTGTATTAATGTATCATATGTTGAAAGTCTTTTTTCAGTATACCTCTTTTTTAACTGTCCAAAACATGCCCAGAACCTTTGGCATTTGAGAGTTTATTTTTCTGTATAATAAATAGAATATATTTGCTAAGGGTCATATTACCATAGATACCAAAATGTGCAGGTAATCTTAAATTAAAATTGAAATCTTATAAAATTTCATATGAGCCAGATATGAACTGTATTTGGTGTTGTTTTATATCAAGCTGTGTTGCACTTGTAATTTATGCAGCCAGGTGAGCCTGACCCAGTAGGGCCTCTTGTTCCGTATAGTACAGGTACCGGTAATTAATGTGTATATCTGGCGCTATACAAACCCTGACATTTACTTTTGGTTTTATGTATTTAATAAGGTAAATGAAACCAAAGTGAAGAAAAATCAATAAACCATTCCATCATCATCATTATCAACATCGGCTGACTGGCAGACGATGTCCCGTACACAGCTAACGTATTCTCGTTATTTTAACATTTTATAACCCGTATCTACCTGTCACATTTATATCTTTGTATTGATAATTTTTACATTTCAATCAATTCTCTCCAACATAAAGTTAGCCTTGATTAACCATCAATTTTTTTACGTTCAAAATTTTGTAAACATGTTTTTTCTCTAAATTCAAAGTGTTACACTTGTTTGCATAAACATTACATAAAAATAAATCTTTGAGAGCAAGGTTATTTCTAGGTTGATTTTAGTTTGTACAGATCATCAAACCAGACATAAAAATAGCTAGTAACCAAGTGATGGTAGTTAAAAAACCACTGAGTCACTGGGTCCTTCAGAAATCTAAGTCACGGGGTCCTTCAGAATAGATCTTAAAAACCAATGTCTTGCGTTTGTACAGATCATCAAACCAGACTTGAAAAAAAGGTAGTGATCAAGTACTTGGTATTCAGTAATGAAAGTCACAGGGTCCTTCGGAAGAGATCTTAAAAACCAATGTCTTGCTATGAACAAACTGCAAATAACAAAATTTCTGTGACTGGTGAGGTCTCAATATAATTTAAATATTCTCAACTGGGATGTAAAACCCCATTTAATCAATCCATCAATCTTCAACCAAAGAAACTTCACTAGAAAATTAACATTTACAGTCCAACCTGCCTTAAAGGCCACCTCGTTTTTAAGGACCACCTGCTTATAAAGAAAAGCAGAATAGTGTTCCAATTGATTTTTATTCATGTTTTTGAACCTGTCTATAAAGGCCACCTGCCCTTTAAAGGCCACTTTTACTTTTACTAATGGTAAACAAGTTTGACTGTATATTTTAATTCAGAATCTTATTACTCTTTTTTAGCTGAGGGTTTGGTCCTTGTTAAAGGCATTTGGAATTGTGGACAAGTGTACTGATACTAAAAGTTTACATAGTATAGATCAGAAACACTTGCACAAACTTAAACACCACACAAATATGTCTATCTGTTATTTGTACCTGTAATTAAATTAAAATACTCTAAACATATTTAATTTTGCATGTATTTATTTTCGATGTATAGGAAATTTAGACATATCCGTGTAGTTCAATTTTCACATTTTTTGAAAAATGCACTGTACCACAATAAGCATAATAATTTTTACTTAAAAATAATTTTCATGCAAAACAAAAGGGCGAAATAAGCGAAAAACTAGTACACCGCCAAATTTCAAATTCTATTGTGGATTCCAGATGATAACTTCAAAAATATTTTTTTAAACTTTGCACAATGGTTTAGTACTATAAAAAATACAGGTCAAGTTCAATTTTCAGAACAATCTGATTTTAACTTTAATAAATTGAATTAATATAGAAATATAGCAATTATTTAATACTATAACATATAAAAATAACAGATATTTAAATAAATATAAATAAGGATCACTTGCTTTTAAGGCTAGTATAATATTATCTCAGTTGTTCTTTATTAATCTTATTTGAAATTGTATATAAGTACCACCTGTACATAAAGGCCACTGGTTCCCTTGGGTGGCCTTTACAGACAGGTTTGACTGTAATTAGGTAATATATATTTATGCCCATAGATGTAGTCATCCAGAACATAGAGTATTATTTAACATCTCGTTAGATGCATGACCTATTTTAGGGGACTATTGCATGTGATATAATTGTCGAAATGGGGTTCACTGGTACGCTTGTCACATGATCATTGCATGCCTATTAAATTTGTGCTAAGTGACATGTATGGAATTGCGTAAATTTACATATTCCATAAAAAATATTATTCCATGACTACTTTAAATAGATTTGGTGTATCATTTCATGCTCATGATATAACACAGAAAAGGAGAAAAAATGCAGGGTAGGACCGGAGAGCGACCCTGAGACCTTACCCACTATAGGCAAGTACTCTACCAACTGAGCTACCCAGATCACTACATCTCACCATCCACACACACTAGCCACCAAACTGTCAGGAAGGAGACAAAATGCAGGGTTGGACCTAGGATCAAACCTGGGACCTTCCACATTTTAGGTCATTGCTCTACAAATAGAGCTACCCAGACCACTACATTCCATCTCTCCCCCCCCCCCCCCCCACACACACACACTGGCCACCAAACTATAAGGAAGGAGACTGAATGCAGGGTTGGACCAACAGTAGGATCAAACCCTGGACCTTCCAAACTTTAGGTCATTGCTTTGCTAACTGAGCTACCCAGACTGCTACATACATTCTGGTGTACCATGGTGTATGCTTGTACTTCAGCATAACAGAATCTTTTATATGTTTAACATGTACTGGTATAGTGATTGAGAAACCAATATTTTATAGGCAAACAACATTGACCTGTCCGTTTGACCTTTCATTAGGATTATTCAGATAGGAGGGTCTACCAATAAATGGGTTGTGCCAAGTTAATACATACACAATGCACATGTGTACTCTATGGGGTGAGTATATCTCAAGTTGTATACAAAATAAATACTTGTGCTCCCTATACGTAGATGTACTTGGGCCGTGACAGATATTTAAATGAAAGGTCAAGCGGACAGGTCAAAGTTGTTTACTTATAACTCCACCTAGTTTAGAGACTTCTGTGGTCGATTGTAGTACTTATTAAACCATTAGTACATTTAGACTTATTTACAGATTGACATTTAGGTAAAGTGGGACTCAGTGTTTATTTGATTTGAAAATTGATTAGTGTTTATAAACAAAAATTATTTGAATTTTAAAATTGATTGTAGACAAAAGTAATTTTATTTGAAAATTGATTGTTTTTGATAAACAAAATTTATTTAACTGTAAAATTGATTGGTTTTGATAATGAAAAAAATGTATGGTTTGAAAATGGATTGGTTTTGATAAACCACATTTATCTAAATTAAAAATTGGATTTCTTAACAAAATTTATTTGATTTGAAAATTAGTATGTAGGTGTAATGACAATCATTGATAAGGTGGTATTGATTATTTCATTATATGTTGATTGATTTTTTAGTATACAGAGACTTGTTTAAAATTCATTCTTTTCAATTCTAGCACAGTGAGAAAATTACCCATTTTAAAGTTATCAGGAATTTAAAATTAAAAGTGGATTTAGTTGTTGAGTTAATTCTGGATAAAATTATTACCTTTTAAGTTATCGGAATTTAAAATTTTTAAGTGAACCTATTTGCGGAGTGAAAATTTCGACAATATACATGGTCATAAATTTATCCATTTTTAAGTTTTTGGGATTTAAAATTAAAAGTGGACCTAGTTGTTTTACTAAATTTGGATAACATATTATCACCTTTTCAAGTGATCAGAATTAAAAATAAACTTAGTGGACTTAGTTGTGGAGTTAAATACATGGTCAAGTAAGTATTTATAAAAATTAAAAAAAAAAAATAGGTAGACAGGTTTGATAAATATATTTAAACCTTTGACAGTGACCTTTAACTATATCAGGTGCTTGTCACAATTTTTATTTTCCATTGTAATAAAAAAAATAATAAATCACAGCTGTCATGATTTTAAAATAAATATACTTGTTGTATTTATTTGAATTTTTATACCATGGTTTTTTAATATAGTTTTTATTTTTGTAGATTCGGGCCATCTTCAATTTTGGTTAGCTGTTTCTGACATTAGATGAAAACTGGATGATCTGTATTGTTAATTATAAAGTTTGATAAGTCTTCTAATCCAGGTACGTTGCTCATTTTACAGTAAAACCTTGTTGTAGTAAGTTAACTGCATGTTTTTAAAGGGAGCTAGGGGTTCAAACCCTGACCTGGTCTAACCTAGACTTAAAAATAGAAAAAAATAAGACTTTTATAATTTAGAAATGAAATTCACAGGGTCCTTTGGAAGAGGTCTTAAAAACCCTTACCGGTAATAACCAATGCCTTAAGTCATCATAGGGGTTCCACTTTTAAAAACTCTTCAAGCACATTGCATTGCACTTACTTCAAAGGTCTAAATTCTGACACTTCACCTTAAGCTGGTGATGTCTCAATATAAATGAAATATATATATATTCTTGACTGGGAGGTAAAACCCCATTCATTGAATCAATCAGTCAATAATTGCCACAGATTTGGAACTCTTAAAAATAATTTGATCCCCGACTGGGTCTGACTCAATACTTGAAAGTGGGTAGTGATTGTTCTTTCTCCAAGCAATTGGCATTACAGAATGGAAGTCACCGTTCTTTCGGACGGGAACTTAAAATAAATGAAGTCACATGTCACTTTAGTCTTGGCATGATAAAGAACCCTGCTGTATAATGCTATCAGCCCAATGCACAGGCAAAATTTCTGCACCTTTGCCTATTACTGGCAACATCTCAAGATAAGTGAAATATTCTTGACTGGGATGTTAAACACCATTACTCAACTCAACTTTATAATGGCAGTGTATAAACAATTTGTAAATTTTTACTATTTTTTAGGTTGAAAGTTTTTTAACCAAAATAATGACTTGGGCCTATTTAGGTTGAAGGCTCCTAAATAGTCCCGAGTCATTATTTTGCTTCAGAAACTAATAGATAAAATAAAGTCAGTTTCAGGTTGATAAAGTAATTTAAAGTTGAAAACCCCTGGATAACTGGGATTTTAGGTAACCAAGTGTTCTAAAGTATTAGATGGACCGACATGGCAGAGTGGTTCTGTCATTGGCTTGTTGTGGGTTCTAACTCAGGACTTGGAAAATTTCTGAGCAATTTTCATCTCCTGCCTTTACTAGAGCTGTAAAAAGCTCAATACTAGAAAAGTCTTTCTGATGATACTCAAAACTGAGGTCCCGTGTCTCAGTGCATGCTTAAGACTAAAGACACCTATGTAGAGTTGGAAAAGAGTAGGCCACCTGTGGCCGCTACAGAGGACAGTTACAACTAAAAGTGATTGAAACAGACTGAGTAAAGTAAGATAAGATTACAGATCACCGTGCCTCTCACTGCCTAGGTTTGAATCCTGCTCAGGTCGATCCTAGTGTGAGAAAGTTTGTCAGTTTGCTTGCCAAAGGTCTTTGGTTTTCTCTGGTTACTCAACCACTGCAGTAGCACAGTTGGTAGAGTGCATGCTACTTAAGTAGAAGGTCATGGGTTTGAATACTGAATGGGTTTAACTCAAGACTTGAAAGTAGGTAGTGGGTGTTCTTTCGCCAAGTACTCAGCATAAGGAAATGAAAGTCGGGTTCTTTCGGATGTGAACTTGATATAAGAGGTCCCATGTCATTGTTGGGGTAGCACAATGAAGAACCTTGTTGTATAATGGCACCAGGGCAATGCACAGTCAAAATTTCTGCACCTTGTGTAGCTGGTGATGTCTTGATATAAGTGAAATATTCTTGACAGGGACGTTAAATACCATACCTCTAATCGACTCGTTTCTGCCAACATCCCAAAACTAACTGCCTCAGTATAAGTGAAAGAATCTAGATTGAGGAGTAAACTACCATTACTCCACTCCACCATCCCAGAACTGACTGCCTCAGTATAGTCTGGGGTGTAATCTACCATTACTCCACTCCACCATCCTAGAACGGACCGCTTCAATATAAGCAAAAGAATCTTGACTGGGGAGTAATCTACCATTACCTGTATTCCACTCCACCATTTCAGAACTGACTGCTTCAATATAAGTAAAAGAATATTGACTCGGTTTTAATCTACCATTACTCCACTACACCATCCCAGAACTGACCGCCTCAATATAAATAAAAGAATCTTGACTAGGGGGGGCTTAAACTACCATTTCTCCACTCCACCATTCCAGAACTGACCGCCTCAATATAAGTAAAAGAATCTTGACTGGGTTTTAATCTACCATTACTCCACTCTACCATCCCAGAACTGACCGCCTCAATATAAGTGACAGAGTCTTGGCTGGGTTGTAATCTACCATTACTCCACTCCACCATCCCAAAACTGACTGCCTCAATATAAATAAAAGAATCTTAACTAGGGGGGCTTAAACTACCATTTCTCCACTCCACCATCCCAGAACTGACCGCCTCAATATAAGTGACAGAATCTTGACTAGGGGGCTTAAACTACCATTACTCCACTCCACTTACTGGATAACTGGAAGTCAAAATTATAGCCCTTTCAAAATATGCATATTAATACCAAATTCCAACAGTGCCATCAATCAATTTTCATTTTTATTATGCTGCATGCTATATAAAAAACAATTATTTTAAATTTTATAATTTTCAAAATTTGTTTAATTGATTTTTACTCAACTTTAAGTTTAAATTACGTCATTAATCTAGAAAAATTATTACCCATAGTGTAATAAAGAAAAGGAAATAATTTTAAAGGGCAGCATGTTCTTTGGTAACACATGTTTTTTATAAGGTGCATATTCATTTTTGATAAAAAAAAATTAGCTACCTTATAAGAATGTTTGAAGATAAAACTTCTGTTATATCTTTAACAAGGGTTGAAACACTCAGGGTAACATTATTATTGTTCAATTTTGTGTAATTTTAGTCGAGTTGCAACAAAGTTGTACTCAATTGCTAATTTGGTGATGCGGGTGTGCGGGGGCAGGAATTAGTTTTCCGGACTTTTTTCAAAACACCTGCAGATATTGAAGAGATATTTGGTATGTGAGTCTATCATCATGAGTTAAACTTCAAGTTTGAGTTTGGTACTGTTTCAGTGATTTTTGGTAAAATTATGGGATGTGGACTTAGAAAAATTTCTTTAAAATAGCAGTTTTCTGGACTTTTTCTCTTGCAGATATGGAATTAATATTTGGTATGTGGGTATCAGATCAAGTTTCGTTCAGGTTCCCTGATTTTTGGTGAAATTATTGCCCATGGGCTTAGAAAATTTCTATAAAATAGCTGTTTCCCAGACTATTTTCTAAATGCTCACAGATTTAGAATTAATATTTAATATGTTAATCACACATCATATAGAATATGAAATTTCAACTTCACTTGTACACCCTGGTGCCTGAATTTTCTATAAAATAGCATTTTTCGGGACTTTTTTCTAAATGCTCACAGATTTAGAATTAATATTTAATATGTGAATCGCACGTCATATAGAATATGAAATTTCAACTCCACTTGTACACCCTGGTGCCTATTGATTTTTTTGTTTGTCAGTTGTAATGAAAAAGCTTGTAAATGAAGTTTCAGATGAGATTTTCGAAATTCTTGGAAAAGTACATATTTGGTTTAGAATTTAGAATTTCTGTCACATGACTGAGTTGTTATGTTAGGCATAAGTCATGTACAGTCCAACCTGCCTTAAAGGCCACCTCTATATTAAGGCCACTTGCTTATAAAGGACAGAAAAATTGTATACCAATTGTTCTTAATACATATTATTTGAACCTGTATATAAAGGCCACCTGCCCATAAAGGCCACTTGTACTGGTTTCCTTAGGCAGCCTTTATAGACAGGTTTGACTGTACATTATGTATGAGGGATTTAACATTGTCATAGAAGTAAAGAGAATATGAAGGAAAAACAATAGATTTAGTTAATTGGAAAGGGAATAAATAAATAAATGATGTGATGTTTCTAGCATTTACTACTGGTGAAGAATTTTATTCTGAAAAGCCGTCTAGTGTTGTAAAATTAAAACAGGTTTAGTAATAATTTAAACTTTTTTCTTCAAAACAAGTAAATGAGTATTGCTTTGTTGGGTGAGTACATTGTCACCGATTTGTCTTTTTTGTTGAAAGGTTCTGGCATGTTCTTCTAGCGAATATTTTCAGGTACTTACAGACCAAATACGATGTGACAAATATATTTTCCTTCTAAAGTAGGTTTGTCTCATTTTGACCTTGCTCATTTAAAGAATTTTTGTGAAATTATTTTGAAATTATTACATTTATATTTTTTTTAGGATTGATTCAAGGACACCAAAATGAGGCTGAAACTAGACTCACTCCTAGCGGAACTGGGAAACCCTGGAAAATATCAGATAATTTTGTTTTTACTGTTGGCGCTGAACTATTTCCCAGTTGTGTTTAATCTGATCATAATGGCATTCTTCGGTAGTATGCCTCCACATAGCTGTATCAACAAGCTCTATGAGAGCCAAGATCAACTGGAAGTTCGGCCCAAAAATTGGACAGGGAGCACCATACATCAGTATAGTGTGTCAGGGAGAAATGTATCAGGAGCTACATATGGGAAATGTATCAGTGTCTACCATTTTGATAATGGAGAAAATGAAACATTTAACTGTCAACAACAGGAGGATGCAAATTGGCGCTTCAATACAGAACCAAGGGAGACAACCATTGTTACAGAGGTACATTGTATCCTTATACATATTAAACAAAAAAATATTGTTAAAATGAATAAGGCCATCTGATATCTAATTAACAAAGTTCAAGTTTGATTAGCACTAGTATTTTTTGAATGTGTGAAATCAGTGGTGGATATTAATAGGATCTTACACCAGTAACAGGGTAAGACAGAGACATCTCAAATGAGGAAAAATATTTTCCTGCCCAAAATGAGCTTTAGTGAGTTCTGGATATTGAAAATATTCACTGAGTTTGAGTAATCTCTGTCTTACACGGTTATCGTGTAGGATTCTTTTTCTCACACATTTGCAACATAAAACATTATTTGTATCAAATGTTCGGTTTTCATGCTTTCTGAAAATGATGTAATCAAGTTTTGTTGACGTTCTCATGCAAAATGATTATGATGTTATCAATTAAGCATGTAAGTGATTGTGACATTGTGATCTAACTCTAGGGTGAAACAGAAAAATCTCAAATGGGTTAAAGTAGGTACATGTGTTTCAACCAGTCTCTACATTTTCTTTTGAAATATAAAGGAAACTATTGAAAAAGTAACCAGTCTTTTCTAGAACTTACCAGTGTAAAACTGTTAGACTGGTTCTTATTTTTTAAACTTGTGAAGTGACTTATATTACAGTTTTTGAAATATTTTTAAGGTTGTTCATTTTCCTTTACAAGCAACATTTCATATTATTTATATCTATTTTGTATACTCATTTTCCTAGATATTTGCTAATACAGGAGTTATATTATTTAAAAAAATAAATAAATAAATAAAAACTACATATAGATAGTATTAAGTCTACTGCTGATAGAAAACATGATTAATCTTTAAAACTTTATGTAATACACAAATCATTATTAGTTCATCTTCATTTAATATACCTTATAATATTATACATTTATTGCCTTCGAGTGAGGAATATATGAACGTTTGTTCACCCGCAACAAGTCATATTTCCCGAGGGCAAAGCCCAAGGGGTATGTGACTTGTTAAGGGTGAACAAATGTTCATATCTCCCTCAAACAAAGGCAATAAGTTGTTTATTATACCGAAAGTTAATCATTGTAATAAGAAAGACAGAAAGAAAAATAATGTGCATCAAGTTAACATAAATATTTAAAATAAAACAATCTAGAAGGTAAAAACACCAGATTCTTTTGGAACTCATCGAAAGCTTACGCTAGAATGTCAAGACCGATTGTGTATCAATGACACCATATCATTGTGACGTTATGGTCTGTTCCAAATATTGGAAATATTACAGGGAAACTTGATCGCGTGAGGGAAATATGATATTTCTTTCCCTGCCACATGACATAGCTCATCCAATCAATCGCCAGTATTTATGAATGAGCTATAATATTATAATTTTATTACAGTGGGATCTTGTATGTGAGAATGCCTATCTTGGTAAATTGGCCACCACAATTTATTTTTGTGGCGTGATGGTTGGCGGACTTTTGTGTGGGTATATGGCTGACAAGTTTGGCAGACGTCCTGTGATGCTGGTGTCATTATACTTACCGATAGTGATCGGATTGGGTACTGCTTTCGCCAACAGCTACACACTGTTTGTAACACTTAGATTTTTCCAGGGGATATGTATGCAGGTAAGAGTTTTTTGTGCATGGTATTTATCCAATTATAAACTGAAACGTAGTTCACTTACATAAAATTATTTTTGATGTAATATTTTTGAATCCATAAATTATGACTGGTACCATGTACCCCATGAAATCCCTCTGACAAGATCATAATTCACAATGCTCCATGTCAATGTCATGATTGTGTGAGCATATAAATGGTCAAATCCGAGGTCTAGCAGACTTTGTCTTTGTAAAAGAAATCTGAAAGTTCTTTAGATGGAGTTATCTCTTTTAGATGGCTAATTACTGTTAATTACATATATTTACAGGGTCTGCAGACATCTACGTATGTCATGGTTATGGAACTCTCTCTACCACAATACAGAGGTATAGCCGGGGCTTTACTGGAATGTTACTGGGGTGCCACAGTCATCATCACCGGTGGCCTAGCTTATTTAATACAGACATGGCGGCACATACAACTGGCCATAGCATTACCAAGCATTATAACTGTTGTATATATTTGGTAAGTTTAAAACCCTTTATAATTCCCTGCCAAGAAATGGAAAAGGGGATATAGTCATACATTCCCTCCCTCCATCTGTAGGTCATCAAGTTTGTTTACAAACAATGAAATCTAAACATCAATTATTCTTTTTCTGTCTATTCACAAGATGCTTTCATATTGTTTTGTATATTAATTCTATGGTACACTTCATTTGAATTAAGACTTTCTTCCTTTGTAATTGATGGATCGCCGGCCATGCCCACAATGTTCCGACAAAGGCCCGGTAAGCTTGAATTACACACAAAAAGAATGAAAACTCGGCCTGAATTGTGTCATTTAGTGATGTCACTGACACTAGTACGTCATCAGTTGCCGTGACGTGACGCTGCTTTGGTACCATGATGACGGGCAGTGTCGGAACATTGTGGACGTGGCCGGCGATACGTCAATTGGTCTTTGTGGTCAAGTGGTCTAAAGTATGCATGTCTTATTGATCATTGCACCTCTCACCACCTAGGCTCAAACCCTTTCTTGGGCAGATCCTAGTGTGAGGAAGTTTGTCAGTTCTCTTATCGAAGGTTGGATGTTTTCTAAGGATACTCCTTTTTAGCTCACCTGGCCTAAAGGCCATGTGAGCTTTTGCCATCACTCGGCGTCCGTCGTCCGTCAGTCTGTCAGTCAGTCAGTCAGTCAGTCAGTCAGTCAGTCAGTCCGTCCGTCTGTAAACTTTTCATATTTTAACTATCTCCTCTGAAACCCCTGAACCAATTTTAACCAAACTTTACAGGAATGATGTATAGAAGGTCCTTTACTAAGATTGCCGAAATTATTTTGATCCGCCAAAAAACATGGCTGCCAGCGCAGAAGATAGTTTAACATGGGACCCTATGGGAAAAATGCATTTTTGACTATTTCCTCAGAAGTAACTAGAGCAAATTTAACCAAACTTTACAGGAATGGTGTAAGGAAGGTCCTTTACTTAGATTGCCAAAATTTTTCTGATCCGTCAAAAAACATGGCCGCCAGCACAAAAGATAGTTTAACATAAGACCCTATGGGAAAAGCATATATTTGCTATCTTCTTTGTAACCACTGAGCCAATTTTAACCAAACTTTACATGAATAATGTATGTAAGGTCATTTACTAAGATTGTCAAAATTTTTCTGATCCGCCAACAAAAATGGCCGCCAGGGCCAAACAAAGTTTAACATTGGGCCCTATGGGAAAACATACATTTTGGCTATCTCCTCTGAAACGACTAAAGCCAATTCAATTAAACTTTACAGGAACGATGTATGGAAGGTCTTTTGCAAAGATTGCTGAAATTTTTCTGATCCGCCTAAAAACATGGCTGCCAGCGGGGAACATAGTTTAACATTGGACCCTATGGGAAAAACACATTTTGGCTATCTCCTCTGAAACTACTGAAGCAAACTTAACCAAACTTTACAGGAATGATGTATAGAAGGTTCTTTACTTAGATTGCCGAAATTTTTTTGGTCAGCCAAAAAACATGGCTGCCAGCGCAGAAGATAGTTTAACATAGGACCCTATGGGAAAAATGCATTTTTGACTATTTTCTCAGAAGTGACTGGAGCAAATTTAACCAAACTTTACAGGAATGGTGTAAGGAAGGTCCTTTACTTAGATTGCCAAAATTTTTCTGATCCGTCAAAAAACATGGCCGCCAGCACAGAAGATAGTTTAACATAAGACCCTATGGGAAAAGCATATATTTGCTATCTTCTTTGTAACCACTGAGCCGATTTTAACCAAACTTTACAGGAATAATGTATGTAAGGTCATTTACTAAGATTGCCCAAATTTTTCTGATCCGCCAAAAAAAATGGCCGCCAGGGCCAAACAAAGTTTAACATTGGGCCCTATGGGAAAACATACATTTTGGCTATCTCCTCTGAAACGACTAAAGCCAATTCAATTAAACTTTACAGGAACGATGTATGGAAGGTCTTTTGCAAAGATTGCTGAAATTTTTCTGATCCGCCTAAAAACATGGCTGCCAGCGGGGAACATAGTTTAACATTGGACCCTATGGGAAAAACACATTTTGGCTATCTCCTCTGAAACTACTGAAGCAAACTTAACCAAACTTTACAGGAATGATGTATAGAAGGTTCTTTACTTAGATTGCCGAAATTTTTTTGGTCAGCCAAAAAACATGGCTGCCAGCGCAGAAGATAGTTTAACATAGGACCCTATGGGAAAAATGCATTTTTGACTATTTTCTCAGAAGTGACTGGAGCAAATTTAACCAAACTTTACAGGAATGGTGTAAGGAAGGTCCTTTACTTAGATTGCCAAAATTTTTCTGATCCGTCAAAAAACATGGCCGCCAGCACAGAAGATAGTTTAACATAAGACCCTATGGGAAAAGCATATATTTGCTATCTTCTTTGTAACCACTGAGCCGATTTTAACCAAACTTTACACGAATAATGTATGTAAGGTCATTTACTAAGATTGCCCAAATTTTTCTGATCCGCCAAAAAAAATGGCCGCCAGGGCCAAACAAAGTTTAACATTGGGCCCTATGGGAAAACGCACATTTTGGCTATCTCCTCTGAAACGACTAAAGCCAATTCAATTAAACTTGACAGGAATGATGTATGGAAGGTCTTTTGCAAAGATTGCCGAAATTTTTCTGATCCGCCTAAAAACATGGCTGCCAGCAGGGAACATAGTTTAACATTGGACCCTATGGGAAAAACACATTTTGACTATGTCCTCAGAAATGACTGAAGCAAATTGAACCAAACTTTACAGGAATAAAGTATAGAAGGTCCTTTACATAGATTGCCAAAATTTTTCTGATCTGCCATAAAACATGGCTGCCAGCGGAGAACATTGTTTTACATTGGACCCTATGGGAAAAGCATATATACAAATTTGCTTTAAAAGCAGGTGAGCGATACAGGCTCAGCCACACTGAGCCTCTGGTTTATTCTTCCATCCCAGAACTGTTAGGAACTAAAGAATTTTGACTGGGAAGCAAAACATCATTTCTCCTCTCCACTCTTCCAGTGTAACATACCTGGAATTTGCTCACCATTTTGTCTTAAAAGTCTTGCACTTTTTATCCCAGCCTTTTGAAGAAAAAGGGGGGTATTAAATTTATTAGTTTCCATCTGTCTGTCAAAATTCTTGTCTGCGCAAATTCTCCAAACTATGAAGCATTGTTTCCTGAAACTTGGTGCAAAGCATCAAGTTGGTTTGCTCATTTTCCTGGGAGTTATTGCCTTTTGAACATAAGTGCTAATCACAAAAAAACAGAACCTGCTGGTGGGGGATCCTAATTCATTGAATTTACTTGTTCATATAAAATTGTTATATTGGTAAATTTATTCTGTTAAAAATTAATTATCATTTGATACACATAAAGAAGTCTGATTTTCTGAAACTGTGTGGTTAAAAATCTGTTATGTTTGTACCTACTGCCAGAAAATATTATAATTTATAGAAATTGATTACAGTTGTTGCTTTTTGAATGTTGGAAGTTAAAGTGTTCTTGTTATTGTTTCAGGTTTGTGCCAGAATCCTTGAGATGGCTGATCATGACAAATAAAATGGAACAGGCTGAGAATTTAGTGAAGAAAATCAGTAAATTCAACAACCTGCCTTACCCTGAGGAAACAGTGGAAAATTTCAAACTTAAATCAAAAGTACAACTTGAACAGCCATCTAAAGAGTATACATTTATGGATCTTCTGAGAACACCACAAATAAGAAAGAGAAGTTTTGTGTTATTTTATTTATGGTAAGTGAGCGAGTAAATAATGGTGATTAATGTCACAGTCAAGAATATTTCACTTATACCGTATTGAGACGTAGCCAGCTAGTGAGTGATGGCAAGATTCTTTTACTTATATTGAGGCAGTCAGTTCTGGGATGTTGGCAGAAACAAGTTGAGTTGAGTAATTGTGTTTAACGTCACAGTCAAGAATATTTCACTTATATCAAGACATAGCCACTATAGGAAAAGGTGCAGAATTCCTGTGCTATGCACTGATAGCATTGTACAGGGTTCTTTATCGTGAGTGAGTGAGTAATAGTGTTTAATGTCCCAGTCAAGAATATTTCACTTACATCAAGATGTTGCCAGCTTTAGATGAATGTGCTGAAATTTATCTATGGTAAGAAAATGTAAAGTGGATTAAAACTCTTAGATTTGACTATTTTAGAACATCTTATTAGGTTTAAATAGATATTTATGTTTTTCATTCCTGTTAACCAAAACCCCCATGAGCTACTAATTTCTGAGATTTTCATTCAAAAAGTAACATATTTTAGATTAGGATTTGTGAAAAAATACTTTATAAGGATTATATTTTCACAAATTTTGGAAATTTAGCCACAGATAATTTTATAAATGAGGATAACTAAGATGTTTATATGTACAATGCATAATAAATTTTACAGACATTCTGTAAATCGAAAAAAATTTCTAGTAAATTTGCAGAAGTGAAAGATGCAAAAAAAACTTAAATGAATATTTAATTTCAATTTAATTCATCTACATTTTCACTCAAGTCATCTGAAGGCACAGAAATGAATGTACACCTATAACTTGATATAACAGTTCTAGAGTAACTGTCATCTGACAACGTGAAAATTAAAGTACACATATATGTAGATATGGAGATTCTTGAGTTATTCACTGTCATCTGACGACACAAAAATTAAAATAAAGGTATAATATGATATGACAATTGACGGATCACCGGCCAGGCCCACAATGTTCCAACACTGGCCGCCATCACGGTACCAAAGCAGCGTCACTGCAACTAATGAAGTACTAGTGTCAGTGATGTCATTAATGGCACAATTCAGGCCGAGTTTACATTCTTTGTGTTTATAATTTAAGCATACTGGACCTTTGTCAGAACAGTGTGGGCGTGGCCGGCGACCATCAATCTCTGTACAAGTTTTACTCAAATCTTCACAGTAACATGTATTTTTACCTGTAGCTTGATGATTTTCTATTGATATCTTTACCTCAAGCATTGAATTGCTTGTCTTCTTACAGGTTTGCCGTAGCTGTCAGTTACTATGGGCTCACGCTGAAGATGACATCACTGGCTGGTAACAAGTATCTGAACTTTACAATCTCTGGTTGTGTGGAAATGTTTGCATATATTATTGCTGTATTTATAATTAAAAGGTAATTCTAAATGTAACATTCAAAGTCACTTCTTGACTAAATCAAGACTACTTTGTATACTACAAATGCAGTATTCATTCAAAAAGGGAGTCCAGCAAACAAAAGCCCCTTTCACAAAAAGAAAGAGGCAGCTCTGATTGTTCTTTGTCATTCTTCAACAAAATTTCTTGCACAGTAGTTGGTTAATTTCCCAGGATAATGTTTATAAATCTGCAAGGGTATGTAAATGCATTTATCTAGCAGTACAGGGGAAGTAACTCTTACATCATGGTGGTTGATTTTGTCATCTGGTTAAAGTAAACAAACATGGTGAAAATGTTCACAAGCAACACAAATGACAAAATTTGAGTTGAAATGCTTTGAAGGGTGGCAAGTAAGTTATACAGGTTTTTTGCAGGTTACACATCCCCATGGACACATGTCATATGTGTACATATATGTACCCTTAGCCTTATATTACATTAAACCAACTTTTAATAACAGATAAAAGAACTTTCATGATTCTCTTGCCTAAACCATTTCGCGACTAACTTTCACTTTAGCTGAATATTTGGTATAAATAATACTAGCATTTTCAAAAACAAGTTCACATTGATTAAATTTCAAAATCATTTTGACCTTGCAAAACACTTGAAAGTTAATCACACGTGAATAGAGTATACTACTACAAAGGTTTTTTACATTCTCTCTGACAATTACTCCATTGCTGACTAAAGGTTTAGTAATTTGTTTTTGGGTTTCTGTTACAGATTTGGAAGAAGAATACCTCTGATGTCATACTTCTGTATCGGAGCTTTGTCCTGTATCATTGCTGGTGCCATTCCATTCTTCGACACTAGTAAGATATATTTCATATCTCTCTCTCTCTATATTGAGGCCGTGGTGGCTCATGGAAAAGAAGATGTCAGTCTACAAATCCAGGGTCTTTCACAGCTGTGAGTTTGAGCCTCGCACAGACCACATGTGGGAAAGTCAATTTTCCTTACCGTTGGCTTTTACAGTATTTAAATTTAGCAAAAACCGGTTTCTGTATATTAATGCCAAAACCAAAGTTCACTGTAAATTAAGGATTTTAAATCTAAAGTAAATTTGTAAATTGACAGCTTTAATAAGCAAGGTTTACATGTGATTTAAATATTTTATTTTTGTTTAACTAGGTAAAACAGCTACACTGGCTTCAACAGGATTTGCTATTTTAGGGAAGTTTGGTATGGGCGGTGTATTTAGTGTGATATTTCTCTACACATCAGAACTTTACCCTACACTTATCAGGTAACATATGTAAATGTGTCAATTTTAGTGTGTATGAATTCTAGTGTGAGTACAAATTTTAGCGCCATGTACAAATTTTAGTGTGTACATATTTTAGCGTGTACAGTTTTAGTGTGTACAAATTTTAGAGTGTACAAATTTAAGCATGGATAAGTTTTAGTGTGTACAAATTTAAGCATGTATAAATTTTAGTGTCAGAACAATTTACAAATTCATTCACTAGTACATTGGAAATATGTATATGTACACCATGTTTAGTTTATCAGTTTTTAGCTCACCTGACCGAAGGTCATGTGAGCTTATGGCATAGCGCAGCGTGTGTATGTGCGTGTGTGCGTGTGTGCGTGTGTGCGTCGTTAACACCTATTTTCGACTTCTCCTCTGAAACTACTGGACAGTTTTTAATGAAACTTTGTCAGAAGTATATATGGGCCGGTGCAATTCAGATTTGTTCGTGGCGTTGCCATGGCTACCATAACTAGGTCAAGGTGACCTAGGGGTGCAAAAATCTTAAAAAATCTTCTTCTCCGAAAGTACTGATTGGAGAAAAAATCTGATGTGATATTTGGCTTCTCTAGGGTCTTAAGCCTATAGTTTGTTCATTTTGTGAAATTCGGATAAAAAATAGGTTACGCGTTTTTGCGTTTAATTTTGAAAAAATCGTAAAATAGCTTCAAATTGTTATAACTTGACTATTTGACCAGATAATGACATGGGGTTTTCAGTTTTGACATCTTCTTGTTAGTATCTTCAAATTGAGGTCAAGGTCAATTGTGAAGGTCGTGACCTAATTTTTTTTACCTCTGATTATAATTATTATCTCGAAAACTATAAACTTTTTGTATAGGCATGTATATTAGAATGTTGTAGGTATTGATACAACGATCATTTTGATGTATAGAAAAAGGTCATGGGTTCAAAGGTCAAGGTCACAGATGTGAAACAATACCGAAATGGTTAATTATCTTGAAAACTATAAACTTTTTGTATAGGCATGTATATTAGAATGTTGTAGGTATTGATACAACGATCATTTTGATGTATAGAAAAAGGTCATGGGTTCAAAGGTCAAGGTCACAGATGCGAAACAATACCGAAATGGTTAATTATCTCGAAAACTATAAACATTTTGTATAGGCATGTATATTAGAATGTTGTAGGTATTGATACAACGATCATTTTGATGTATAGAAAAAGGTCATGGGTTCAAAGGTCAAGGTCACAGATGCGAAACAATACAGAAATGGTTAATTATCTCGAAAACTATTAACATTTTGTATAGGCATGTATATTAGAATGTTGTAGGTATTGATACAATGATCATTTTGATGTATAGAAAAAGGTCATGGGTTCAAAGGTCAAGGTCACAGATGCAAAACAATACCCAAATGGTTAATTATCTCAAAAACTATAAACTTTTTGTATAGGCATGTATATTAGAATGTTGTAAGTATTGATACAACGATCATTTTGATGTATAGAAAAAGGTCATGGGTTCAAAGGTCAAGGTCACAGATGCGAAACAATACCGTAATAGTTAATTATCTCGAAAACTATAAACTTTTTGTATATGCATGTATATTAGAATGTTGTAGATATTGATACAACAATCATTTTGATGTATAGAAAAAGGTTATGGGTTTAAAGGTCAAGGTCACATATGCGAAACAATACCGAAATGGTTAATTATCTTGAAAACTATAAACTTTTTGTATAGGCATGTATATTAGAATGTTGTAGGTATTGATACAACGATCATATTGATGTATAGAAAAAGGTCATGAGTTCAAAGGTCAGGTCACAGATGTGAAACAATACTGAAATGGTTAACTATCTTGAAAACTATTAACTTTTTGTATAGGCTTTTATATTAGAATGTTGTAGGTATTGATACAACAGTTATCATGATTTAAAGAAAAAAGTCATTGGGGTTTAGTATTTATGTTTTCTTTAAATCTATCAGCTAGCCATTAGTTGTCAGGTGAGCGTATCAGGCCCATGGGCCTCTTGTTTTGCATTTGGCCACATGTAAATTATAGCTGGTTCATGTTCTCACCAAGTAGTAAGAGCAGAATTTAGACATAGGTATTACTGCTGTCCTCGGTGTCAATATTTGTGTTCAGTTATCCACCTCACCTTCAACATGGAAGATCAAATATATTATTGTAAGTTACATGTATGTATGATAGACAATATGGAGCTACAGTGATGTCATATCTAACACAATGTATTATTTATTATTCTAACATGACTTGCATTTTCTATCATGTGAAACCTGAAGAAAGCCAGCCTTGGTATAACCAACGATAATCCATGGCTGCTCTGTTTTAATGACCTACTCCCTTGCTTATCTTATGACATCATGCTATGTGTCATGAACAATGGTTATGACAGAATTTTCATGCATAAAATCATTTATTTCAATGGAGGTAATCTCAACAGCCGAATGTTTCAATGGACCTTTTTGCCAATAAATATAAAATGTACCTCTGAAAAAATAGTCTGCACTGATTATTCCAATCATTTTTATTTAAGTCATGTTAGAAATGAAATAATCAACATTTACCCGTGATATATTGTCAAATAATACACGGATCATCGTTAACATGCAGCGAATATATCGCTTGGTGTCAAAGCCACCTCTTGATATAGTCTTCCGCATGTGAACTCTGGCCTGTGCATTATTTGACGATATATCACAGGTAAATGTTGATTATTTCTTAAATACACTTTCCAAAATATTTTCATCTCCTTTTCCATATTACAATCTTACTTTGAATCAATATTTCAAAAAAAAGTATAATTTGTTTGTTGACATTTTGTCTTATTGTTTATTTGTTTATTTTACAGAAATATTGGTATGGGAAGTTGCGCATTCTGGGCACGTTTAGGCGGAGTTGTAGCTCCACAAGTTGTAATGCTGGTAATTATCATGATTTCTTAAAAAATTACTGGTAAACTGATATCTGTGAATTGATGAAAGAAACTGTCTTTTCCTTTACGTGTATTTTAATTGGTTTCACCCAGTAATATGTGATGCTGGCTGACATTTTTTGTTGAGAATCATGTCTCTATCACAATTTTCAGTATGTTTACAGGACAGTGTCCAATAGTGTGTTTCTTATTTATAAGGAATATGTCCATACAGATGTTAATGTTTATAATAACCTGTATGTACACATTCAGTGGTACAAAGTGGTACATACAGTGCATTGAAAGATTATTTCTTTTTTTTCCCAAAATGTGCATTTTGTCAATTGTTTTTTTCCCAATTTCATTCAAAGGTCCATTTCCCAAAATGGCCAGAGAAATGCCTGCATGTGAGCAGAATTTACTTGTTAGCAAATAGGATTATTATTTTATCTTTAAACCAAAGAAATGGTTCAAAATCTATCAATTTTAATCATATATGTATGAGTAGTTCTTGATCATATTTCTTCTATTTTTTATTTACTTTTTTACAAATACATGTGTATATACCTTACAGGGAGATTTTACAATAAAGTCTGTGACGGTCATCGTAATTGGTATAATAGCCTGCATTGGAACAGGACTTGTATTGTTGCTACCGGAAACAGTCGGTAAGAAACTGCCAGACACTATAGATGATGTAGAGAATGAAGAGGAGAAGGACAGTGTTAAGGAGGAAAGTATCGGTAACCCCGAGGAGAGGATAGAACTCGCTACAAAAGTATAAATGTTATAGATAGGATCAAGCTTCAGTATACAGTATTGCAGACATCATTTGTTGGCATATACGGTACTGCAGAAGTATTTTTTTGTCATATACAGTACTGATTTTGTGTTATGTACAGTACTGAAAAAAAAAAACCTTGTTTGTCATATACCATAATGGTTTTGTTATACATACAGTATTGCAGAAATAATTTTGTTTTTATAGAACTCGCTGCAAAAATATAAGTATTATAGATAGCATCAAGCTTCAATAGACGGTAAATATTTTTGTCATATATGGTACTGATTTTGTTATATATATACAGTATTGCAGAAATAGTTTTGTTTTTACAGAACTCGCTGCAAAATATAAGTACATGTATTATAGATAGCATCAAGCTTCAATATTCGGTACTGCAGAAGTTTTTTTTGTCATATAACATAATGATTTTGTTTGTTAAATACAGTACTGCAGAAATAATTTCTTTTTTACAGAACTTGCTATGAAAGTATTATTGTTTTAGTTAGGTAGCATGAAGCTTGTAAATACGGTACTGCAGAAGTCATTTTGTTTGTTACAGAAATTTTGTTTTGCTCTTCTTTATGTTAATCTGATTTGATCTTGAAATTTAAACATTATGTTTGTAAGATTTAATCCAGCTTTTCTTATGTTTTTAAGAATAGTAGATACATGTAAATCTTATTTTACTTTTCACTAAAGGGTTGCAGAACTAACAATGCAACATATCTTATTTCTTTTGTACAGAAATCTCCATGACAACCATAAAACATGGTAACCATGTTAGTATATGGAACCTTGTTCTATTTATTTCTTACCCCAAATAAGTGGACAGAACTAAAATATATGTTTCACCATGACAACCATAATACATGGCAACCAAGTTAGTATTTGGAAACTTGTTTATTTATTTCTTACCCCAAATAAGGGGAGGGAACAATGATAACCCTTGTTTCAAGAAGTTTTAGACACAAATTATAAAAAGATACCTTGTTTAAAGATTTGATTCGAATAAACCAGTCTATCCCCAAGTCAGAGTCTTCATCTTCCACAGAATAATCTTTTTTAATGGAGGAAAGGACATACACCATGGTTTCAGACCAGACAGATATTCTTCAAAGAATATAGATTGTTTTTATTATTATTATTATTATTATTATTATTATACCTTGATAATACAGTTTTTTTACATCAATATATTTATATCAATTCTTTATTCTTATTATTCTTTTTATACATTTGCATTTGAAGTGCTATTTAATGAATGTGTAACCATGACGATTTTTAATTGTTAAAACTGTATTATTTTTAAATAGTTAAGTCATCATATTTTTAGAGTGTTGATTTTAAAGATGGTTTTTATTGGATTGTTGATTTTATTTAGGTTTGAATTTGTTAAATTTTATTTATCTCTTTTTATATTCTATAAATGTCATACTATATGATTGTATGACGGAAACATGTAAAATTTCATGTTCAATTTTGTCTTTCTTAAAGTGTCATATAAATTAAAAGTTGTTGACGAACAAAAAGTTTTATGCATTCGAATCAGATTTAGTCTTGAAGTGCTAGAATTCAAATTTCATGTTTGTTTTCCTCTTTCATATAGTGTCATATAAATTAAAAGCTGTTAACGAACAAAAAGTTCCATGTATTTAAACCAGATTCAGTCTTGAATCGTTAGATTTAATTGTATCAAATTGACAAGTAGATACAAACAGAATTTTAATTGAAAATATTTTTTTATAATTCAGGCCCGTAGGCAGGTATTTTACATAGGGGTTGCGGCTTTGATAAATGTGGTAGGATGCACCAGAGGTGTGTGTGCACACCAAAGATTTGTATTGCAAGGTGGTTATGGGGGCATGCCCTTCCACAAAATTCTTGAAAATGAAACAACAAATGATACATTTTGGAGCATTTTAATAGAAAAATCAACATTTTAAGTGCTTAATGATTTTCAAAGAGTTTGCACACACACACACACACACACACACACACACACACCCTTTGCTCCCTCTGAATACGGGCCTGTCATTAGCAAGATGCAAAATGGGTTTACCTTTGTATCTTGTCATATTGATCTTCAATGTTTATTTGGAACCCATTATTTCCATTGGAATTATATAATTTGAGGTTTTTCCAGCAACATTTATATTATTCCAGGGTTGCTTTCCATAACCAGAGTTGGGTATATCATTGTATATAGCTGAATCTCTTGAAAGAATCCCTTTTTGCCTAAGGCACTGTTAATTTGAAATAAGATTTTAGAAAAATAATTTTTTTAATTAAAACGAAATTCCCTTGTAGTGGAAAAATTATGATGGTGAAAAATTGTAGACATGCCATAATTTGTTTTATGTTTTTCTAATGCTTCTATGTTTTCTAAATATTTTAGTCTTGCAGATAGAATTTAACATTTTTTATCAATAAGCTTGTAATTTTTTTTTTACATGTTTTTGTATATAACGCATTATCAGATTTTATTTTTATTGCATAATAATGTAACACGCTGTTCTAGGGAAAGTAATCTTTCTTCAATTCACTTATAGTGTATATATGATCAACACTGTATTACTAAATAGTGGATTTAGCAAGATTATTTTCTTACCAAAAAACCAAAACAAATCAAAAAACAAACAAAGAATAAAACAGCCTATTGATATGTGCATATGTAATAAATAAAACCAACTTGGGGAAAAATGAAAAATGAATAAAACCATAGTAACAATAATTATGTACAGTAAAAACCAAGTATGCATAGTGAAACAAGATAAATAATAACAGTACAATACAGTTAAACCTAGTTATGACGTACCTCAATAACTTCACCATCTCACGACCACCACAGTGATTTAAAGTCTTGTATAAAGCTTATTTCTTTATGTTTTTCTTTTTAAAGTGCCACCTCACTTACCTCCACAATATTTTAAAGTCCTAAAACTAATTTCTTGTATGTTTTTTGTCCCCCGCCGCAACGTGGAGCGGGGACATAGAAATGCCGGGCGTGTGTCCGTGCGTCCGTGTTTCCGTTCGTCACACTTTTTTGTAAGCGCTCTCATGCCTACAAATTTTGACGGATTTTCATTAAATTTATACCAAATGTTTATACCACTAATACCTTGGTCAAGTTCGAAAATCAGCATTGGTTGATACTTTTTGTTGGAGTTATGGGATTTTGACCACAATAATGACTCTGTTTTATCCAAAACTTGACCTTGTAAGCGCTCTCATGCCTACAAATTTTGACCGATTTTCATTAAATTTATACCAAATGTTTATACCACTAATACCTTGGTCACGTTCGAAAATCAGCATTGGGCGATACTTTTTGTTGGAGTTATGGGACTTTGACCACAATAATGACTCTGTTTTATCCAAAACTTGACCTTGTAAGCGCTCTCATGCCTACAAATTTTGACAGATTTTCATTAAATTTATACCAAATGTTTATACTTTGTTTTGCCAAATAAACATGCAAATAAAAATTTGTAAAATCAATACAAACAAGTAAATTCAGTGAATTAGGTTCCCCCAGCACCATTTTTTTGTAATTTTCACTTGTGTTCAAAGGGCAATAACTCCCAGGAAAACGAGAAAACCTACTAAGGTTAATGATATATGCATCTACCATCTATGTTGATGTTATG
The DNA here is from genome assembly GCA_021292105.1 of Anadara kagoshimensis. NCBI lineage: Eukaryota > Metazoa > Mollusca > Bivalvia > Arcoida > Arcidae > Anadara > Anadara kagoshimensis. The sequence continues at coordinate 29,343,122 of CM037874.1, read as the reverse complement.
CACTAAGTTTCATGAAAAAGTGCTTTATAGTTTTGAAGAATTTGCAGAATGATGGACGAACAGGCGTACAGAAACTCGAATTATCCCCCTCTTGAAGTGGCCACATTATTATATTAAACTGCTTGATGTTTGTGTACATTTAGGTGATAAAGTACAAAATGTGAAAAAAATATATTATTTTTTTTAAAAATGCCCAATTTTATGGTAAATCATATGTATCTGCATATTATCAGAGTACCCCAGATGTTACATTATGATTTTAATCTTGAAATCTCTTACTCAGATTGTTCGAGTTAATTTTCATTGTAGATCAAAATCATTATGGGATATAAATTACCTAGTATTTACATAAATCTATTGATTTTGTAACTGATTTAAAATTTGATAACGGTCGGCCAGGAAACTTGATATTAATAAACATGATAAAACGCCCCAAAAATCAATAAAGCCAAATAGTATGTATGTATTTATTTGATTACTTATTTATTTATGACATTGTAATTGTTTACATAATTTTGTTTACTACATATTGGCTGACTGACTTAATGTCATTGCAATTTTAGATTAAAAGATTAAAATTATTTTGTAATTAATAAAAGAATTTTCAATAAGCAGTATTTCAAAGAATTCCACATAATAATATTTTTAAAAAAGAGTTAAGTTGACATTAAGCATGCTCAAGAATTGCACTTTGTTAATATTTATATAATAAAAAAGAGTAAATGTTTTGTGACAAAATAGTTGTACAGCAGCAAAAAAGTTTATAATTTTTTCTTCTGTTTTCTTTAACATTCGATAAATATTTGAAGACAATCGTAAGTTAGGCAATGCAATATGCAATAAAATCTCCTTATAATGTCCCTCGATAATGTCAACAACCCACTTTTTACAACAATATTTTAAGTATTAAAGTCTATTTTTATGTTTTAGTTTATAAGTCTCCATCAATTTATTTCCCCAAACTTCTTTTTGACACCAAAATCTGACTGACCAAAAGGTGGTGGTGAATTAAGGTTTATTGTACAAATTATAATTTAAAATCACGGAACCTATGTAATTAACTTAGTTTTACTGTACATCCAAGAGCAGAAACATTTCTAAAACATCTGATGATGTAAAAAAAGTTAAAAAAAAAATTGAAATAATATAAGATTTGACATGCAGGATAAAACTGATCTGCATTATTAGATATGAGATAAAGAAAGATCTGTTTTCTGAAATTAAACAATCTCTAATTCTTTATATGATACCCTTAAAGAAGTACAGAATGTAATTAACAACATCTACTTCCTCATCAGATCTGATGTTTTACACATCTGCAACTAGAGATAAGGAAAGATCTGCTTTCTGAAATAAAACAATCTATAATTCTTTATATATATAATACTGTTGAAGGAGTACAGAATGTAATTAACATCATCTACTTCCTCATCAGATCCAATCTGCAACTAGAGATAAGGAAAGATCTGCTTTCTGAAATAAAATTATCTCTATTTCTTTATGTATGATACTGTTAAAGAAATACAGAATGTAATTAACAACATCTACTTCCTCATCAGATCTGTTGTTAAACATGAAACAGATTAGTGTCACAATAAAACATCTATTCCAAATCAGATCAACTGTATACCTGTGTACAGGTGTAAATCAATATTTAATTGCCATTTATGCAGGCATTGCTTACTGGCTTAATTGCTGAAATCGGGGATTTTTTTCAATTTGCTGATGCTTAAGAGTCCTGATATTGCTTAGTGGATTAAATATTAAAGTTGTAAAAAAAATTCAATTCCCTAATGCTGTAACATTTCACATCTTAATAATCAAATCATCTTGACATCAAATTTTCAAAAAAAGATGAGATTTTATGCAAACAAAGTAGCCATTACATTATACTTGCACATGCTAAGGAAAGAAGATGGACACATGTGCCCAGGTATACAGTTGATATGTTAATGAGAAACACTGATTGTGAAATAGCATGAATAAGGTTTATGTCGGCTACCGAAAGATTGTTTCCAGAATATTATGATGCACAAGTTATGTCATACCTACAGAATTTACACGTTAGTAGGAATGGACAGTCCTATATGTTATTCTTGTATGCTGTCATAAATGTCATTCATGTTATGCCACATAGTCATATGTTTCTTATAAAAATGCACATATTAAGGCTGTATCAATTTTAACTAGAACAGTGTGTAAAAATGTGTAAATATATTTCTTAACTCATATTACATTTTTTTCCTTTAATGTATATGTATACTGTATAAAAAGAAATATTCACTGAAGAGACATTGTATGCACTTTTGTGGTTTTTGTATCATAAGAACTGAACGTGGTTAAAATCTTGATGGTCCTAGGATAGTATCTGATATTTTCATGTTTTGATATTGAAAAAAACAGATTGATTGATGACTGAATATCTTATATACTGTATAAGAAGAAACATTAGCGGTAGAAAACTTTGTAGTTTTAATCTTATGAACTATTTAGTGGTAATAAATGTTCATGGGTCAGACTGTAGGGGAAGTGTACAAAGGAAAATAAGACATTTTCACTTAGAAAATATATTGGCGGTGCAAGAGGCAATGTGAATATTTTTTCTTCGTGAATGTTTCTTCTTATAATTAGGTTTTTCATGATATGTTGGCAAAGAATACAGTAAGTCTATTTTACAATAAGGGTTGTTTTGACATATGAAGTGCATTGTGGTGTGATTTTATACAGATGCAAGATGGTATTATCACTGTTTTCGGTAATATAGACTTGCCTGTGTTTATAAACACTCAGCGATACAGATCCTGAATGTCCTATAACATTGATACACAGTGAATATTTCTACTTAAACAGTATCTTCTTATATGTTGTTTTACAGATTATTGGATATCACAATTTGTTTAATACTGTAAATCAGCAAATTTTCATTTCATTTTATTTTTATATGATTTTGCAACAGTAAAATCACCTGATAATATCACTTTCGTGAATATTTTTTTAAATATGATTCACTTGTATTTGCACTAATTGTCATCGAACAATATAAAGAATGAAAGTTTGAAAATAACTTGAAATGTAATTGTGAAAATGAACAGATGAAAAAATTTCCAGATTTACATTAATGCCTTATATTATAAAAGACAGTAATTTTCAAATTTTGTAATTACCTAATCACAAACAGTTCACATGGACACATATTCTGAATTGTGGGGATAATATTTCATATATTATGCAGTGTGTTAAGAGAAAAAGTAACTGGTGCCAGATAGAACAATGTCAAAAATTCATGATGTCAAAATGAACAGACTGTTTCTTCCTATTGGAAATTGTTTGTATCAGTTGTTAAAAGTACCTGTATATAATTCTTGGACATTTATTGAAAAGTTTGTTTCTGTTAGAAAAATATGATTAACATATTATAAAAATTGTGATGAGTGTCCATTCCACTGTTTTCAATTCTAAATTTATACCATTGTTTTTGTAATGTCTATAGCTTATTTAATATTTTTAACACTCCAATCTTTTATTGGCACACAAGTGTATGTATATGTATTTTACCAATAAAATTTGACACCATGTCTATATTTTTTGTCATTTATTGTTAACATAGACTGTATAATAATTAGAAAAAATAGACTTATTGGGGCCCAGTTGTTCGAAGCTAGATTGTTTTATCAATGATAAACAAGTATTTAAACCATGAAAAAAACTTTAAAAAACCATTATAGAATAGAAAGTTATATTACAATCTACTTTAGTTTGATGGAATTTTTATTCATTTTCGAAATTTTAACAATTAGGTTCACAATATATCTGAAATTATGCCAAATTTAAATTTTGACTAATCAATTGATTAAACTAATCATGTTCAAACAACTGACCCTAGGTATATAATTACTGCAAAATTTAATCATCTCCCGTTTATCTAGTCATTAAGTTGGTTATAACATACCCTTTAATGGGGGAATAGCCTTCTTTTGCCACAAAAAGTTAGATACACTGAAATTGACAAATTATGTCGATGTGAACTTCCACCTGAGAAGTGAAGCCGGTTGCTGTGGTTGGGTTTACAAGCACCCTTTGTTTAACTAGCTACACCCTCCACATGTGTAATCCAAATTGAGAATAAAAGGAACATGGAACTATTGGACGTCATATATATCCAGGGCATTCCTGGACACAGAGACACCATACTTATCAACCACACTGTGATGACAGACATAAAACTTTTTAAGGGCCCTGATAACCCTAGGTTTGCAATATCCCTGGGTCAATAATTTATTTGTAAGCAGCCAGCTACGTTGTATAAAAGTCCTGTTGTGGAAACAGGCTCTATCATAGCTTATTGATTGTGAAACAAATACACAAGCAGGAGAAGCGGGTATATTGCGGCATAGAAAAGGAAAGTTGACAATAGAAAAATTGAGTCATCACGTTTGTCATAAGGTAGCGTTTCGTAGACGTCATAATTGAGGTATCAGTCTAAATATGAAGCAGAAGCAAAATTTCAAGAATTAGTCGTATTTTTATTTAAGGCTCGCTAGGATAGATGGCATTCACGTAGACTCCAAATATAGGATTATAAAAAGATAAGCCATTATCTATTATAGTCTTCTCTTTTGACAGATTTAGCAAAGTTCTGCATAAATTCTGCTTCACATGAATAAAGAAACATCAGCAAACAATGGTACACAGTTTGTGCAGGTATACCGATTGTTTAGTGGAAAAATACATTGCCAAACACAACAAATATGTTATCTACCAAAACATATTGTTTATGGTATCTTTAGTATATTTGTTTGCATACTGTATTGTACTTGACAAAATAACCAGAATCCCTTTCGGGTAATGTCAAGTTGTATTATAAAATCAAACCTAAAACAAACAAAAAAGAAAAACAAAAAACTATATATATGTGATAACTTTTCTGAACATCTTTCTTTGCAAAACGCAATCCGTCTCTAAACGCTTGCAGTAGTAGTGTACTGGCAGTGGGTGGTTTTGTTTTACCGAGAAAAATAAACATACATAAAAGACTTGGCACTTTTTGAAAACAATTTTTAATTGAAAAAGGGGGTTTATTTGATTCGGATACAATTAGTCGCTGTGTGTAATGACAGAAACGTTGCTCAGCTGGCTGATTTGTTCCCTAACTATCCCACAAAAAGTGCTCCATATATACGTTTAAAATCTAGAATTAATTTACCAAATAATTCACCAGGAACCCGACATTTATATCGTATTTATTATAGTTTATAGTCGGTAAGTCTGCTGGTGACTGGTGCCCCGAGGATATCACAAACTCAGTAGGCAATAATTGTGTATTAATGTCAGAAATATACAATTGTCTAAATTTGCTGCTAGTTAAAAATTTAAAATTCCTCAAAAACTAAGGTAAACTCCCTCATGCAAAGCACTTTATTAGCTGAAAAACACCCAGCTTCAGCAGAATAGTGTTTTCTACGATTTAATATTAAGGTTTTAAGTAATTATGTGACCAGTTTAAAACTAGTATAATAATTTATAGAAGGCCGTGTAGTATTATATTCCTTCATAATCAAAAACAACCATACTAATCTATGTCCGAATTACAATCCAGAAGTAAAGTCAAAACAAACTTTGGAACTGACCAGACAGTTTTGGCACGTAAACTTCCAACAGGGAAGCGAGGCCCCTCCTTGTTTAGCTAGCTTCATCCGCCATGTGTGCAATCAAAATTGTATGAAAGGAACATGGAACTATGTGACGTCAAATATATACACAGAGACATCTTACTCATTAACAATACTGTGATGACGACCATAAAACTTTTTGAGGGCATTGATAAGCCTAGGCTTGCAATATCCCTGAGTCAACAGTTTATTTGCAAGCAGCCTACTTCGTTGTTCAAAGTCCCCGTGGTGGGAACACGCTCTATCATAACGCATTAATTGGGAAACAAATACACCATAAGCAAAGTAATCAGGAACCACCTGCCTCAATATTATTATAGACGCATCAGTGTAGAAGAAAGGTTCTACTAAGACCAAGACTTTCAAAATAATTTGTTTGTTTTCTTGAAAAAAAGCCACTAGATAAAAATTTGTGAAAATATATATTTCAAGATAAAAAATCTTTGTTAGCTGAAAAACACCCAGCTTCAGCAGAATATTGTTTTTAGGATTTAATATTAAGGTTTTTAGTAATTATATGACCAGTTTAAAACTAGTATTAATTGACATGATATGTTAATATCTTATAATATTTTATAATACCACGTTACCTACGGGAAAAATATCGTCATTTTGACCATTTTACAAAGTTTGAAAACAAAATTTTTAAACTGATACACTTGTCATTTCATTTTATTAGACGAATATTGAAAGAGGTAGTAGAAATTCTCAAATCACATAACTAGAATAAATAAATTAATCATTCATGCTATAAAATATAATCGTTCTGCAATACAAATACAATGATGCCAGTCTGATTGATATTATTGTTACAGTGTAGGCTAATTACTTATTGGCACAAATACAGTCCAACCTGCCTTAAAAGTCACCTCTCTATAAGGGACACCTGCTTATAAAGGCCAGAAGAATTGTATCCCCAATTGTTCTTCATACATTTATTTGAACCTTTATATAAAGGTCACCTGCCAATTAAGGCCACTTTTACTGGTTCCTTGGTGGCTTTTGTAGACAGGTTTGACTGAATTTTCAAATCTATAGTATGACCAACTTGGTAATAATATACGGTGGCTTTTAAATGGTGTATAACTATCATACAAGACAACCTGCCTTAAAGGTCACCTCTATATAAGGACCACCTGCTTATAAAGGCCAGTAGAATTATATCCAAATTGTTCTTTATTCATATTAATTGAACCTGTACATACAGGCCACCTGTTCATAAAGGCTGCTTTAACTGGTTCCCTTGGGTGACCTTTATAGACAGGTTTGACCGTAGTTTGTAAATACTAGTATACCCACTGCAATAAGTCGTTTTCAATGTTTCGAAAAAAACCTGCGCTTGGTTCTATTTGTGACACCAAATTGGAAATTCTTGCAGGTTACAAGATACCAGTATGTTGTGTCAAATAAGCTTTTACTATCTTACCTATTTATGAAGTATCCCAGAACAAATAAAAGATAAATAAAGATTAACTCTGAACACTATGAAATATATCATTTACAGGATTATTTGTGAGGCCAGAATGTCGTTTAAATATTTTCTTCAACTCTTTTCTGAATCTTTGATCTGAAAATCCATATATAACCGGATTTAGAGCATTATTGAAGAGAACAGACCAGGCAAAAATGTAAATAATCATTCCTTCATCAAACCTTGCATAACACTGCAAATCTTTCTTCAGTAGTAGAATCACTACTAGTACGTTATGTGGAACAACACTTAATAAGTAAGAAAAGGTTACTGCCACTAGGGTCATTGTTGTTTTCCGGTTTACTCTTGTTCTTTGTGGGCGTTCGGAAGTCATAGATGATGTGTTGAGACGTTGAAATAAACCACCTTCCTTAAATAGTTTTCCAAGAATAAGACTATAAGCAATAACTAAAGAGATCGTGACGATAAAACTTAATACTGAAAGAACAATATAGAACGTACTAAGTAGGCATTTTCCTTTATACTCGTCAGCTAGCCAACATCTATTTCCCTTTATATTTAACGGCAATGTATCCATTGTATGGTTGCCAAATAAAATTAAACTTGGCCACGACACAAAAACTCCACAAACTATACAGAGTATACATGGAATGAGACCAATGTGTTTTGTTGAATAATTTCTGAATGGATTACTTACACAATAGTATCTATCTTTAGCTATTACTATGAGAATAAATGCTGATATATTAGTTGTTAACACCAGAACAAATCTACCAAATTTACAATAATATGTTGATGGGAATTCTATATAATGCGTCAAATAAACTAACAAAAAAGGTAATCCCAGGATACAGTTGATTATGTCTATAATAGCAAGCCATAGCGTATAAGTCCGGTAGCTTGAATGGTTGAATCTTAAACTGAAAATCAAGATGACTGCTAAATTTCCGAAAAATCCGAATACCATTACAAAACTTATAAAAATAATGCCTCCAATATGTCGCCTGGTAAATAAAGCATTCATCTCAGCTAAAGATGTTGAATTGTCTGTTAGCGTGTCCTTTATCCAATCGAAGCAAATCTTCTCGATGTAAGTTCCACTAATATTCATATTGCAATATATGTTCATTATGTATGAATAAATGTACATAAATGTATATTTTAATATTCCATGCTTCTGTCTTTATAATGAAGATAAAAATTTATTCCATTAATGGTACATTTGTGTATTGCTGCAAAGTGTTTTATTCATATTACGCATAAAATTCGTTCAACAGTTAACAAACTAAACATTTATTTATTATTTTTTATGTATTAAACCTATGTCATATGTTACCTTTGCTAACAGATTGAATGTTTAATATTCAATTAACGTAGTTCTTCCTAGATTCCGGCAACACGTGTTTGATGCACAAAAATTTTCTGTACTTTAGACATCAAAAATATTCCATGAAATTAAGGTTCCAAAGATCAAAATTGACAAAATACTTTCCATAGCTAAAGTACGCTTGGCTTGAACGTGACTTAAGGTTTTACAAAACCATTACATAAAGCTAAGAAACTTTTCAATCACATTCAATTGTCATAGATAATTACTTCCATAAAAACCAGCATTGTGTTATCAGTTTATCGAAGCAGACGTTGTGTGGCAGATGTGGCTATATAAATAATCACCTTTATCTCCGTCTGCTCGGGTTAGACATTCAGTACGCAGTACACGACAGGAAGTTGTTACTTATTAAATGGTCGCTAAATATCCGTTCAGTATCAATAGTTTGTATGAATGATAATTTATTGGACGTAGATACAAGCTCTTAAGACAACAAAACGATATACACGTACAGTACAGACCTGTCGAAAGTTTAACACTATGCTAAGAAATCGACAGCACACCGTGAGCTAGATTTCGAGAGCTTTTTAACAGTTGCTATATGGCTCTTGGAAGTTGTTCGGGTCACTATCATTCCATATCTTGGCCACTCGGCAGACAAACGTCGATTCCTTCTTATTAGCTCAGTGTTTTAACTTTCGACAGGTATGTATTGTATATAGGTATCTAAGTAAGGCTGCAACAATGTAAATTAACGTCCAGTAAATAACACATTGAATCAAAGAGCAAATAAATGCCAGAAACAACTTATCTTAAACAACATAGCAACGTATTGTTCACACGCACAGCATATGGTATTGGTATAAAACAAAATGAAATATGTTTTGAGTAAAATAATTAAATAAAATGTACAATAGGCTTGACTACTAGATCACACCATAAATGAACAGCTGACATACGAAATATATTTTATATACAAAATAAAAATTGTATAAAGCAACGTGAAATTTACATTTTGAGCAAAATAATTGAAAAAGTGTACAGCGGCTTAAAATAATAAGAACACAGCATAAATGAACAGCTGATAGACGAAATATATATGAAATTAAAAATTAAAAACATGAAATAAGTTTTGAGTATTAAATACAAGATAACATCATAAATGAACAGCTGACATATGAAATATATTTAATATACAAAATAAAAGCTACATGAAATGAGCATTTTAGTATAATAATTGAATCTGAATGAAATTCAGAAGCCTTGGATAACAAAAACACGTCACAAATGAACAGCTAAAAGACGAATTATATATATATACAAACTTTATACAACAATATGAAATAAACTTTTTGAGTATGATACATGTACGTAATAAAATGAACATGAACCTTGGCCTACAAGACTGCAAAATAAATGAATAGCTGAGAGACACAATATAATTTATATTCACAAAATAAAACGTTATAAAGCAGCATGAAATAAACTTTTTAAAAATATATTTGTACTTTAGTAAGACTGCAACAAACTTAATTATGACAGAAAAAGTGCAAAAAACATCAGGAGCAACTATAATTATAACATTATAAAACAATGCATCACATTATTGATTACATATACATCATATAGATCGAAATATATTTGATATAACAAAAACGTTAAAAGACAAAATATATTTGATATAACAAAACATTAAAAGACAAAATATATTTGATATAACAAAACATTAAAAGACAAAATATATTTGATATAACAAAAACTTAAAAAAAAAACATTAAATGAAACATTTGAAAAATAATAAATGCAGAAGCCTTGCAAAACAAGAGCACATCATAAATGAACAGCTGATACACAAAATATATTTTATATACAAAACAAAAACGTTATTAAACAGCATGAAATAAACATTTTAGAATAAATTACGTTAGTAAGGCTGCAACAATGTCATCACAAACTCAGTAGTCAATTAATGAGTGGAGTAATGGTGTTTAACGTCCAGGTCAAGAATATTTCACTTATATCGAGACGTTAGTCAATTAATGTTTATAATTGTCAGAAATAAACTATTGTCTAAATAGCTGGTAGTTACAATTTTAATACCTCAAAAACTAAGGTATACCCCTTCATGCATAGTATCTCCTTAGCTAAATTTAGTATAAAGAACTCTGGTCCTTTGGGTATTTCAAAATTTTGAAAAAAAATGATCTCACAATTTTGGTCCAAGCACTACTAAAGAGGAATTGTATTCTAAAACGACTTTCTACTGCTGTAAAAAGAGGGAGAATAAATATCAGAATTATCATAAAAACAATTCATCTCATTATTGATTACTTATACAGCATATTAGAGCAAACTGTATTTATATATTAAAAGGATTTTTAAAACAACATTAAATAAACATTTTAACTATAATAATTGAAGACATGGTACAGAAGCATTGGGTAAGAAGGGCACATCACAAATGAAAACAGAAGGACAAAATAAAGGATGGGCAAAAACAAGGTCATTTCCAAAGTTTTTACTTTGCTTCTGGATCGTGATTCGGACATGGATTAGTATTTTTGTTTTTTTATTTTGTTAAATATACTATAATGATATACCGAACTGCTGCATAAAAAATACAGTTTGTGTTTATTTATATACCGACTGTTTGTTGAAAAAAGATATTGATAAGTATAAAAAGTATGTTGTCAATAAAAAAAAATAACGTTTTGTTGAATGTATCTTTAGTACATGTTTGTTTGTCGGCAATAAATTCCTTGACCAAATAAACAGAATTTTGGCTTGACGTTTTTGGGTTTTTTTTTAAAAAAAACCTGGTAAGTGAAATATTTGTTTTAGGCGTCTTTTAATTTAGAATGAGTGAGAGAAAGAGGGGGGGTAGTGTAAAGTGTAGAAAAATTGAAAGTTTATTCTTCTAACAGGCAATAGAGTATTAGATTCAAACAAAACATACCCATCAATGCAAAGTCGATGTTCAAGAATTTTTTGTAGAATCCACATATGGTTCAGACAAGATTCAGAATCGGAATTAAAATGACTGACTTTGACGGCTGTAATAAATTGTTTAATGATTTGGTAGTACACTTGAAACTTGATACATACTAAGTATCGTTCCTTGTATTAAAAACTATTACTTTCTAAATTTGCATAATCTAAATATTCTCAAAAACAAATATGCTACCTCAAGCAAAGTATTGCATTAGCTAAATATATCTTTAGTCTTTTGGATTAATTTTCAACTCTTAGAAAAAACTGTTTTACAGTGCAACCACTAATGATGAGGAAATAAAATTAAATTGGTATAAATTGTAATGCATCTTATACTGGTATTATTCTAGGGTTTTGAAGACGGAGATCGTTGGAATATTGGATTATATATGCTTAAGACGATGATAAGAATCATATGCCCATAAACTTGTTATGAAAAAACAATAAAACAATAAAACTAATTAACCCAGTAGGTTTGTTGTAACTGTCTTTTGTTAGGTAGGAAATAAAGAAAATTGTTTGGCAGTCGTGCAGGGACTGTGATAAACATAATTAAAGGGCCTGAAGACTTCAGCCAAGATGTAAGAAATATTTGAAGAGGTTTATATTACCTCCTTGATGAGTTTAAACAGAAATTTGTTCAAAGGAAATAAATCTTGTGTTGTGATAAAGTAATAGGGTAAGGCAATAAAAATGTCAGTGATGATACCTTTTATACAAAAACTTAGTTTGATTACAAAACTCGATGATTCTTTCTGCAAATAGACAGACTCGCTATGACGGTTTGTGTATATGTTTTGGTTAATGGTACACGTTTAAAATAATATAAACATTGGAAATAGAAAATATACAGGATATGCATAAGAGACTTAGATAAACTCTTAAAGGCAGTATAATTCAATCTTTTGAACATTGGTTCTTAAAATATACCATTTGGTATTACATCCCATGACAAAATCCTCAAATAAATACAAACTGGGTCCACATTAAAACCACAATCACAAAAGCAATTGAGAAATTTAAATGCGTCATATTGTTTTTCTTCCTTGTACATTACGGTATAATGCGCCAAGTTTGACCTGGCTGTTTGACATTTAATTTGAGGGCCAATAAACTGTGCAATTTGGTTAAGACAGCATGTTACATTATCATAAACACTCGGTGCCTGGTGTTACTACCATCTATACTTATATATCAACTTTATATAGCCCCTAAATTACACAATGTTTGTTTAAAGGTCAAACGGCCAGGTCCATCTTGATGCACTATATATATATATATATATATATATATATATATATATATATATATATATAAAGAGGTAATTAAGTATACTTTGTTTTGTTGTTGTGACTTTAGTGCACTAATTGGTCTATGTTAGACTATATATAATTGTATAAAGCATCTTCTACTATGTGATACAAGTTGTGTTATCATTCAGTGTGCCCGGTTATTGAAGGATTAAACACATTTAATAGGTCAAAATTAGATGTTTGTCAAATATTGTCAACGATAGGTCAAAAATGATACAAATGCTGAATAAACTTGTGAAAACTGAGTAATAGTGTATTTATCCTTAGATCTGTTCCAATGCATACCTTGACTTAACATTTACCAACTCGGTTTACGCTTTGTTCGAAATGCCGTAATTTGTGAGTAAAGATGGTGTGAGGAAAAAGATAACTTTCTTCTGCTGAAAGTACGCGTGTTTAAATACATTCGTGAGTTTTAACATTGATTTTAGGGATTGTGATTTGTATTTGTGTTTGATTTCAACACAGACTAATATTAAATGTTGTACTTGAACAGTTAGGCAATTTATAAAAAAAATCAGATCAAATGAAAATCCGAATGTACTGTATTTAAATTTTGAAATGGCATACAACCCCAGGGAGGTGAATCTTCATCAATAACGTTAACGTTGCAATAAAGTTTGCAAATTAAGTACGAGAAAGTAATAATTTCATTTTTTTTAATTTTTGCGCGATGAGAAGGATAAAGATTTCAAAGTTTGACAATCACAAAGTGTCGTAAAAATGACAATGGATCAAAATAAAACACATTCTAACTATTTTCCAACAATATTGGTTCAGTTTTCTCGGAGACATTAGATTCTGCTAAATATCCCTCAAGTGCAGATTTTGTAGGTTATGCAACTGCTTTTTCAAATTTGTTTTTGCATAAAATAATAGGACTGTAGAAGTTTTAGATGAACCAATAACGGCACAAAACTTCGCTATTCGCTTGGTAACGACAACTTACGAGAAACGAGAAGCGAAAGATAAAAAAACGAGAAACGCATGCAGCTGATGGAATAGTGACAGCATTTTTCAAATATTCAATTGATGTTTTCGAAGATTATGTATTGAAGTTGTTAAATAGAATTCTAGATATAGGTGGCCTTCGAAAACAGTTGGGTGCGGCTATTATCTGGTCGATATACAAGAAGTAGTTTATACCTGAAAACTATTAACACATCTGTTTTTAAATTTGATGGAGATGATGTTTACAAAAGCACTGATAACAATGACAAGAAATATATTTTTGAACAGCATGCATGATCCCGAAGTAGTCCCTCAAATTGAATATTGCATTTAGTTACAGTCAGATGTTTGTGTAAAAAAAAAAAACCGAGAAAGACTTAAACAAAACCAAAAACAGGCTTTGGAACTTCAAAATGCTGTACACAGAGACATTGTAAAGAGGTTTTACTGTATATACATTATATTGATACAATATATTTCCAAAGCATTGTGTATAACATGAATAATTCATTTAAACCCTTATAAATAATGGAACCATTCCCGGCTACTTAATTTCTGTTTACTCAGAAAGGACACCATCTGTTAGGCTGAACGATTTGCTATTTGACTTCTTCACATGTAACATTGGTACCAACCAGTGATGAGTATTACCATTTTAAAAAATAAACTTGTTATACTAGTTTAAGTCTAATTCTGCATTACCAAGCAATACCAATCTAACACAAGAATACCTTTCAATGATCAACCCACAGTTCCAAACAAAGTAAAAACTTTGAAAACTGGCAAAGTATGCTGCTTGCAAATAAACTGTTGACTCAGGGATATTTCAATCCTAGGCTTATCGAGGCATTTAATTTGTTTTATGGTCGTCATCACAGTATTGTTGATAAGTTTGATGTCTCTGTGTCCAGGATTGTCTTGGATATATTTGACGTGCACAGTTCCATGTTCATTTTATACAACTTTGTTTACACACGTGGCGGGTGCAGCTAGCTTAACCGGAGGTGCTTACCTTCCGGAGCACCCGGCCTCACTTTCCTGGCGGAAGTTCACGTGTTTAACCTGACTTGTCAGTTCAAAAGTTTGCTTCTTGATAGGGATTCGGACATGGATAAGTATGTTTGTTTTTGATTATACGTTTATTAACTTTCACCAAACAAATGCAAGTGGGATATCAAGTATATCCAGGATAATTTTGGATACAAAGATATTAAACTTATGCACAATATAGCGATGACGGTCATAACATGTTTTGAAGCCCTTGGTAAGTCTAAGCTTTCAATACCCCCATGTCAACTATTCAAACAAGTGCAAACTATCTAAGTTCCGGTAGTGGGAACAAACTCTATCATAGCGTATTAAATGTGAAACAAATACATTATAAGCAACAGCGGCAGGGAAAGGAAAGGTGACAAAACAAAAATGAAGCCAAGTCGTCACGATTGTCGTGTATGTATATATATAAAGTTGAATAATTTGATGACTTAGCCACTGTTTGCTGAAGGTGTTAAAATCAACAAACACTTTGATCTTTGAAGGCATTGATAATGCCGATATGTTTTATGTCAAAACTATCATACCAATCAAAAACAAACATACTTATCCATGTCTGAATCACAATCCAGAAGCGGAACTGACTAGTTAGGTTAGACATGTGAACCAGGGAAGTGAGTTCTTTGGAAAGGTAAGCATCTCCTGTTTAGCTAGCTACACCCGGCAATCCAAGACCTAGTAACAATAACAAAGCAGAGTAATTACTATAAGTTATACATTTCACTTGAGAATTGAGGCTGATTGTTCTGGAAGGGTAAGCACTTCCTGTTTAGCTAGCTACTCCCGCCACAAGTGTAATCAAAATTGAGAATAAAAGTAACATGGAACTATAGAACATTAAATATATCCATAGACATTTTGGATATATATACATCAAACTAAGTCTTATCAAAACTATTGTGATGGCGGCCATAAAACGTTTTAGGGTGTTGATTTGCTTCAAATTAAAACATTTATATTAAATCATGTGCCTTAACTAAAGGTTCGAGTCTTACAAATAATCTGAAGTTAGTTAGCCAGCTAAAAAGGAGGAGCACCCGGCTTCACTTCCCAGGTGGAAGTTCACGCGTTTAACCTAGTTTGTCAGTTTCAAAGTTTTTACTTTTGCTTCTAAATTGTGATTCGGACATGAATTAGTAGTTTTTAGAAATGTTTTTTATGTTTGGAGTTATAGAGACGTGTAGAGAAACGGATACAAAGCCAGCGTTTTGTGTAATTTACATATTATATTAGTTTTACTTTTACAGCAGTAGACAGCCGTTTCGGAATACAATTTCTTATCAGTAGTGCTTGGACTACCAAATGTGTGAAACCAATTTTTAGGGCGTTGAAAATAATCAAAGGACAAAAATAGATTTTACCAAAAGATAAGGAAATACTTTGCGTGAGGGAGCATACCTTAGTTTTTGAGGAATTTCAAATTTTAGCTGGCAGTTCATTAAGACAATAGTATAATGACACTATTACACAACTAGTGCCTACTGAGTTTATGATATTCTCGGGGAGTGTAAAAATGCCTGGGGAAGAATATGAGAGCAATTGAGCGTGAAGGATGTTTTAACTATTTTCTCTGGCCTCTGCCATGAATGTAAAACAAAATCTTCTAATGTTAATACAATGTTTTATGTCACAAATTATTGCCTGTTCTAATTTTGCAGTACTAGACGATCGTTTCAGAATAAAATTTCTATTCAGTATTGCTCGGACCAAAATTGTGAAAATCCAAATATTTTTAAACTGTTGAAATGAGAAAAATAGAAAGACCAACATACATTTTACCAAATACACCTAAGGCAATACTTTGACGATTAAGCAAAGCTTAGCTTTTTAGGATTTTTTTTAAAATTTAATAAGCAGATGTTTATGATATTTTGTATAAATTGCGTACTTTGTTTCAGATCTTTATTCTATTATATTTACATTTATGATGTTTGATTGTATTAAACTCTGTTCTAGACCAAATGTAGTTATAGGACTATAATTACATTTGCTAATGTGACGTCACTCATCTCTTGCTGACACCTATGCTCGTGACGTCATTGATAGGCTGTTCCAGGAATTGGAATTGCATGTCGTACACGACAGTGTTTTAAATTTATTTCAGGATTCAAAAACAAAAATAAGATTTTCAAAAAATGCGAAATGTAAATATAACCATTGAACTGTCTAGAAATGGCGGTTATAGTGCTATAACTTCCATTGCCGTGCAAAGCAAACTAGTCATAACGCGCTAGCGCGCGTTATTCGGTTTGCTTTGCACGGCAATGGGAGTTATAGCACTATAAACGCCATTTCTAGACAGTTTAATGGTTAACTATGGCTCAGAAACATAGATGGTAACCAAGACCAATACCCTTAAACTCCAGACATTTATAAACAGATGCCTCAGGAACATCCTCAACATCAGATGACCTGAAGTTGTCTCTAATGAACAACTATGGAACAAATCCAGACAATATCCAATTGAGTCAGAGATCGGGTAACGAAAATGAGATGGGTTAACCACACGCTCTGAAATCCTGCTTCAAATGTCACCAGACAGGCACTTTACTGGAACCCACAAGGACAGAGGAAGAGGGACCGGCCAAAACAGACTTGGCGCAAAAGTACCGACACAGACGCACGAACAGCTGGAAAGACCTGGACTGAACCGAATAAGTCATCCAAAAACAGTGTCAGATGGAAGTGTTGTTGCGGCACTTTTTCCTAGCGAATCAAGAGGCATAAGAGGAAGAGAGATAAATAGCTTGCAATTTACGAAAGAGACCCTTAATAAGACTGTGCAGGTTAGTATTCGAGTTATCTGAAATATAATAAAACATTTTTATGTGTCTGGTGTATTTGTAATCACAAGTATCATATAAAACGAGAGGCATTAATTACTACCAAAATGGACAGTTAGTGGACGTTTATAAGTAACATGCTGGTGATATTGTCAGACTAGTGAAACATATCGATTTATATCAATCAAGTCATATGTAGAATTTCATAGACATTAATGTCCAAATCAGAATCAATACCAAAGTAAAAAAAACAACATATTGTCACATTTCAATAGAAACCAATGATAATACAGACTCTCTATAGTGCTGTAATTTTTTAACAGGTTTAGTAATAATCAAAATAACAATGACAAACAGGAGTGCGCAAACACTTACTTATATTTGTTTCTCTCTTACTCCATAAAATGCATTTTTCAATTCCTATTACATATTATACCAGTTTTAATTTTACTGCACTAGACGGTCGTTTCGGAATACAATTTCTCATCAGTAGTGCTTGCACCAAAATTATGAAAACAAACAATTATATTCAAGATGTTGAAAAATACTAAAAAGACCAAAATATATTTTACCAAATTTGAAATACTTTGCATGAGGGAGTGTACCTTAGTTTTTGAAGAAGTTAGCAACAATTGTATATTTAAATCATGTTAAATACGTAAACTTCCACCAGTGAAGTGGGGCTGGGTGTTCTATATGGGAAATCACACAACATTAAGCTAGCTACACCTGCCACGTGTGTAATCAAATGTAAGAATGCCAGAAACAGGGAACTATGGGTCGTCGAATTTATCTAGAGCAATTATGGATACAGACAGCATACATATCAACAATATTGTGACAGAAGCCATAAAACTTTTCGAGGGCCTTGATGAGCCTAGGGTTATCCCTGCATCAACTATTTAATTGCTTCCGGGTCGCCCGGCCTAACTTCCCTGGTGTTGGACTAAATTTGCAAGGTGTCAAAGTTTCTACTTTAGGGTTGTGCTTTGGTACGTAAACCCAACATCCATGTAAAAACGTTATTTTTTATCCTGGTGCATTAGAACCTCTAGCAGTTTTAGATATATGCATACTTCTGAGACGGGAATTAAAATGGTATACATAGTAAAGTGTGGTTTGGATATGGTGTAATCCAAGAGGTTTCTTCGAAAATAGTAAAAACACAAACGAGGTTGAAATAAAATGAACAACAGAATAAGTTAATCAAATTGTGCTGACAAAATAAAACTTTTCTAAATATAAATATGATAAGAACAGATGCTTCATAGTGTTATGTAATATTTTATAGAAATGTTGGCAGAATATTTAGTTACTGATTTTTAATACAGATAGTTTAGATATTTAGTTACTAAATGCACAAATCTAGTAACAGGTGCTAATGAACAGAGGAAATTGAATAAGCTTTTGCAAAAATTAAAAAGATATACAGTGCTTGGTCTAATACATGAAACACACAAAATCGCCAGGTGTTACAAATGCAATCTTGCGTCATATATCAGTTTGAGCACGGGGTAATATAAATGGCATCTATCAAAATCCAATTAGTTCATTTAAACAATGCTATAGCTGCTCTCAAAATTATTTTATTTTTGAGGCACAATTATGGAATCCACACATTTATCTCATTCTCATTTTTTTTTAATTTAAAGTGTTTTGAAAAGCTCGACGGCAACTGGTTTAGCTTACAAAATTCCATTGCTCTTATCTAGATGAACATTTTTATTTAAAAGAATAAATGAAAATCTATTTGATTTACATTATTAAAAGTACTTTGAACAGGATAATCAAAACTATGTTTGGAATATATTTTAATTTCAAGGACACAAATCTGTGATGCTAATACATGCGTTTTTTTTTTTAATCTTTAATGTATATTTCTTCCTCCCAAACAGACCCATAGCGCTTGAGGGAATCAATGAAGCGAAGCATCCACCCTAAAGGACTACTAAGATTGACGAGTCCTGGATACAAATAATCCTTTTTTTTAAAAAAAAAAAATAAATAATAAATAAATAAATAAATAAAATCAATAAATCTTCATTAACCCTTTTGTTTCAATAGACTAGCTTGTTTGAAAACTAAATCGGTGCAGTATCATGTCCATAAAACATTATAGTTTTTCAGGTGACAAGACTCATTGTAAACAACACGTTTTTTCTGCAGGACCTTGTTAAATCTGGAGAAAAGACTGTCGTCAAATCATTCAACTCCACATACAAATATATAGATAATGTTAGACCTCTTAAAAATCCTAAATTTGGAGACTATGTGAATGTCATCTATCCTAGCATGCTGTAAATACGATACTACTGTTCTTTAAGTTCTGATTCGTATTTAAACTAATACCTCAATTATAACAAACAAAAGGGCTATATTCGAAGCTTCACGTATACTAGTGATGACTTCAGTTTTTCTTCAGCCAACTTATTTTTACAGCAATATACTTGGTTCTCCTGCTTATCGTGCATTTCTTATTTAATATGCTATGTCATGAAAGGTTCAGTTTAAAGCTACATTTTCTTTTATCAACTTTCATTTTCTCTGCTTCTCCTGCTTATGGTTTGTTTTAAATTAAAAGGTTATAGTTGAGCTTGTTCCCACTATGGGAACTTCATACAAAGAAGCAAACTGCTTACAAAGATATTGTTGACTTAAGAGATATTGTAAGCATTGGCTTATCAAAGCCCACAAAAAGTTTTATGGTCATCACTCCATTAGTTCCTGTATCCAAAATTATCACAGCTTTGACGCCCCATAGTTCTGCATTACTTTCACTCTCAGTTTTGATGACAAATGTAGTTGGTGTAGCTAGCTAAACAGCACACAGCCTCACTTCCCTGTGTTTAACTTAATTTGCCACTTTTCAAAGTTTCACTTGTTATTTGGATTGTGAATTGTACATGAACCGTTATATTTGTTTAATTTTATTCAATTATTGGCCAAATAATAATGTATATTTGAATGTGTATACAGTAGATTAAATCCTGGCTCAATATCAGCAACACTTCAAAGAATTTTAACATCAGAGAGAACTAGTATTCAATTCTCCCTAAAATTTAGTCCAAAGATAAAATTTTATCATTCACCCCATCAGGTTGTTAATCCTTGTTGTGCTCTATTCAACTATTATTGGCTACTGTCTCTATAAAGCGTTTCAATCTTTGTTCATCGTGTTCAAAAAAGCTTAGAATACATGTACATCACTAACAATTCTGTATTACTTGCGACATAGAGGTGTCTAGTTGCTCACTATAAAATACACTTATTCATTGAAGATTTTATAATGACTAATTACATGAACATTTCCACTATAATTGTAATCTTTTGATTTATCTTAGTTGGTTAAGCAAACATATGAAAACACCGGGTTTTTTTTTTGGTTTTTTTTTTGTTGTTGTTTTTTTTAAATATATCTATCTGATACACAATGCCATCCAAAACAAGAGGCCCATGGGCCTTAACGCTCACCTGAGGAAGAGTACATATCTTATGCAGAGGTTCAATGGTCAATGACATTAATAAAAGAGAAATCAAAATTTTCAGCAGTAAGGGCCAATAATATGCAAGTATTTTTGCAAATTAATTATAATAATTATTATATAAGTATGCTATATATAACATATTTAAAGTCTAGCTACAATATATTATTTATAAATAGCTAAAACATCTGTATATTAAAATGTGCATTAGGCCAATACCTACAATATTCCAATATACATGCCTATACAAAGAGTTTATAGTTTTTGAGATAATTAACCATTTAAGTATTCGTTTGCATCTATGACCTTGACCTTTGAACCTATGACCTTCATTCATATATCAAAATGATTGTTGTGCAAATGCCTACAATATTCCAATATACATGCCTATACAAAAAGTTTATAGTTTTTGAGATAATTAACAATTTAAGTATTTGTTTGCGTCTATGACCTTGACCTTTGAACCTATGACCTTCATTCATATATCAAAATGATCGTTAGGCCAATACGTACCTTATTCCAATATACATGCGTATACAAAAAGTTTATAGTTTTTGAGATAATTAACCATTTAAGTATTAGTTTGCATATATGATCTTGACCTTTGAACCTATGAACTTCATTCATATATCAAAATGATCGTTGTGCAAATGCCTAAAATATTCTAATATAAATGCCTATACAAAAAGTTTATAGTTTTTGAGATAATTAACCATTTAAATATTCGTTCACAGCTACGACCTTGACCTTTGAACCTATGACCTTCATTCATATATCAAAATGATCGTTAGGCCAATACCTACAATATTCCAATATACATGCCTATACAAAAAGTTTATAGTTTTTGAGATAATTAACCATTTAAATATTTGTTCACAGCTACGACCTTGACCTTTGAACCTATGACCTTCATTCATATATCAAAATGATCATTAGGCCAATACCTACAATATTCTAATATACATGCCTATACAAAAGTTTATAGTTTTTGAGATAATTAACCATTTAAGTATTTGTTCGCATCTATGACCTTGACCTTTGAACCTATGACCTTCATTCATATATCAAAATGATCGTTAGGCCAATACCTACAATATTCCACTATACATGACTATACAAAAAGTTTATAGTTTTTGAGATAATTAACCATTTCAGTACTTGTTTACATCTGTGACCTTGACCTTTGAACCCATGACCTTTATTTATATATCAAAATGACCATTGTGCCATTACCTACAATATTCTGATATACATGCCTATACAAAAAATTCATAGTTTTGCAGATAATTAACTATTTTGGTATTCTTGGACATCTGTGACCTTGACCTTTGAACCCATGACCCTGATCTATGTATCAAAATGATCATCATGTCAATACCTACAAATAACTGAAAATCCTGCGCCATTATCACAAGAAATGTTAAAAAAATAGCATTTTTTATCAAAGGTCAAAAACTGGGACATGACCTTGACCTTCGACCTTGACATCAATTGGAAGAAAATTGCAAGACAAGATCAACAGTGAAAACTCCATACAATTATCTTCAGCCGTTATGAAGTTATAACAATAAATGTCTCATTTTAAAAATTAGGTAATTTTACGCAAAAAACGCGTAACCTATTTTTCGTCTAATTTTCATGAAAAACACAATTTTAATGTTCCCAGGTATGCTGAATCCAAATATCCAATCAAAATTTGCCTGCACCTTTTGGTTTCAGAGAAGAAGGTTTTTTTGTCTTTTTGCTATTTTTAGTAACAGCGGCCATCTTGTTGGGCGTGGCCAAACCCCGAACACAATTTTGAAAGGCTGTTACCCAGGCATGATAATCACCAAGTTTCATCAAATATGGCCCAGTAGTTTTGGAGGAGAAGATTAAAATGTAAAGTTTACACACGACGGACGACGCACGACGGACGACGGACGGTGATAGATTGCAATAGCTCATCTGAGCCTTTGGCTCAGGTGAGCTAAAAAACTATACAAATTTATATTTGCCATAGGTTTACTGGTTTGTCATAATCATCATGTCAAATTTCATTCATAGAAATAAAACACTGAAATTTTTGCAGTACTTGAAAGTATGTAACAAAATTATTTTTCTTGGCAGTTTTTTTTTCAATTCTGAATGTGGGGAAAATATATGTTCAAGCTAAAAACACTAAGCTTTAGCAGAATGACATTGTCAATAATCATTTAAAGTTTTGAAAAATTTCAGAGTATAATTAATTATATGATCAGTTATAAACATGTATAATAATTGATGGATGGCAGTGTACATTTACCAATTAATTAGCAAACTACTAAATCTATCTTTCAATAATTTATTTTAAGATTAATTATAACAATTAATAAATATTTCTTTTGATTAATTAACAACAAAATGGCACATGTTTTATGTAATGGCAGTGTACAAAAATATGCATTAACCATCACCTGAGTAATATCAAATACATGTAATTAATTTTTATCAAAAATAAATCTTTAACAATATTGTACCAATTATAACAAAATCTGTCTAAAGAACAGCTAAGCTAACCTATATGTGTAGTCAAAAAAAATTTGTTTTGTTAAAACCATTGATATATTTGTCCCACAAAACAATTGACGTATCATGGGTAATGCCTTTTATGTTCCGACACTGGCCGTCATCATGGTATCAAACCAGCGTCACAGCAACTTATAACGTACTATTGGCAGTAATGTCATTAAATGACACAATTCAGGCTGAGCTTTCATTCTATTTGTGTGTAATTAAATACCAGGCATTTGTTAGAACATTGTGGGCATGGTCGGCAATCTGTCAATTAAACAATAGGCACAAGTGTTCATGTCTTGTTAAGGACAAGTTTTTCAGCACTTTGTATCCTTAAACTTAAACTGAAAATTAAAGTTGGATGAACACACAATGTCTAATGAGCAATGTAAAATAGACTAACATATTACACCTACACAAAGGGTTTTCCATCAAACAGGCTAGCTAATCATTTAATAATATGTAAAAAAGTTTGTTCCAAAAAAAGCCAACATCTTAAATCTTTGGTCACTGGGGAATTACAATGAAATAAACAAGTTTGATATTGGCTTTATTGGAAAGAAGCAATCAAAATATAATTTCATTAAAATCAAAATTTAGTCAATTTTATGAAAATAAAATCATATCAAATATATATTAAATATGTAAAAGTATTAGACTAAGTTAACAATAACAACAATAACAACCATTTCCCAAAAAACAGGTATATAATAATATACAATTATTGACTTTTGATGAGGTAGACATAAGGATTTATCAACCTCAAACACATTATATTTACCGAGGCCGTAGGCTGAGGTGAATATTATGTTTTTGAGGTTGATAAATCCTTATGTCTACCGAATCGAAAGTCAATAATTGTTTTATTATATGACCAATGATTTTTTCACCATATTATTGTTTTATAGTACAAAACGTAAAAAGTTTCCTTTTCTTTTTTTCAATGTTACATCACATATCGTCGCGTGCGTTTTTGCGCGGTGAACATTACCCATTGTTACGTCACATAACGTCGCAAGCTTTTTTGCGCAGTGAACATTGCCCATTGTTACGTCATAAAAACGTCGCGTGCGTTATTGCGCGGTGAATATAACGATTTATCAGGCTCGCCAAACGCCTTCTCAACCAATCAGAAAAGGGCAAAATCATTAGCCATATAATAAACATGATAAAAACATTAACAAAATTGTTAATATTGTTGACATAATTTTGGATTTCTCTCTATTTTGAATTTCTCTTTATGCCTTCATGTAAGGCCTCTACATGACACATCTCAAACAAATAAAATTGCAATAGTGTCCCTGATAATAACATTATTGACATAATTTTGGATTTCTCTCTATGTCTTCGTGTAAGGTTACTAAATGACATGTCTATAACAAATAAAATTGCAATATTGTCTGTGATAAAAACATTGTTTGATATAATTTTGGAAACCTCTCTCTATATTCATGTAGGACATTTGAATGACACATCTATAACAAGCAAAATTGTAATTTTGTCACTTCAGAAAGTCTAGAATTTTTGGAAATCAAAATTTAGCAAAAATGTAACAGATCTTTTTTTAATTTTTTCTATTCAACTGTTGGCACGCTTTCCTTTCGATAAACCATCCAAACATGTTAATTTTGACTGCAGTTGAAACATACCCGGAAATGTCCGATTCCAGTCTTTATATGACCTTAGGGATACTCTTCGGAAACAAAAAAGGAGTAATATTCATATAAAGTTGAATGTTGACAAAATGTCAAAATAAGGCTTCTTCACTGTAAGATTAACATAAATGTACTCCTGGACCTTTACCATGTGCTCCTGCAATTAACAAAACAACTCATAATTACAATGTATTGGTCATGATTATAAACAAGGACAGGATAACATAAAAGAATCTTTAAGTATGATGACCAGACAATAGATATGACCAATAATCTGCACTGAAATGTCTACTATATACATTCAGGGGTTCAAAATTATGTTTTGTAATGGAAGGTCCAGGACCTTTTGCTTTTTTTGGCAGGTCCCCAAAAAAGTTTTGAAAGTCCAAATTAAATATTGAAATTAGATACATGTACATGCATCATAAGCCTATTATAGGCTGGCCGATTATGTAACTAGTGTTAATTATTTTCTGTACAATGAACTTATCGGGTTGCACATTTAAAAAAAACAAGCATTCTGAGAGTATTGCAAAACAATACATAGTCCCCTACCGGTCGCATATTTCACTAATCCCAAAGTTTTAGGTAAAATGTACATTATTATATGGTACAAAGATTTATAGTTATAAATTATACGTGTTGTTCAAGATGAAAGCAAAACTTGATCATAGTAAATCGAAAACCAGCAATGGAGTTCTCAAAAAATCATTATCTGCAAGCATGTAGAAAAAAAGTGCAAAAAACTGAAATTTCATTGAATTTTCAAAGTTCAAAGGGCCATAACTCCCATAAAAACTAGTGGAATGAAACGAAACATAAACTTGATCTGTAACTCATCATGGTTGACCTACATACCAAAAAACAATTCATTAACTGCAAGCGTGTAGAAAAAAAGAGCAGAAAACTGAAATTTCAGTGAATTTTCAAAGTTCAAAGGGCCATAACTCCAGTAAAAATTAGCAGATGGAAATCAAACATAAACTTCAGGTAGAGTCACATACCAAACATTAGTTCCATTTCTGCAAGCGTGTAGAAAAACAAGAGGCCCATGGGCCTTAACGCTCACCTGAGGAAGAGTACATATCTTATGCAGAGGTTCAATGGTCAATGACATTAATAAAAGAGAATATCAAAATTTTCAGCAGTAAGGGCCAATAATATGCAAGTATTTTTGCAAATTAATTATAATAATTATTATATAAGTATGCTATATATATAACATATTTAAAGTCTAGCTACAATATATTATTTATAAACAGCTAAAACATCTGTATATTAAAATGTGCATTAGGCCAATACCTACAATATTCCAATATACATGCCTATACAAAGAGTTTATAGTTTTTGAGATAATTAACCATTTAAGTATTCCTTTGCATCTATGACCTTGACCTTTGAACCTATGACCTTCATTCATATATCAAAATGATTGCTGTGCAAATGCCTACAATATTCCAATATACATGCCTATACAAAAAGTTTATAGTTTTTGAGATAATTAACCATTTAAGTATTTCGTTCGCGTCTATGACCTTGACCTTTGAACCTATGGCCTTCATTCATATATCAAAATGATCGTTGTGCAAAAGCCTACAATATTCTAATATACATGCCTATACAAAAAGT